>JAOTAY010000003.1:27510072-27539498 GCA_025629805.1 Erythroxylum baracoense | reverse complement strand
GATGATATCACTATAAACTCTTTATTTGAGTGAATGTTCCCTAATACATGTTTCAATTAATAATTCCAACATGCAGACACTGGATTAATGCTCTATAAAAATCCATTCCGATCATATCAAGAATTATAATGAAACACTTATGAGTTCACCACTTATTAAGATTGTGGTCCATAATAAGCAAATGCTAAAATGTATGTTTTAAGATTAAAGTAATGCCCTACTTTATTCATTAAAACACACGTGATTCGAGATTCATTTAATAGTGCCATTATCAATAGTCAAATACTATCATGATGTCAAACTTATCATTCCCTTAAAGTAAACTCCTTTATTTACATTGAGATAAATCATAACATTACAGTCTAAACCATAATCAATCGACTAACTTGATTATTCAACTATGAATCAATTAATTTAGATTCTAATAATATACATATTTCCCATACATCGCTATATATATGTATATTACTTACAAAAGAATCTTGGTACCTTATAGCTAGTACACGACGCGCTACTTATAGCAGCCTGCGGATTATCATCCATTTTGAGCTTGACGGCTTGGCCGTGCGTGGAGTATTCCATCCATTTATTTATTGAAGGAAAAGAAAGATCTATTACTATCTGTCTTCTTGGTACCTTATAACTAGTTTAATTATGCTCATACATATAAACCAAACTCTTTTGTTTTATTAATAATAAATATTTTCATTACAAAAAGTAACTGGAAAAAAATTAAGTTATAAGTAAATACACTTGCTTTCTAGGGCATTATATTTACATAACTCCAACATTAAGTCGAGTAACTAAAAATGTAATATCTCAATTAATGATCAACCCATAACCTATTTAGTTCTGAAGTGTTCTAATGAACAACCAGGTTCTCACACAGCATTTCTCTCTATATGAATTACTGATTTGATTAATCATGTGATCGATTGAGTCACATAAATCTCATTAATCTAGCCTAATCATTTTTAATTCAATTAACCCTCTCAGTTTATTACCGAAATAGACAGGAACTGCAATTAATCATAACACCTAATTAGTCAACACAAATGATAACTAGATTAACATTGAATTAATTTAAAATCCCTAAAGAGTTTAAAACATGATCCAATCCAAACCCATCTTCATCATAGCATTCAGCATATACATTCAAAACATTAACAGGATGAAATGAAGATTTCATTTAAAACATAACGAGATGGTCCGGGAATGTAGCAGCTGTAGCAGCCCAGTCCTCTCTATTCTTTTCTTCCTCTTCTCTCGTCTTTCTTAAAGGTTTTTCAAATGTAGCAAAATGAAGGCTTCCTTTAGGGTTTCATCATAATGCCTTTTATAGGCTTTTCTAATTAGGGCAACCTTAAGGTCTTTTTTGGGTTCGAAAGGTCTGAAAAATCCCTCGAAATCTAAAAACTGGAAACATCCCCACATCTGTCTGCATATAGGCCATGATCGTGGCCTTTAGTGGCACGATTGTGCCTGGGATTTTGGCTTTCTGTCACCAACATGGTAGATTATGCCACGATCGTGGCTCCTTGCACTTGCTTCTATCAACTGGGTTAGCTCCCAGGTCTTCTGCAAATCTTCTCCATTTTCTACTTTCTACCCTGAAGCACTAGCAAACTCATCAAGGCACCTCAATTATGTAAAATTGAAGCTCAAAAGCATCCTCTGACTCGTAAAACATTTAAAACATAAATATCTACTAACTAACACAATTCTAACCTAAACACGCACTAAATAATCAAATTAACAACTGAATACAAACTAAACTACCCACAAAAACATGATGCAATCCATAATTATCAACATCCCCACAGTTAAATCTTTGCTTCTCCTCAAGAAAAAAGAAATAAGCAAAACAAAATAAGTAAAATGCAATATACACACAAGTACAAGAATGAGGCGATGAAATCGAACTTTACAAAACAAATTTGACTTTAAACACTATCCCTCAAGTTGTTCTAACTTATTAACATGCAAAATTTGCATCTAAATACCTTATACTAAATATACAACTAATTCAAACTTTAATGTTAAGTTTATTCACCCCTACCACTTGCACACAAACATTGATCTTCATTCGGGCAATAAAAAATGTAACTATCCCTAACTAAATTTTCATGAAAATTCAAGCTTTTCACAAAGATAGGTAGACTTGTGTAACAAAAACATAAACTTAGCCTTTTTACGCAAAAGAAAATATTTTTGATGAACGTTGATTTGATTACTCACTAGGTCATATTTTTATTAAGCGGCTTGGTTCAAATGTCATTATAGCCTTTTGACGTGAAGGCACACATTTATGATGTGTGTCAATTCGTTTACTAAGCTACATCAAATTCTCAGTTGGCTACTAGCTCTATTCATAACCCAAAAGCCAGTAGAAATAGTTTATTGATTACAATTTAAACGTGTTTTAATTTTTTAATTATTACCTACCTTATTTCTTTTGCTAGTAATTTTCATGAAAAGGTACTAATGATGCTACTTATTTGATTGGCCTAAGATTATAAATGAATGTGACAAATTCCTAGGGTGAATTAACTAACATCGTATCCTAATTAACTTGTATATTTAGCCAAAGTAACCTAGATCACTAATTTCACAAGCTAATAAATCTTCACAACCTAAAAGACTATGTTCAAAGTTAAACTGATTTCGTTAAGTCCTAGCCGTTGACACATTCACACAAATTACATCATGCACCCTAAAACAAACTAACATGAAAAATTCACATCTAAAATAATTAATATAATTCTAACCTAAACAAACACTAAACAATCAAATTAACAACTAAATACAAACTAAGCTACCCACAAAAACATGATGCAATCTACATCTATCATTCTTCTTTTGGTGATGGTTTTTTCTTTTCATTAGCCCTTAGTATTTCTTATATTAACTTCTATTTGGAGCTCTCTTTTTATCTTACTTCCTTTCCTCCACTCTTACCCCTTGTAAAGCCTTTTTAAAGCTTTGTTGCTAATGTATTTAAACCTTTAAGCTCAGGTCCTATCTATTATGCTTTAACTCTTCGAGCATCCTTCCTTGCTTATATTGCTTCCTCTCATGGTTCTTAAATTATTGCACCTCCCTCTATTTTAGGTTCCAAGATATCTTACTATTAAGTAGTTAGTGAGGATCACCCTTTAAGAAGCTAAGGTACCTCCCCCTTTAGTTATATGAGAGGTATTCTATAGTATCTCCTCTACTATAATTTCTTAAAGTTAGATCCTTTAAATAGCTTGGCACTCTAGTAGGGTTCGTTGTTTACAAGTGAGTAGTTTTTAGTTAAATACAAATATGAGCATATGTAAATTAGAAGAAAATGGGTTTGGAAATTACACTCTTTTATAAAGAGGATTTTTTTCTCTTTAATTTTAATAATAAATCCAAAGTTCTAAAGATACTAGAGTCTAGATCATAGAATATTAATGGTAAATTTATGTTTCTAAACATATGGAACCAATGAATAAAGTTAGAAAGGCTAAAAATAAAACTTTTACACATTTAGGTTAGCTATCATAACATTCCACTTAAATTCTGAGATAATATTTAGTTAGCTTATTAGTTACAACAATTTATCTTTTGTAAAAAATAATAGCCCTAAGGAGAATATGATATGCTAGAACATGCATTAAGATTGAAATCGAGGAGTTTCTAGAAATAAAGAAAATAATGAAGTTAGATGAAGAGAAAAAACGTAAAAGAAGCATATGTTCTCTTAAGCTATTAATAAAAGCTACCATACATTAGAAATTAAATGAATGGAGACTTACATATAAGCTTTTCAAATGTGTGAGTATAATTAGATTATGAGTTGTAAATGTTTTAAGTCATAATAGGAGCATATAAGAAAAAATTATTTAATAATGATGATATTAAGAATCTAACTAAGATGGATGCTACCTTTTACAGTTTAATTATGCTTGCTCTAGCAATAGACAAGGAAATCCCAATACAAATAACAATGATGATGGTTTTGTAACCACCATCATTAAGAAGCCTAGAAAGAAAACTAAGAAGAAGGATTTTATAGGCTCCTCTACTTCTGCTTAGTTTATATTATAACTTAGAACATGACTAAAAAGCCTATTTTATTAGGTCAACTAAAGTCTAAAATAAAAACCAACTAGATCATGGTACTTTATTCTTCCATCAATCTCCACTCCTTGGCTTGTATTGAAAGAAAACATATCTTTCACGAGATATAAAGAAAATAATTTTTATCCTAGATGTTAATAAAGCTCCTAGACAAGATGGACTAAATGGATTCCTTTTTTTAGGACTCATAAAGAATAATAGGGAACTCATTAGCCTTTATTATCTTGGAATTCTTCACCACGGGTAAACTACTCAAGGAGCTCAACAAAGCCTTCATTTTTTTATTCCAAAAATTCATATTCCTACAACACTATAGGATTTTAAGTTAATTTCATGCTAAAATGTAATATATAGGATCATTTTTAAGATTCTAGCTTTAGGCTTCATAAAGATTCTGAAAACAATTATCAGTCCAAGTTAAAGTGCAATCATTTAATGGAATATATAGGTCATCAATTCTTAATTTCTAAAGAAAGTTTAAAGAATTATCGTAGAAAGGTAAGCACTAAAAGTTACTTACTAATAAACTTCTATAAATATTTTAATTTTATCAATTGGAGATTCCTTTCTTAAACTATAGATGCATTTGACATTCCATCTTAACTTATCCAGTTGACTGAACAATTTGGTATAACAACATATTTTAGCATTTTGGTAAATTATGATGTCACTTAATTAATCAAAGAAGTTAAGGGATTAAGGAAAAGGGATTTTCTCCTCCCTACCTTTTCAACCTAAACATTGAAGCTCTAACCAAACTAATTACCAATAACCTTGATTTAGAAAGAAATTTAAGTTAACATTTCAATTAAAAAAACCTCAAGTTGTTTAATATTTCGTTTTTAGATGACATACTATAGTTTTTCAATGTCAATGCAGATTCCATTAAGCTTTCTATCAACTCACTACAAGTCTTTAACAACTTATCAGGATTTTTTATTAACTACAATAAGAGTAGCCTTTATATCTTTTTAGGAACATCATAAATAAAATGGTACATTAGATGGAAGCTAAGCTCTAACAACCCCTCTAAAGAACCTTGGCATACCTTTAAACATTGCAAAAATTTTATTCAAAGATTTTTAACCTTTATTTGATGTTCATCCGTAAAAATATTAGGTTCTAAAATAAAAAACATTTACATTTTCTTAGGAGATTGAAACTAATCATATAAGTACTTAAAGCCTAAAGCTCTTATCTCTTTCTCCTCACCATCTTAACAAAATCAACTAAAAAAATCCTTAAGAAATTATTATAGAATGATAAAGAGAAAGAAGCTAGAAATTTAACGACCAAATGGGATGATATTTGCATGCCAAAAGCATAAAGTAGGTAGTTATTATATCATTTAAGAGAATGAATTTAGTCCTTCTAGCTAAGAGAATATAGAAGTTTCATAAATATTAGAAATCCCTCTAAGTTCAATCTTCGTGTAACCTACCACTACAGCAAGTTCTAAATCATGAACTGAATAGTTGAACTCATAAGACCTTAACTGTCTCGATGCATATGCAATCAGTCTGTCATACTGCATCAAAACACATCCTAACCCCTGGTGTGAAGCGTCACTATATACTACATATCCTCTAGATCTAGATGGAATAGCTAACACCGGTGTTGTAGTTAATCAGTGTTTTAAATCCTCAAACTCTTTTGGCATTCATCAACCCATCTGAATGGTACATTCTTCCTCAGAAGCTTTGTCAAAGGGGTTAAGATCAAAGAAAACCCCTCGATAAACCTTCTGTAATAACCTGCTAATCTAAGAAAACTCTAAATCTCAGACACATCTCTCAGGGCTTCCCACTTCATCAATACCTCAACTTTCTTTGAGTCTACCTGTATGCCCTGTCCAGTACCATATGACCTAAGAATACCATTTGATCAAGCCAGAATTCATACTTACTAAACTTTACATATAATTGTTTTTCCCTCATTATCTATAAGACTAACCTCAAATGCTCAGAATGTTCCTCTCTACTCTTTAAATGCACCAAAATATCATCTATGAATACAATCACAAAATGATTTAAGTAAGGGTGGAACACTTTATTCATCAATGTCATAAAAGCTGCCGGAGCATTTATTAACCTTAAAGGCATCACCAAAAACTCAAAGTGCCTATATCTGGTCCTAAATGAACTTTTTGGCACATCAGCTTCTGCTATCTTCAACTGATAGTACCCTGATCTTAAATCCAATTTAGTAATCATGTGAGCTCCCTATAACTGATCAAGTAAATCATCTATCCTTGGTAAAGGATACTTGTTCTTCACTGTCTCCCGATTCAATTGCCTATAATCAATACACAATCTCAAAGTCCCATCCTTTTTTTTCACAAACAAAACTAGAGCTCCCTAAGGTGACACACTAGGTTTGATAAAACCCTTATCCAATAACTCCTGCAACTGGGTCTTAATTCCTTATGTTCCACAAGTGCCATTCTATATGAAGGAATAGATATAGGGGCAATACCGGTAACTAAGTCAATAGTGAACTCTGTCTCCCTATTTAGGGGTAAACATGGTAATTCAGTAAGGAACACATATAGAAAATTCCTAACAACTGGAATATTCTGAATTGTCTGTTCATTCCAGGTATCAGTCACATAGGCTAAGTAAGCCTCACATCCACTTCGAATCATTCTGAAAGCACTCATTGAGGAAATCAACCTAGCTGGCACTACTTGACTAACACCTCGAAATATCACTCTTAGTTGATTAGGAGACTTAAGGATGACTTCCTTTGTGTAAAAGTTCATAACAACTTTATGTGCAGTAAGCCAGTCCATACCTAAAATGAGATCTATCTCCTTTAACTGTAATACTATCAAATTAGCTTCCAACTTTGCCTGATCAATTTGAATAATACACTCTTTACAGACTTCCCCAATTACTGTAGTACTACCTACTAGAGTACTCACCTTTAGGCTAAATTTCAACATCTCTCTCTCACAATGCAGTTTATATGCTAGATGTGATGTGATGAACGAACGTGTGGATCCTGGATCTAACAATGCAAATGACTTAAATTGAAAGACATGTAACACACCTACAATAACATTTGCGGAGTTTCGTGCCTACTGTCTGGTGATAGCAAAGATTTTAGCCTGAGACTATGGCTAGTTACTTCGTAACTCAGTCCTGACATTAGGACCTACTAAACTTGTTCTACCTCTACCTCTACCTTTTTGTCCTACTCTACTAGCTCTACTTTATTGGACAGTCGTCTCAATCACTGATCCCCCTCTCACTCCAAGCTATGGTCCTAAAGTCACAGGATAGTCTCTAATTTGATGCTCAAAAGATCCATAATGAAAGCAAGCTCCAGTTATCTTCCAACACTCCCCACCATGTTTCTTTCCAAAGTGCTCACAACTAGGCATCTGTTATGTTTATCCTCCTGATACTTGGCCTCTACCTCTACCAGCTTGTACAAAACCACCTCTTGGTCTAAACCTCAACTGTCTGGATCTAGTCTGTGGTAGGAGTGATCTATTTTGGCATTTACTAAATCTCCGACTAAAATCAACTTGGGACTCACTATGTCTCTTCATTATGTATTCCTTCCTATACTCTCCTTGTCCATCTTTTAACAGTTATTCAATTTGGATTGAGGCATCTCGCAGTTTAATCAAGCTACTCAAATTAGTCCATCCTTAAATTTCCTACACTTATCTTCCTCAGTCAGAATCAAAGTAGAAGCATACCCCATTAACCCATTAAATTGTACCTTATACTCAGTTATATCAAGACTTCCCTTTTTCAGATCTCGAAACTCCTTTATCTTCCTATCTAGGTAGATCTTTGGCATATAGTTATCCTTAAAAACCCTTAGGAATTCTTCTCATGCTAGTCTATTAGAACTATCAGGAATAATGTTCAACTACTGATAAGCTGGACCTTGTAGTAGCGAGACTGTATAGTCAAACCTCTCGTCAGACTTGCAGTCCATCTGACCAAACACCTGCTTTGTTCTTTCCAACCAACCTTCTACCTTCGTAGGGTCTGTATTTCTATAGAAGTCTACAGCCCCTTACTTCCTAAGTTTATCGTACCTCCTCTCTGTCTTCTCAAGAATTCTCGAAGACATTTATTCAAATTGAGGTACTGGAGACTCTCTATTGGCTCCTATAGACTTAAGGTCAGCTGACTTTGTGACTCGATCTGCTATAGTGAATGTCCTACAATAATCAGTAAGGATGATCAATATATGAGTCTCTCACTATATATCATGTCTAAATGTTCTTATATTCCCCTGAGGATGCCAAACCATTCTCTGATACCAAAAATGTAACACACCACTACCATAGAGCATATACCCAAATATCCACAAGACATTCAAGAACATACTTTATGAAAATGGCATGTTAGAGTAATCACATCAACTTATTATGGCATCATACAAAACATAAGTATTCCGAAATATCAAAACTCCTCATTTCATTCAGAAAATGAAACTTACTTACATTGTCATTACATTTTATAATCCATGTTTACATATAACGTAACATTTGGGAGTTTAAAGTTCTATACAAAAATTTTAACATGAAAAGAGAAGTTAAACAAAAGTATTATATATAAACTCCGCAAGTATCAGCTGATTAGACCTTTAAGCCATTCTTGTTTCCAAAATTGACAGTACTAGACTTCTATTATATCACCTTGGAAGCTAGGTCTCCCTTGTACTTGAAAATCAAAGTTACAATTTTGATAAGTTTGCAAACTCAGTGAGTGAACCATCATCGATGTGCTCACTTAAGTCAGAACACAAATATCACAAGTATGAACCAAATTCACACATGAATTTCCCAATTTAGCAGATATATCACATTATTCACTATTGAATACCAAATCATAATATATATCATATCTCAACAATACATCATGAACTACAAATATTTCACATAATCATTTCAGAATAATCCAATCATTCATATCATCAACATGTACAAAAACATTACATGTCACTATATCAACCCAATTTAGTAATTCTTTGCAATTATTCATATGATGCATGTAGAAATATATATATATATATAAATGTAAATACAGATATGAATCCTCTTTCATTTTTACTTTGATGTGACCGAGTGCCCATTTACTATCCTATATTCGTTTTAGATACCGAGCTCATTTTATTTTTTATCCTGTAACCATTATGGATACCAGGCTCATTAATAACTAAGTCTATGGCTCTTTATGCACATTCCTAAGCTTTAAGCTCTTTTTTACACTAGTCACTACAGTCATAACTCATTTATCTGATCATGCATAACAATATGATGTAATGCATCAATTCACATAATATGCTATCAATAACTTCCATTCAATGTGCATAGTTATTTATCACATTCATCAGATTTGAGTCTGGCATTTAACATTAAGTTAAGTACATATTTTCCATATTCATATACAATTAGAAAGCACTTCCAATACAATCCCTAATATCAAACTCCTAGGAGCATTAATGTCTGGAATTATCACAATTATATTAATAACAGTTTAGTATTTAAAAGTTAATAGAAAACAATTCAGTCATAGTGAGAAAACATCTAGGTTAACTCACAGTATGCTCCAAATAAACTATTACCTTGATGACCTAACAATATCTGTATATTGACGATCAATTTATTCTTCTTTAGTTATGCAATACACATATATAGTTCACACATTACTAAGTTGATCAATCATATGAATATTCAATGATGCACATATATATGTGTCATGTTTAATGCATGCTCAATTGACCTTTCTGGGTATGTAACTATTTATAAATCTTGACCATTCAAACATCATATTTTGTAGACTACCATTTTACAATCAGGTTTGTACTTTAAGTTAGCTTGATTTACTCGAAATTCATCAACCATACTTTACACTTGTCCTTGAACATTTTTATGATCGAAAGCCTCTTATAACACACATACAATTGTTACTTTAAATCTGGAATTTCAGCAAGCTAGACCTATATTCACCAAACTTTTTCCAGAAATATATATTCATACATTTACCTAATTCTCATTCATAAATTCTCCATTTTCTTCAGTGGTCATTCATCCATACCTTATACACATAACTCATGTCCTTAAGATCATGTTTGCTTTAAAAGAACTCATTTATTCCTTTAACAACTCCTAATTTCCAAATTTGAACTCAACCACATCAAAACAGTCTATTCTTTAGATTATGACATCAATTAACTACATAAACTTATCAAGCTCTTAACCAATTAATCAAGCAACAATCTAGGCTCATTCTTAGCCTTAATCAAGTCCAAATATACCAATTTAGAGTGAAATTTCTCAGCTGGTTCAACATATACACAAGGATGAAATTAAAATTCCAAAACTTGTTATCAACATCACTAATGTGTATAATTTTACTATCTTTAAAGCTTCACGAATTTTACAAGCTTAGAGACATCACTAACACCTGAAATTTTCCAGATTTCATATCCTTTAAGGTTACTTCATTTCAGGTTATTTTAACTTCCATATTAGTTACAGTAAGGCTTACAAAATTATGCTCACTTATGTTATTAACATTCATTTTTTTACAAATACACCTACAACTCTAATTTTTCAGATTTGAACACACCTTAATAACACTTATCCTTAGCATGAATTCTTCATCAGTTATATTTCAAATCCCAACTTAAATCATCCATACAACAGTCCATAAACTGCTATTTTCGTATATGCAAAAACAGAACATAAAAGTACCCATTCATTCTCCATTTTCCAGCACATCTTCAACATCAACATCATATACAATCTATCCCAAGTCAATCATCATAATCTTTCTATTATAACATGTCATAAAGAACAACACTTTACTTACTTATTTAGCTTCCAATTCTAGCTCAATTCATCAAATCTACCTCACCCTTCATGCATGCAAAATCATCCCAAATTCAAGGTGAAAATTGGATGGTTTTCGGCTAGGATAAAAGACAATAACAATCTGGTTCTTTAGTTATCTTTTGAAGGGTAAAAGCATGCATTTTGGTGGTAATTTAGCATAGCTCAAGAAAAACACAGGAATAGGAGGTAGAAGAAAGTTTCGGTGGTGAGAGATGAAAAGAGAAGAAGAATGAACAAGGTTGAAACTACTCTCGCAGGAATGTAACTCTTTAGATGCTAGATGTCACCATGTTACATTAACATATGTCCCTAAGCATGTAAGCCACTTATCCCCTCCATAAGCTGCAAATGTCACATAGTTACTAGTTCATTTGTCACTTAATCATTATTGCCATTTGTCAATTAATTATCCATGCCAAATGTTACTCATTTATCTATGTCATTTGTCACTTATTTCATAGGCTTAGTTATCCTAATTTTTCATGAGTCAATTTATCTTGCCACTTGATATTTTTCTTAGTCTAAATATACATTTTGATTCACCACTTTTCCAATGGTAACAATTAATTCCAAATTTACTACTTGTAACCAATCAAACCAAAATTTAAGACATAAACAATAAACAATTCACATCATGATCATTTTAAACCTTTCATACCTCAAAATATGTCAATTAAGTGCATATATTATCTTTGCAATGTGTACGAAATCATAATTCATGTGTGTATGCTAATGATATGCATGTGAATGAAATGCATTTCATGAATGCTAAAATGATTTAAATCATATGCAATAATATAAGGCTCTAACCTTTAGTATGAAAAATGGGCTATTACGGGAAAGATTTTAGGAGACTCTTCTTGACAATCGGGTTGATTATTCGGGGCGGTCGTTCATTGTCATAGGTCCTGCACTTTCATTATATCGATGTGAATTGCCTTATAAAATAGCAGCAGAGCTTTTTCAGACATTTGTAATTTGTGGTCTAATTAGACATCTTGTTTTCAACATAGAAGTTGCTAAGAGTAAAACTCCAAAAAAAGATCCAATCTTATAGGAAGTACTTCAAGAAGTTATGTAGGCGCATCCTGTATCAATGAATAGAGCGCTAGTCTGCATAGATTAAAGATCCAAGCATTCCAACTCATTCTAGTAGAATGTTGTGTTATTTGTTTATGTCCATTAGTTTGTAAGGGATTTAATGCAAACTTTGATAAGGATCAAATGACTGTTCATGTACCTTTTATCATTGGAGGCTCAAGCGGAGGATCGTTTACTTATGTTTTCTTATATGAATCTCTCGTCTCATATTGGTGGAATATGAATTTCATTTCTCTATTAGCTAAAAGAGGGTGTGTAACAAACAAATTTTAAGCTTTGCAACTTTTGAGAACTTTGCATTAAACAAGCCGCTCACAATGTTCATAGATAATAAACTGTGAAGAGGAATCAATCTCCAAAGAGGGGTGGTCTTGTTTGCTTGTTATGATGAAAAATGAGAAATTAGAATGAGGTCAATAAAGTTAATTCCAGCGGTTGACCAATGTCAATGATTTTGAGCAAATGGGCCATTCAAAGAATATATATGATATCTGTCAATTATCTCTTCATCAAAACAAAGATGTTGGAATCTCTCAAAATTTCAACCTATCACTATTACCTTCTTTTTCTCTCGCATTATCCGATTCCCAGAATTTCAACCATTGAATCATTTCAATTCTCAGCAATGTAGCTCGTTTTCTAACTATGCTTGCTGTTCATGTTTTGTCCTTTATTGGAACTGCTGCGTTGCATGCTCTTTCCTTAAACATCTCCGTTATTTGAGTTGGGTTGGTTGATGATACAACGACTTGAAACCTTAATCAAGGATCCAGATTAGCCCATATTTCACATGTATTCTACTTGTTAGTGATGCTAAACTTTACAACTCCAACATCCTCCTTATTAATTCAACGCATTCAATCGAGAACATCCTTTTTTTGACATTTTAGACTTTCCAACACAAGAGTATACATTTAATAGGCTACGTGAGAAGTGACATTTAATTACCTTTTTAGTTAAGATCCATTTGAAGACTCAATGCATGCTTAGCTCCTTTTTTTTTTAATAGAGCAATCTAAAATTTTGCTGTTCTTTGTTTGTATTTTAAATAAAATATATAAAATTTTACTAATAAATTATTTAACAAATTAATAATTTAAAAATAATATAAAATATTTCATTACTTAATGATTTAAAAATAAAAGACAAATTCATTCATCTAAATAATGATGAATGTTTTAAAAATCAGATTGAAAGTTAAACTAGTATAAGGCAAGAGGTTTAATGTTTAAAATGTTTAATCAGTATTAGATCGTTATAAAACTGGTTAAAGATTGAATAAAATTAAAAATTTTGAAAAATAATTAAAAAAGACCATCTTTAACTATATATAATTTAAAGTTTAATTAAAAAATAAGGTTATTAAATGAAAGTTAATCGGTTTATTTTAGTGTATAAAAATTGATTGATTAATTAACAAATTAATTGATTTTTAACAACAAATTTTTTTAAATTAAATCAAATTGAAAAGTTTAAAATTGAATAAAAATTAGCCAGCTAAAATTTTTTATTATTAAATTGATCAAATTAGTTCGATTTTTAAATTATAGCAATGTATTTCTACTTTTTGAACAAATTCTTGTTTAGACGAGATTAGTCCCTACGGAACCAATCTCGACCACCAAATTATGAGAACCCAATCTTAAAAACTGAAGGTTTTACAAGGAATACTCTTTACCAGCTTCTCAAGGGTTCAGTTAGTAAGAGGCGACTGGCCCATATTATTCCTAAGCATGACAAAACATCCGTCAATTGGCTTTCTTGAAGGCCTTGAGCTTTTTAGTACTTATAAATCTATAAAATATGGGCAATTAATTAAATCAACAATCGAGATTCCAAACACTTCACACACAATTTTAGTTAGATAGTCTTTGTTTGCTTACTGTTTTGATCATGCATATAGTGTGTTAGAGTATGCAAATATAGATGGTGCAAGTGATTCAGTACTCTCATCTCTTAATTAGAGGTCTCAAGTTCGAGCCCCGAGAATGGAGAAATCTGTTTGGCCAGTACTTTATTCCTTACAGGCTGATCCGATGAGAGCGGAGATTAGTCTAAGTGTGAATAATTTAAAAGCACCTTCTCATAGTTGAGATCTTCCTAAGACACCTCGTAGAATAACAAAAAAAGAGAGTATATATAGTGATTAAATATAAAAATATTAAATAGTTTATAAGTAGGAAGAGTCAATTATCGAAATGACTAGTTCTAGTCATTTTGATAATAGTTGACCCAAGCTTGATTCTTGTTAGTAGACTCTACACTCTGCCTATATTAAAAATTCTAATATGGTATCAGAGCAGGTTTAGTCCGAATTATTAATTTCTCAATTGTTCGTCCGGACATCTATTCCTAGCGGCCCAGTTTGATTACCACTGCGTTTATTTCAATTGACAACTAGATGTACAGTCTCAGTTACACTTGAGAGAGAGTGTTAGAGTATCTCATATTGACTAAACATGATATTGTTAAAGGTTTATAAGTGAAAAGGGTCAACTATGTCATTTAGATAATAATTAACCTAAGCTCAATTCTTGTTATTGGACTCTACACTCTGTCTATATTAAAAATTCTAATACAATGTTAATTCATATAATGATTAGAAAATCCAAGTAAGGTTTCAACAAAACGATCACAGTAGCCATAAGCTACTGAAGATTGTACAACGAAGCTTCTTTTGAATAGATCCACTCGTGTATCATCCTAAAACCTTACAACTTAGGGCCATTGCAAGTTAAGGGCATGCGTTTGTATTCTCAATAGATCCAAAGGAAATTACGTACTTGAGTGGTTTAATTTAGAAAATTTTGGTTATTTTGGATTGGCTAATGAATTTGTCAACAGAGTTTAAGAAGGTAATAATTACAGCATTACCTTTTGCAGACAAAACAAAGGTTGAGTCTTGTTATTTAAGAGTCCTTTCCTTTTGGTTACTCAACAAATTGATCTACACATGATGAACATTGATGTTTGAACTAGAAGCTTAACTAAGCAACAAAGTGGTTGAAGAATTGAAGGACCAAAACCAAAACAATATGCAATGGAGTTAGACCATCGTTAAAAGATTAGTTGGATGATGTACACATTTCCTTGGATGCCAAACTAATTGTGTGGGATTTCAAGTCCCTAATATTGCTGGCCAACATGAGACAAAACTTTGCTACAGGAAATTAACTAGTCTGAAATGAACTTGGAACTAATTCTTTGAATAGAAGTCTGTTTTGATTTGAATGATTCACTTACCTCATCCACACACACATCTAGTATTAGATCAAATAAGACCTGTTCAAGGCATTAAACAATAGATGTCAATTCTGAGCACTGTGCGATATGTCCATGTATTTCTCTTCTCAATTTTAGTAGGAAAACGAAAAGCAAGAACATCATTCATGGAAGCCTGGAGAACATGTGAACATGTGGAGATTGCTCCCAACACTCAAACAAGAAAAGCATATACATTAAAGATGTATATTAATTGGAGCTAGTCGTATGTTAATTTCAGAGTCTCACTTCATGAAATCTTTCTATCATACTTTTGTATGGGTTTGACAAATAAAATACGTATACTTTAATACTACTCCTAATCATTACAAGTATTATATATAGAGTGTGACATAATTAGTAGGCAAAAGATAATCGATATCAAGATTTTGGTTTTGCCTCACATTATCTATAGATATGAATTGCAATCTGGGGTCGATTTAGTGTTGCTCTCTGTCCATGTAATACCTTTACACTTCCTATCATGCATGGACCCTCCACACCACCTCACACAAGTCGACAAATGAGAGACAGACAGAATAAGAGAGAGAGAAGTAAGATCAGAGGTGTAAAATGGAAGCAAAGCAAAGCAAAGCAGAATAAAAGAGCACACAATTCTAGAGTGAGAAATGTGCATGGTGGGGTCAATCTGAATATTTATGGACTCTTTTGGTGCATGACAAAAAATGGGGTCACTTGATCTCCTCCAACCCCAAACCACAATACCTTCTTCCCCAAGGGTCCCTCACCATATAAATGGAGCTGGAAAGGTAACACCCTGAGGCCTAAAGTTGTTAATTTTGTACAATCACGCAATGGGATATGGAGGAAACAATAATCCTTTCCTAGCTAAGTGAACATGCACCATTTATGTGAATTCATTTCATACGAAGGGAAAAAAAGTAAAATGAGAAACAAAGAGAACGACTATGTTATGGAGATAGTAAGAAACAAAGTTATTATGTGTAGACATTGATTCCTCTAAAATCCGAAAATCGATAGAGCTCCCTCACCCCATCGCAAGCCATTAATTCTATGACATAACATATATATGCAAATTTGAGTAAGAGAGATAGAAAGATGATGGGTGAGAAAAGCAATTGACTTTTAGATTTCACAAGGTTGACATTTGCCATAAAGTGGTTGGTATCTTTACAAAGCATCCAAAGCTTTTTTTGATACATATCTCTCTTTTACTGTCTTTCTCTTTCTATTGGATTCTTACGACTGAAGGGATGGAGCTAGGTGGGAAACACTCTCAATTGTCACCAAAAGAAGTGGTTTGGTTGGTGCTGGTCGACACTTAAACTTCAAAAAGCAGTGAAGGTTTAGGGTTTATAAACCTATATCTAGGTTTAATGGTCAGAACTGTAGCCAGTCTCAACCATGAGCTCAACAAAGTATATATTGATGCATTAAGACCTAAAAATCCTAGTACTTATGCTAACTAAATATTCCACTTAAACTTGTAGAGAAGCAAAAGCACGTATGAAGTTGAGCTCATGATGACACTCCACATGCATATATATTAAAATTTAGAAAATAAAAAAGGAAATCATGTAGGGTTTACTCGAAATTTAAATCCACTTCCCATGCACACATGGGTAACACTCACATGGATATATTTGTGGCCATGTTTCCAAACCTAGAACAAGAGTAACCCTCTTAAAGCAGCCATGTTTATAGTTATGCATCTATCAAGTCCCAGCTTAGTCACTCAGGATCATCATATTATTTTAGTACACTGAAAATATCCTCATCTTTTCAATCATATATATAGTAATAACACTTAAATTTCCAACTTTTGATTTTAGGTAACAGCTAGCTAGTGGTGAAAATACCTTACTGTGTTTTAAATTTAATCTTCCCACTAAGTCAAATCAATTTGATTGAAGTGTTGTTTTTATTAATCTACCTCCACTTCTAGCAATCCTCGTCACCTTAACCATGCATTTTATGGTTTCTTACGCATCACTGATACTTTCCTTTTCACGCTTTTCTTTATTAACTTAATTTGACAATCTTTTTGCATAATCTTTCATAGGTTCATTAAGATATGGATTAATGTGGTCTGCCTGTAGATGATAGGTTAGTTGATTACTCGACTTCAAATTGGCTTGTTTACAATAACCCTTAGATGCCAAAGTGTTAAAACCAAATTAGACAGATCTTGATTAGCATGAGATAGAACTATCTCAACCCTTATTAGATCACATCTGCATGCAACTTATATATTTGTATCTATTAAACCAAGCAAGTTAGCAAAGGCCTAGACATGTTTACATGAAAATTGCTAATCCTAATTACGAACCATGCAAGTTATTATCAAAACTAGAACACAACAATTGTCTAACTTTTGGGCCTTTTCTTCCACGTAAATTTGCTCGTCTCCTCAACCTGGAAAGCCCGTGGTCAAGCACAAACCTGAATCACCTGATTGACCCGAATGGCAGAAACCATCAAACCAAGGCATGTCTGATGGCTCTCTCTCTTCACGCCCTCCATGTGCAAGGAGAGGCCAAAGTTGGAGTCTTTTATTTATGGATTGTTTGAGGGATCAAAACCATGCATGATCATGATCATGGCAAACAGGATATTATAACACATAGACATCGGGCCATACCCATGCTATACTTACTAAACCTCATAAACGCATGCATAGAGCATCACCTTGAACCCCACAAAATACACTTCACTCTCTCTGTCTATGTCTAGACCGGCTACAGAGACTACACAATACTAGTAGCAGTAGCAGTGAGTGACTACTGACTAGTGAGCACTTTTTTGCTGTTTATTTCTTTTAATGTATTCTCAGAAGGTTAAAACTTAAAACCCCATTTCGTCAAAAACATGATCTCTGAGCCGTGTCAGGTTAAAGATATCACATTTCAGCCCTCCCTATGCTATCTGCCTGCCTGCCCGCCCTCTCATTTATTCTCTGTCTTTTTGCTTTTCTTTTTGGTTTTTCTAGAGAAACCTTGAGAAAAGGTTTAGAAAAAGTTTATTGACTTGCCAGTAATTATGTAAATCCCATCTGGCTTTTCATTTATCATTGGCTCCCCTCTTGTCTTTGCTCTTGTTTCTTTCTGTTCTCTGTCATATTCATGCTCGAGAACCTCTCTTTTTTCTCCTATCTAAAAACCTGTGTCCGTCTCTGTGGTTTTGGTTTTTGTTTTTGTTTTTGTTTTTGTTTCCTTTTCCTCTCTTCCTGTTGGGGTATAGAGAATCTCGAGATAGGCGTCGTAAGATAAAAACCACAGGACCCTTGCCTAAATAAAGCTCGTTTCTTTTCTAAGCAAAGGTGCTTGAGATGAGCAGTGAGTGAAAGAGAAACAGAGGAAACAAACAACTTTGCTATTATCAATCTGATGAAGGAGAGAGGAGGCTCTCTTGGAGGAGAGAGCCTACCTGATACCAACAGTACAAACATAACTGTTACAACCAACAAAGAAGAAGATAATCAAGAACCAAACCCATCTTTACTGTTCTAAAAATCGAAATCAACATCTGGGTCTCTGTTGTTTTAGTTGGTTAAGCACCCAAAAGCGTCCGTTGTATCTTGGTCTTTTTGATCTTTTAGGTTGGTTTGTTTGCATTGAAGGCTGTTTCTCTCTTATGGCACTTTCTATGCACCACAAACTCGACGCTAGCAATAAACAGATGGATACAAGCAAGTATGTGAGGTATACACCAGAACAGGTGGAGGCATTGGAGCGACTCTACACAGAATGCCCAAAGCCTAGTTCTTTGAGAAGACAGCAGCTCATTAGAGAGTGTCCTATTCTCGCCAACATTGAGCCTAAACAGATCAAAGTCTGGTTTCAAAACCGTAGGTAATTGTAATACACTTCATTCTACATTCACAAGGAGCATAAAACTGCAAAATCATAAATATTTCTCTCTTTATGTGTCACCGGATGTTGTCCGCTGGCCTTCTTTGTAAAGAAACGATCTTGACCTGATATAGTGACTTTTGCAATGGTAGTGTTTTATCTGAGGCCTCCAGTCTTTGGAAAATGAAAATCAGACGTAAACTTTTCAGTTTTTGGTTAAAGCCTTTTCCTTTTTGTTTCCTTAATTTCTGTGAGACGGTCACCAGTCGTCTTCTGATGCTAAAATGGAATCTTTTTTTTATTTTTCTGAAAGTAGTAAGTTGTTGAAATGGACGGAGCTGGTTGAATTCTCAGCTCTCTTTTAGCATATGCTTCCCTTCTCTGAAGAAAATTAGGTCTTGAAATCAGGCATGAAATCATGTTGTTACTTTTTCTGTGTTTTCACTTGATACCGTCTATAAAAATGTCTTTAATATTTTGGACACCGAGGACAGCTTTAGTTTGTGCTATATAAAAACTGATGCTTCCTTGAAATTAACTAAGAGACGATAATTCCTTTTAAATTTAAGATTTCCGCGCGGTCTATGCTCTTGCAGATCGGTGGACTTGCTAATTTCTCTGTGCAGAATTTCGTCCCTTCTACTTATTTTAAGAGATTGTAGGTTATTGTGTGGATGGAATTTACTGAAAAAGGATATTAGTGGTTGAATGTCTACGTTGTGGTTTATGAACGAGTGAAGATTGTGACATCTAAAAGTTTTTATTTTCTGAAATATTTGGTTTCCTTTCTTTCTGGAGAAAGTAGTTTTGTTACGTTCTTCCCCTCTTTGGTAGTCAAAATCGAGAAATTTTAACTGCCCACCATTGGACATAATTTGTTAGTTAATATGTTTATCGGCTTGTTATTATGCACATAGATTTAGGCAAATCTTGAGTGAGATTCTGAGTGAAAGATAGTTTGTACACTCTAATGGAAGTTGGATAGTAACTTGAAGTTGTGCAATCTTCAGTCTGATGGTTACTGTCAAAGTATGCCACATATATTTTTCCTCCATAGGATCTATGATAAACAATTTTTTCATTCAAGTAGAATATATTCAAAGTCTAACTTTTCAGTTATCTTGGCAGATGCCGTGAAAAGCAGAGAAAGGAAGCTTCTCGCCTGCAGACAGTTAACAGGAAACTGACTGCTATGAATAAGCTGTTGATGGAAGAGAATGATCGTTTGCAGAAGCAGGTCTCTCATTTGGTGTATGAGAATGGCTTCATGCGCCAACAGCTGCATAGTGTAAGCCACTCGGGCTCCTTTGACAAATTAAATACAAACCCTGAACTATTATCAGAAGCTTTTTCTTTCAACTGAGCTACCTTTTGATGTGCTAAACTCTCCTGTATTGACACACTCCTTAGTTGTTTTAGTGTATGAAAGATTTTCACTACCTGGATTTTGGACGTACTTCATTAGATCCCATCTCTTGTTTTCATTTCAAATCTGGTGTACTTTTATCAGGCTTCAGCAACGACCACAGACAATAGCTGTGAGTCTGTGGTCATGAGTGGTCAGAACCAACAACAGCAAAACCCAACACCTCAGCATCCCCATAGGGATGCTAACAACCCAGCTGGGTAAGTAATCACTGTCTGTTCTGGTGAGTGCAAGCCTTTTTGTCTTGTCCATTTTACAAACTCACAAGTCTTGTATGGTTTATCAGTCTTCTTGCCATAGCTGAGGAGACCTTGGCAGAGTTCCTTTCCAAGGCTACAGGAACTGCTGTCGACTGGGTTCAGATGATTGGGATGAAGGTAATAACTGTTTAACTCTGTGGGACACTTGCGTTGCATGTGTTAGAATGGTTTTTGTTAATGTGTTTGGTGTGAAACCTAACTCATTTTCTCATGATATGTAGCCTGGTCCGGATTCTATTGGAATCGTTGCTGTTTCCCGCAATTCTTGTGGGGTAGCAGCACGAGCCTGCGGCCTCGTGAGTCTAGAGCCCACGAAGGTTCTCTTCTTTAATCCCTCATGGCATTTAATAAATCATCCAATGCTCTATTGTAAGTTTTCCATTGAATATGCATCTGTGCAGGTTGCTGAAATCCTCAAAGATCGTCCATCTTGGTTTCGTGACTGCCGATGCCTTGATGTATTGAATGCTATTCCTGCAGGAAATGGTGGAACGATTGAGCTTATATACATGCAGGTTGCTGGATTTTTTTGACTGATAATACAGTTTGATTAATGCCCTTCAGACCTTGACTGATGTTTCTGTTCCTTTTTTTGTTTTAAAATTTTGGATGTTCTATGCTAGACTTATGCACCTACAACACTGGCTGCAGCTCGTGACTTTTGGACAATAAGATATACTTCCACTTTGGAAGATGGGAGTCTTGTGGTAAGTTAATCACTGTACCCACTCAGTTCTCTTTCCTTTGTTGCTTGGCAGAATTAAAATGTTGTTGCATACTAATTCTTGTCAACAAATGCAGATATGTGAAAGGTCTTTAACTTCTTCGACTGGTGGCCCAACAGGGCCTCCTGCTTCATGCTTTGTGAGAGCTGAAATGCTTCCAAGTGGATATCTAATTCGTCCTTGTGAGGGTGGTGGATCCATTTTACACATTGTTGACCATGTTGACTTGGATGTGAGATTATGATCCAGCTTAATTGCTGTTGTTTCCTTGTGACTATTCTGAGTTTTCACTCATCAAGGCACCTTAACACTTAAGTACATTTTGTTTTAGGCTTGGAGTGTCCCCGAGGTTCTGAGGCCTCTCTATGAATCATCCAAAATTCTTGCTCAGAAAATGACTATGGCTGTATGGACTACATCGTGAATGAAGTTGTTCCTTCATAAAATTTCAAACAAGTTGACCTGTCCCTGTCTTTTTGTTTAATAATGCAGGCCTTGCGACACATTAGACAGATTGCTCAAGAGACTAGTGGGGAAGTCCAGTATGGTGGTGGTCGTCAGCCTGCAGTTTTAAGGACATTTAGTCAGCGACTTTGCAGGTAACTTATAATTCTAGCCTTTGGTAACCTTAATGGTGTGGAAGTTAGGATTTCAACTTTTAAAGCTCATAGTTGATATGCTTTAGTTGAACCATGATTTGTCTGGGCCTCTTACTGTCTCTTTTTGTGCTCAAAACCTGAAATGTAAAATTCAGTTTTTCTTCCTGCTGGTTTTTGGTTGTGAAATGGTTTTTGAAATGGATCTCAGGGGTTTCAATGATGCTGTCAATGGATTTGTGGATGATGGATGGTCAATTCTTGGTGGAGATGGTTTGGAGGATGTGACAATTGTCATAAATTCATCTCCAAATAAATTTCTTGGGTCTCAATATAATGCATCCATGTTCTCAACTTATGGAGGAGGAGTGCTGTGTGCAAAGGCATCGATGCTGCTGCAGGTATCTTGAGTGTTAAGTAGGCTAAATAGGAATGCCAATTATGATACATGTTCTGCCATCTCTGTTATATCTTTAATGCAGCCATCTTTCTTTAGCAACCTAACAGTTTCTATGAATCTGCAGAATGTCCCCCCTGGTTTACTTGTTCGCTTTTTGAGGGAGCATCGATCTGAATGGGCTGACTATGCAGTAGATACTTACTCTGCTGCATGCCTTAAAGCTAGCCCTTATGCTGTGCCTTGTGCTCGACCTGGTGGCTTCCCTAGTAGCCAGGTTATTTTACCTCTTGCCCATACTGTGGAAAATGAGGAGGTAATAATCATGTAATTTAATTCAGGTCTTTAATTTCCTTTCTTTTTCAATCTTTGTGATAATCTATGATCTTCTTCCAAAGTTCTTGGAGGTAGTCAGGCTAGAAGGTCATGCATTCTCCCCAGAGGACATTGCTTTGGCACGTGATATGTACTTGTTACAGGTTGGTGTACAAATGTTTCGTCTGAATTTGATATACTTTTCTTCCCTCACGGACTGATAATGTCTGTAAATCTGTTTTTGCAGCTTTGTAGTGGGGTTGATGAAAATGCTGTAGGTGCATGTGCACAGCTTGTCTTTGCACCTATTGATGAATCGTTTGCTGATGATGCTCCTTTACTGCCCTCTGGGTTCCGAGTCATACCACTTGATCCAAAAACGGTTGGGTGACATTTACAGTTCTTGTTGGAGATTTTAAACTAAACTGCAAAAGTTTCCATGGTCATTAAAGAAGAAATCATACTTCAGAAATGGTGTGAAAAAATAGTCTAACTGATTCTTTTAAGTAACGGAACATGCATAAATTCTTATCCGTTTCAAAGTTCTCTTATTTTTATGTTCTATTTGTTTTTTTTTCCTGTGGTCTGTCAGTTTGTCCTCTTTTACCAAGTACTTTTAATTTCAAAGTTGCCTGAAAAGAAGGATTTTTGTGCTCATTTGTTGCCTTGATTTTGCTTTTAATGGAATGTAGGAAGGAGCTCCTGCAACTCGAACATTGGATCTGGCTTCGACACTTGAAGTTGGACCTGGTGGTACACGATCAGCAAGTGAAGCTGATGCCAGTAGCTATAACCTGAGGTCTGTTCTCACAATTGCATTCCAATTTACTTTTGAGAACCACATGCGAGACAATGTAGCTGCTATGGCACGCCAGTATGTGCGAAGTGTAGTTGGTTCAGTTCAGAGGGTTGCAATGGCTATTTCCCCGTCAAGACTCAGCTCCCATTTGGAGCCAAAATCCCTTCCTGGCTCTCCCGAGGCTCTGACTCTGGCACGATGGATTTATCATAGCTACAGGTTTGCAATTTGTTTTCTCGTTGGCAATTTTCATTTTTCTAGCAGCATTTTGTGAATATCTGCATATTGTAGGGTCCACACTGGAGGAGAACTCTTCCGAATCGACTCCCAAGCTGGTGATGCTTTGCTGAAACAACTCTGGCAGCACTCAGATGCAATCATGTGCTGCTCTTTGAAAACCAATGTAGTTGTTTCTTTTCATCTTACTGTATGAATGTTCTGACGAAGGATTGTTTTTATAATGAAATGCTTGTACGAGAAAATTTTAACTAAGAAAGTGGAACATAATTGCAGGCATCCCCAGTTTTCACATTTGCCAACCAGGCTGGATTGGACATGCTTGAAACTACTCTTGTGGCCCTTCAAGATATTATGCTGGACAAGGTTCTCAATGAAGCTGGCCGCAAGATTCTGTGTTCCGAGTTTTCAAAGATAATGCAGCAGGTAGATATACCTGGAGTGATGGTGTTATTAAATTACTTTTAAATGATGAACTTGTTAAGCTCAAATGGTTTTATGGGATTTATCAGCAAAGATCCAAATCCCATTCTTGGATATTGTGTGCTTTTGTAGCTCTTATGTTCTTGAAATTGGTTTGTGCCTAATTCGGGTTATTTATAATGAACTTCAGGGCTTTGCATATTTGCCAGCCGGAATATGTGCTTCGAGCATGGGGAGGCCAGTGTCCTACGATCAAGCTATTGCATGGAAGGTTCTGAATGACGATGATTCCAACCATTGTCTGGCCTTCATGTTCATGAGCTGGTCTTTTGTTTGATAATAGTTGAAGAGTTCTTACATAGCTATGTATTAAGTTATTACGTATGTTGTTTACATCTAATGCCCAGTGACATGTATTGTAGTAATGCTGCATAATACATAAGAACTTCTATGAACTATGTACTTGCACGTTCAAGGCTATGGTTATTGTGTGACGTCTTCTGTCCTTTTCAATATGTCCCGAGTCTCTTGCAAATTCACCGAATTCCCAGTAATAATTGATACTGGTCGGGCTGTAGGTTGGCAGCAGAGGGACCACTTGACCTTATTTATTCATTGTAGCTAGCTAGTTGGCTTGCTGGAAACATATTTTGGTGGGACGTCCACCTACCAAGCTTTGTATCGTCACTATTAGGCCAAACCAAGAACGTTGAATATTCTTTTTATGGCTTTTTCTGGTAATTGCTTTCGGCACCAACTCATCTAATCGAAACCCTTGCAACTTCAGATTTAAAGAGCACTTGAGACATATAGGTGTTGCTAACCCTGTTACGACGCTAATTTAAAACAGTAGTGTATTCCGTCTGTTCATATGGATATAGCATCATTATTATCCGCCAAGAAAGGACAAGAAGTGCAGACGTAGGTTGTGGTTTTAGCTTATGTCACATCTATTATTACAAGACATCACAAGGTATACTTTCACTGTATCGTCTTTCGTCATATCTTGGCTACGTTAGGACCAAATCAACATGGAAAGAGCTAAGCTAGGGCTTGCAAAAAAGTCTGTGAGATGCTATAGCCTACTTGTACCCAGCCAGCCACAGTAATCTTTACTCTTCAGTCATAAAATAGTAAACAGAACAGAAATCGTTAATAACAACAGTACTTCTCAGGAGGCAGTTTTAGGCAAAGGAAAGGTCATAGCTTTAGCTTAGCTCCTCTCCTCTGCAATTAGCAGGTCTAATTTACTTTTCCATTAAATGAAATCTATCATCCAAGCAGAGAATCACAAAGCTCTAGCACCCCCAAACTAGTTCACTCCTTTTTTCCCATTTATGTATTCCTGTTCTGTTCTCTTTTTCACAGTTCATTAATGGTCAATGTAACGATGAGGAATGGACCAGATAAACAGACCTTTTGACTCATTTTCACCACAGTAATGTAATTGCTTGGAACCATTGGTTCAAACGTTATCATTTTGACTTTAATACAGCTATAGAAATGATGGAAACTGACATTACATGAAAATGAAGTGTTTAGATTATGGTAAAAGTCAACTTTGAGCTGATCCCTTATCAGTTATCGCTTTCAACTTTGGGTCCAAGAGCAAATTAATGAGGAGGAAAGACCAGACAAGTAACAACGCACAGAGAATACCAGACAATATAGTACATTACTATAACGCACACAGAGTACTATGGTCCAACCACTAAATAACTTTGGGAGTAGGGACGAAGGATCTCCACCTCAGTCCCACAGTAAAAGTCTGCTCATCCACCCATAGCTTGCCACACTACGAGTGAAATAGTCGTTTGAGGTAGTTGCTTGTTAACCATGACACAAACTGTAATCACTGTCGAGTTCCAATTTTGGTGGTAATGAATACTTACCCTTTAGCTAAATGTTTACTCCTTGTATTTTCTTGTCATAAAACAAAGCAAAATGATTCCATTTAGCTACAAAATAGGGCGATTTAGCTGTGACAGATGAATCATATCTAATAATTAAAAGACTCAGACCGATTCGGTTAGTTCAACTATAAAATTTTTTAACTATTTAACTTTTCGATTTAATTTAGTTTAATAATTTTTATTGTTAAAAACTATAAATTTATTAATTAATTAGTTAATTTTTTAAATTAATAAATTTTTATGAATTAAAATAAATCAATTAATTTCATTTAACAATCTTTTTAATTAACAAATTCAAAATTTTTAATACATAAGAATAATTTTTTTCAAATATATTTTATATTATTTAAATCTATTTAATCTTTTTATTTGTATGATAATCTAATTTTTTGAACTTTTAAATATTGATCTATTTCATTCAAGTAAACATGCATGGAAAGGGTATGGCATCGGATGAAAATGATAAGATACATACATATGTAATACAAGACATACATGTATGTCATAATTACGACGAGGTCCGGTTCAGTTCCGTAGTTCTGTTCTGTTTGAGGTTTGCCCTTTTCAGGTGTCTGAAATTCGAGGCATTCGTAAACGCACTGTATTTTCGAGCCTCGTGATTTTTCTTTTCACTTAATAATATAATTATGAGTGAACATTTATTATAATCTCTGTTTTTGGTGTTTGAATCAGAGTTAGCTTTGCATGTCCACTGCACTTTTGTCGCTTGTAGCATCATTTCATGCTTAAATTTTACTCTTTCTAAAAGATTGTTTTTTTCTTGGCCTCTTTTCAGGCCTAAAGATTCAGTCGAGCGTGCGTTTAGATCCTTTTCATGCCACTGTGCATGTCACTGTTTCTTGCATCACTCCAAACCCACATTAAAGTGCAAAGATCAACAGCTTTTCTAAAACCAATAACAAGTTATACATAGTAAGAAAAAAAGCAAAAACCAAAAGAACCCCATGCAGGTGGACAGTTTAAGGGAGCGTTTTTGTTTTTAGTCACAGTTTTATTACGTGTAAGTGTGTGTGAAAGAGACAGTAGTGTTGTTAAAGAAAGAGATCTTTTAGGTGTAAGGCTGAGAGATACTGTAGGAGAGTAGACTATCATGGCATTTCTGATATCTGATATACGCCAAGGAGGTGGGAGGTTATTAAGAAAAGAGATAGGAGTTTGACTGGTGTAGGGTTTTGTAGAGTTTTAAATGATGATGATGATAGTGGATTTTTCTAAAGATTATTTACAAAATTTTGGGCGTGGGAGTGTGGGAACTAAATCACTAATGAGGCCTAACGGTGGCGTTGTGGTTGTAGGGGAAAATCTCCTGGGTAGAGTAGAGTAGTTTCCATACGGTCTTTTAGGGTTTTGTGTTGGACCGGACAAAGTAAACTAACAAATCCACATGCTTTTGAATTGTCCCTGTTACTTGGGTCACATACTATTAAACGTCAGGAGCATGCATCAAGTGGATCCGTGGCGCAATGGTAGCGCGTCTGACTCCAGATCAGAAGGTTGCGTGTTCGATTCACGTCGGGTTCAAATCCCGTGTATTATTTTTTATAACCTCGAATGGTCGCTGCTTTCTTTTATAAAGCAAGCATCAACATTTTGTTTGTTAATCGATTAATCGCTCAAAACTAAAAGCAAAAACATGAAGAAGAAGGATCATGGGAGCTTAAAAGAATACTTACAAAAGACAAAGCTAAAGAATCATAAGCAAAATAATAACATAAAGAGTCCTAAATGTCAAGGATTAAACTAATGAAAGACAAAGCAAATGAATGATGCATATGAGTCAACATGTTTTGTTTCAGCACTATCACAGACAGAATCAACATCAATTGTGTGTTAGTTTGACTTATGGGCTTTAGGCCTTTGAAATAAAACCATGTTACTAAAAGTCCTTTAGTCATAATTGGTTGAGTAGAAACAAGAGAAACAATTTACATCACTTGAAAACTAGTGTCTCATCTAGTAACTTCCTTGTCTGTCTAGTCTCTCTACCCTCTATCCTTATCCTTATCTTTATTGGCTGTTAGTTCTGTTAGGTTTTGTTTGAGCCCAGGAATCAATGGACTTTCAAAATGAAAAAGGACTGTCTTGTTTCAAGAAACCAGAACTTAACATTTCTCTGACATCTTTAGCCCAATACAAAGTCCTGATTTCTCCAATGGAAGCTCTTTTCTCCTCATTGGCCCAATGCTTGTGACCTAACATCTTGGTTCTCATTTTGTGACAGTCACAGAACGTCTGATCCACAACGTAGAAAATTTGCTTTAGCATTAGTTTTGATTATGAATTCATCATAATAGGAATATGAGATCTCAGAATTAGTGGTTGCATAGGAAATGACAGAAACGAAATATGGAAGCTTATACTATGGTGAAAGCTCATCTCTTGTCAATTATCCCAAGAAATACCGAGGTTTCTTACACAGAGAGGAAATATATGGAAGAGCCTTTGCTCGCTGCTGTCTAATATCCTTGGGAAATTTTGAATCCAACAAATAGGGCCTGCATCATGAGATCATGGATACAAAAAGATGGCTGGTTGCCAACCAAGTGATATACATAAGGAAGGGTCGGCGTAGGTCAGATACATTATAGTTTAGTGACCTTCAGTTACCCTCAAAGCCCACATTTTCTATGTCTGTCTGAGCTGATTTTCTTCCTGCCTGCAGACTCTGGGGACCTATAAATCCTCAACAGCTATTCTACTTAGGCTTAATCATCCGTGACCAGTCCATCCATTGCCTTTTTTTTTTTTTATTACATTAGATATCCCAGTTTAGTCGGACTAATCCTAAGTCTCTAAGACCCCACCTCAAGAATTTTAGAGGATGTAAATCTGGAATTCCAAGACCCTTCAGGTTCCTACGTAGCCTGTACACTTCTGTGCACAAGGAGTCGTCACATACTTGATTGGTCAACTACTGATTGATCGCTGGCCCCCTACTCAACATCAGGTTCCCAGCAGCCTCAAGTTCCCTCTGTGCACAAGGAGTCGTCACATACTTGATTGGTCAACTACTGATTGATCGCTGGCCCCCTACTCAACATCAGGTTCCCAGCAGCCTCAAGTTCCCTCTGTGCACAAGGAGTCGTCACATACTTGATTGGTCAACTACTGATTGATCGCTGGCCCCCTACTCAACATCAGGTT
>JAOTAY010000003.1:27481147-27497908 GCA_025629805.1 Erythroxylum baracoense | reverse complement strand
TATTCTTTATATGGTATGGATCCTTTTGGTTCGTTTGATTCTTGCTCGAGCCGGATGATGAAAAATTATCATGTCCGATTCCTTCGGAGGATGAATATATAAAAAATTGTCGTTTTGTCCAAAACGACGTCATTTTGTATTATTTTTTTATAAAAAACATATAAACAGGCCGGGCCGACTACGGGCCGGATAGCCCATCGGTGGGCCGGGCCCTAACCAAAAACAGTAATAATACTCGGGATGGATATCTTTTTTCATTATAAGAAAGCATTATTTAGTTTTTTCTAAAGATATTGTTATTTATCCTTGAGTTCTGAAAATTCCTACTTAGTAACTACTGAGAGACGATAATTAAGTGGTCACCTTATAATTAGGCAAGGAAATAGCACCAATGTGCAGAGCCACATTAGTTAGTTGTTGTGACCCTTCCAAATATATTTTATTGAACCGATCTCCCACTACTGAACAACATACTAATACTTGAGTTCTTTTTTCAATCAGAACAATGTCATTCTTGCACGTTCATCTCCTGCTGTGTTTGCCGAAAAGAAACAGCTCCTATTCTAAACAAATGCAAATTTATGCCAAATGGACTAGGATATCCTGACTCAGAAATTCGCACTGGCATCAGACATGACAATAGAAATTTTAGCCATCCAACATGCCAAAATTGATTTCTCCAGTTTCCCTGTTACACTGGAAGTAAGAATAAACCCTCTCCCTTGCTCTTAAAATGGAAATTTTAGCCATCCAACATGCCAAAATTGATTTCTCCAGTGTCCCCGTTACACTGGAAGTAAGAATACACCCTCTCCCTTGCTCTTAACGACATAAAGATATTTCATGATCATCAAGCTGTTTTCACAACTTGAGGCAATGATTTGAAAAGGACTGCAGATGGCCTCCGCACAGTATGGTTGAGTAGGATCATGAGTGTCAAAAGTGTTAACGCCCCGGCCTGATGTGCTGCGCCAAGCGATACCGGTACATATGATAGAAGTGTAGATATCCCTAAAGTAACCTGCATCAATAAAAAAACAACGCATTTTTCACCTCCTTAAAAAGAGATGCCATGTAACAAGCATGTGCTGAGTAATTAATCACCTGAAGAGTAGCCATGCCAATTGTACTTCCAATCAACGTTCGAACTGCAGGATGTATATCCAACTTTCTTGTGGAACACCACAAGGCCCCAACCGACATTAGGGTTGTAATTGCAAGAACGCGATGGTCAAGCTGCAGTAAAAACTTCAGAACATTTTTCAAAACAAGGAAATGACTCGCTAGATTTCCTTTCTCTTTAACCTATCAAATGCCCACTAGCCATCTCTGCCACTCATTTAGTTTAGCAAATGATTGTATGTTAAACTGTGCAACCGCTAGAATCAAGATAATTTATTGGTCCTCAAGTTTTTGACAAGTTTAGGATCTCTTTTACTTCATTACTAGTGTATTCTCATTCATCATTCTTGCATGGATACGTAATTTCTAAGCAAGGTCCTCTACTAGTTTCTTCCTCAATGTAGTTTCTTCCTCAATGTCTCCATCAAGTATTCTAATTGCTTAAAATACTTGTTAGAAATGTCAGATTATGTAAATATGGATAACCTGCACTGTTGAAGTATTCTCGAAGAAATTCCGGATCAATGGCTTCATATCAAATATATCATCAGGTATCCACGCATCACCCATCTTTGGAAAGGTATTATATGCCCGACCCTGCATTGAGCCATGCAGCCATGATCAAATTTGTCTGTAAGCATCCTGCAGAAATATCGCCCTATTGTCTTGTGGTAAAAGGAGAAAAGTGAGAGCTAAACTGTTTACATACAGCATCATTTCCAGCGACAAATGCTCCTGAGATTGCAGTAATGCCAACAATTATGGTTACAGGAAGGGCAAGTCTTTTCACTTTTGCTGCCCCCAGAACCCAAGTTACTGACTCAGCAGGTGGTTCTGGCATCATAACAGAAAGAGCAGTCCACAAAAGGCCACCATAAATAACAAATGCTGAAGTAAGATGAGCTGCAAGCCTATATGGGCTTACTCTTGGTTGAGTATACTCAGAAGCAGGTTCCTAGAGAAGAAAAAAATGTAAACTTCAAATACTTGCTATGGAACAGAAGAGAAAAAGGTGGAAAAGCAACACTAAGTTCCTTATACCTCTAAGCCACTTCTAACCATCCACCAGCCAATCAGGCCCTGCCCAGCACCAAGTGCAAAAAGAGCAGAAAGTCGTAACCCAAGACGTAAGGTTATATACGTCTTGCATAGAAAGTATGAAAATGGCAAAGCAAACATGATACCAAGTGCCCTTCCCCACATTCGATGTGCATACTCCATCCAGTAAATAAATTTGAAATCCTCAAGACTCATCCCTTTATTTACTCTGCAAAAATTCAAGCAGGAAATAAAGCTACTTCACAGTGCTTCTCATGTAATCAGTGCTACTTTGAGAAGCTATTGTAACTAGCTTAATTCAGAATGGTTTCTCTTTAGCTTACTGCTTATATTCAGGGGACTGCTTATATTTTTCAAACTCCTCTAACCACTCCTCATCTGAAAGAGGTGGAAGACTGCTGGTAAATTTCCAGTCAGTCATTGAAAGGCCAGAGTGAGTTAATTGTGTGACACCACTAATTACCACCATGCTAAAGACCCATGCAGCAGAACCAACAAGCCATATTCCAACCATCTTCTAAGCACGAGGTCCTCCTGCTACAAATTGCTTCAATCTCTCCTTGCTTTCTTTGTCAACAGATACTAACCTAGATATATTCCTTATGAAAGGTCGTCAATGACCCTAAAACAATATTAGAATCATAGTTTAACCTTTAGATAATGAATCTTTTACTAGATAGTTACCAGAGATTAATAGTCAACATAACCATCAGTATCGGGCATCTGTTACAGTTAATAACCCATCAAACAATAATGCATTCGTTGTTGAAGATATTTACAAACATTTTAAAGAAGAAAAAAGAGTAAATTTAGACATATCAAAAGTAAAATCCTAATATCACCAAAATATTTAACAATTTTTTTAGCAATGTTATGCTCAAATGCATGGAAAAATCATCTCATATATGAACCAATGAATGTCCATTACACTTTCATTTTGTACAAATAGACATGCTTTCATTGAGTAAAATGCAGAAACCAAAAAATGAATCTAATGAGTTGATAAGAAAAACAGTGAGTAATAATTCAAAGTGAATAAAACAAGCAAATAAATAAGATTCTGAAACCAAAACTTGACCTACCTCCAAGCAAAATCTTTTACTGAGCTCCAATCTTTGTTTCTCATCAGGATGAGGACACTCCTTGAACATACCGTTGACGAAAAAGAAAAAAACAAAAAAGAGAAAGAATTGTTGAGAAAAATCATGTGAACTAAACTAGTCTACATAATCTTGTTGGAATATGATAAAACCTACGCTTCAAGCTCCTGGATTTCTTGAGGAGTGTGTTAGTGATATTGCTTCTTTCTTGGAGGATTGTCAACTGCATGTTGATCATCACCAGAAGCTCCGTCCAGGTTGTCAATCCTAGATCTGCTCTTATGTTAACTCCTCCTCTCTACTGCTCCTTCCCATACTAGGCTCGAAGGTCTTAGCAACTCTAGCCTCTTCACTTTGGCCATCTATACTCGGTTGTTGTTGATGATTGATAACTGAGACGATAGCTTAAATGGGGATTGGGAAGCAAGTGAATAGAAGTTACTTGTGAGAGGAGCTTAATTTCTTCTTCCATGGAGGCGGTTAGAGATAGGGAAGGCAAGATCGAAGAGAAGGTGGTGGAGAGGATGAGAAGCCTAGAAGATTCGATGAAATGAACAATAAAGAATATTTGCAATTTTGTACATAACCGGTTGGACCGGTTCGAAAAAACTGGCCGATTCGCTGATACACTGGCCGATTTTAATATATAGAGGTTATTCGGTGAAACCGAATCAGACAACTGGCGGGTTCAAATATTTTCTGGTTGGATCGGTCCGGTCCGGTTTTTAAAACTTTGTTCTTAAGTAGACATTTTCTTCAACTAGTTGTTGCTTCATGTCTATTCTGAGTTGACTTTGTATCTAACGAATCTTTGATATCATCTCTGTTGGAATCTTCCAATATTCAGACATTAAGAGTAAAGTTTTGATAAAATATGTGATTAGCAAGATCCTTCCGGATATTACGGAATCATTTCTAATAAAATGAGTTCATTAAAAAGGTTCTTGTAAGAAATGAAGGATTTATCCTATGATATCATTTCCTTTTAAGAATTATATCGTTACCTATACGAGGAAATAAATCCAATTTAAATGTTGAAATATTATATAGTTATTATCAAAATAATTAATAATAAATCTTGAGTTAGCAGATTTGCATAAGAACAATTTGCTTGAAGATTAACAACAGTTCAATGTTATTTCTTAGACATATCAAGCGTGCACTTGACATTTGATCTCTGTCGACAAGCTTGATGATGATAAAGATTATTGTGATATTGTTAATGATGGATAGTGGAACTTACTAAAGGTTCACTAGTTATGGCTCAAGATAACAAGTCTTTTAACTTATATATGATGCAAGGTTCTATTTATGACAGCTTAATGAATATAACTGAGAGTGATATTTTTTTAAAATTATGACATAGGATATTGAGTCTTATAAGTGCAAAGGGGATTGATTGTTTGATCAAGAAAATTTTTCTTTCTTTAATTAAAAAAGCTAGATAGGACAAGTGTGTTCATTACTTGGTTAGGAAGCAAAGAAGAGTTGCTTTTCAGAGTCATCCTCCTTTTAGAAAGTTAGATTTATTAGAGTTTCTACAATTTGAAATTTGTGGTCTTTTAAAGGCAAAATCACATGGTGGTCCACTTAATTTATCACTTTTATTAATGATTATTCTAGAAAATTTTGGGTTTATGCTTTAAAGACCAAAGACGTTGTGTTTGAGATATTCAAAGAATTTTAAGCATTAGTTAAAACACAAACATATAAGAAATTGAAATGTATTCATAATAACAACTATGGTTAATATTATGGACCTTTGGATAGTAATTGTAGATAATCAAGTATTGTACATTAGAAAACACCTCCTAAGATTTTCTAGTTGAATGGTTTGTCAAAGAGGATAAATAGAACTTTATTAAGAAGAGTTAGATGCTTACTTACACAAGCAAAGTAGCCAAATTCTATTTAGGCAAAAGTGCTTTTTATTATTGCTCTTGTTATTAATTTCTCTCTCGCTGTTGCTTTCAATGGTGATGTCCTTGATAAACTTTAGTATGGAAAGACTTTTCCTTTCATCACTTAAGAGTCTTTAGATGTAAAATATTTGTGATTGTTCTTAAATGAAAGTTCAAAGAATGATGTTAAAACTAAGCAATGCAATCAAATGCAAACTTTGGATTCCTTAGTATTAATGATATAATAGTTGGTCAACAACCAGTAAATGTGGAGGCAACAATTTTAAGGGTTACATAAGCTTCTCTTAAGAGATTTACTAAAAAGACAAATTTCTCATTATGTTACCCTACTAAAGAGTATGTACCTATCACTAATAGGGGAGAACTTAACAACTTTAAGAAAACTAAGGATAATGAGTAGAAGGAGAAATGATTTGAAGATATGAAGGATGAGATGGAATCCTTATATGATATTCTCACTTTTGATTTTATTAAGACATTTAATGATCAAAGAGCTTTAAAGAATCAATGAGTTTTTAGAGTGAAATATAATGATGGTTCTTTAATTTCACAATACAAGGATATATTGGTTTTCAAGGGATTTAGTCAAAAGACGGAAGCTAATTTTGATGAACTCTTTTCTTCAGTTATGAAGATGTTGTCCATCTAAGTTGTAATGAGTTTTATAACATGCCTTGATATAGAGATTGAGTATATGAATGTGAAGATTGCTTTTCTCTATGGTGATTTAGATGATTAGATTTATATGGAGTAACAAAAGATTTCAAAGTCAAAGAAAAAGAGGATTATATTGTAGATTGAGGAAGAGCTTATACAGTTTGAAACAGGTATGAAAAAGTGGTACGTGAAGTTTGATTATATTATGAGAAAACAAAGGTTCAAGACATATGACCATTATCATTTTACGTAGAAACTTTATAATAATAACTTTATTATTTTGTTGTTTTATGTTGATGTAATATTTATTATTGGTCAAATGCTTCTAAAATTAAAAAGTTAAGGTAGGATTTGAGTGAGTCTTTTGCTCTAAAAAACTCAAGGCTAACGAAGCAAATTCTTAGCATAGAGATAATTTTTGATAGGAAGGTCAAGAAGTTGCAACAATCATAGGATAAGTACATCGAGAAGGTCCTTTAAAGTTTCAATATAGACAAAGCTAAGTTAGTGAGTAAACCTCTTACCATGCATTTAAATCGAGCAAAACTAATTGTCCTTCTAATAAGAAAAAGTAAGATATGAAAAAGTTCCTTAAGCTTTAACAATTAGTAGTTTGATGTATACAATGGGTTGTACAAGGCATGATCTTACTCATGCTATTGGTATTATTAATCATAGGTTTTGTTTTAGAATAGGGAAACCTATTCATTTTGCATACACAAATTTAGACAAGGCAAGAGATATTGATATAAAAAAGTCTAATTTAAACCATTTGATTATCTTTACAGAGGAAGTTGTATCTTAACAATCTAAGTCAAGGAAATGTATTACTATGTCAACTATAAAAGCAATGGTTATTGCTATTGTTAAAGCTTGTAAATAAATATTTTGCATGAAGAGGTTTGTACGGGAGTTTTGCTTTATACAACCAAGGTATGCGTTACATTGTAATGTGAATGCAGTGCAATTTGCTAAGAATTTCGCATTGCATGGTACGTCGAAACGTATTGATGCTAGATATATTCAATTAGAGACATTTCATACCCTAAGTTTCCTGAGCTATGAAAGATTTATATAGATAATAATGGTTTTGATATGGTGACCAAATCTTTTTCACGAGGAAAGTTTGATGTATGTTGGTTAATCATCAAGATGATAGTCTCTTTTACAAACCATTTTCATCAATTTTTAATCATTTACTTTAAAATTAAATCATTTTTTATTTTCTACATTATATATACACGCTAACTTAGTATTGAGATAGATTATATCACATTCCATACCAGTAACATTAATGAAAACATAAACGACATACTATATTTTCAATAAAATAATATTTTGTATATTTAATTAATATAATATATAGTCCGAGCTTAATATAATGATACATATAATAAGAATTTTTAATTACACATTTTTAATATCAATTTTAATTTGAAATTTACTACTCCTATAAACTCAAATTTATTAGTAGGAAAAAATATGTAGAATTAATTTATATTTTTATTTATTTATAAGGATACTTTTTTTATTATTCTAAATTTTAGACAAATATGTATTATATAAAGCTTGTATCATACTATTAAAATTTTTAAAAAGACATTTTGATAAGTTTTATCAAATTATTTAGTAGAATTTGCAACTTGACAATTATATATGTTACAATATTAATATAATTATATTATAAATAAAAAATTAACTCAAATTTAATTTATTAGTCTCATATAGTAAAAAAGATGTCTAAAAAATAATTTAACAGACATATAAATAAAAAACTCTTTTTACATTTTTATAAAATCAATATACAAGACTTCCTACTTTACGAACGTTTAAGAAGGATTGTCAGACATACGTAACTTTTGCCTTGTATTTTTTACGAATAGGTTTTTCTATAATTCGAAGCATTGACTTTCGGAACATAAAAAGTAACCGGTAAGGCTCTTCCTCTTTTTATATAATTTAAAAATAAAGAAATTTTAATTAAGTAAAACCAAAAGGATGGTTATATTTTTAACCTAATTAGCGTCTACAAAAATTTAACTGGACATGCAACTTCATCTTCGGTTCTAAGTTTCTCAACGTGGCAAGATGTTGGGTGGACTGTACGGAGACCTCCCACCACCATCCACGGCGGAGGAGGAGAAGCCAAGTGCTGCCAACGCCTGGTCTAGCAGCACTCTAATGGCTCCGCCCACTCTCCGTAAACCCTCCGTCTCCATGCCGCCTCTGCAAACGATTCTCAAATCCCATAACAAGCCCAAAGCCGTAAACTCCGCATCCAAAACCCTAACTCCACCTGTGCTACAGCAATCGGAGCCAATCCCATCGATGATTCCTGACCGTCCGTCGCAACCAGCCCTCGTCGGAGTTAACTCCGTCGTAGTCGAGGAGTACGATCCGGCGAGACCGAACGATTACGAAGAATATCGGAGAGAGAAGAAGAGAAAGGCTGTGGAGGCAGAAAGGATGAGAGAGATAGAGAGGAGGAGGCAGGAGGAGGAAGAGAGAGAGAGGAGGGAGAGGGAGGAGAGAGAGAGGGAGAGAGAGAAGGATAGAAATATATCCGGCGAGGAGGCTTGGAGGCGGCGAGCGGCGATGAGTGGCGCTGCCGCTCCAAGATCGCCGTCGCCTCCGGGTAATGGTGGAGATGGTGGGTTTAGTATTGGGAAATCGGAGACTGTAGGGTTAGGGGTTGGTGCAGGGGGGCAAATGACCGCTGCACAGAGGATGATGGCTAAGATGGGTTGGAAAGAGGGTCAAGGTCTCGGGAAGCAGGAACAGGGCATTACGACACCATTGATGGCGAAGAGGACTGACCGGAGGGCTGGTGTTATTGTGAATGCAAGTGAGACTAAGTCGGAGAAGGAGAAGAAAGTGCAGAGCGTGACGTTTAATGGACCTCCTACTAGGGTTTTGCTGCTCAGGAACATGGTATGTGTTAGCTTTGCAGGTTTGGTTGGAAAAATGATCTCTTGTTGGTTTTTGATGCTGGTTACTATGCATTTGGTTGTTACTTTCTTTGAATTTGCTTGGTAGTTTCAGTGTTATTGTTTATGGACATTAAAAAAGAGGGTGGAAACTACTTTAATCACAGAAATCTGTTCAAGTAAAGAAACAAATGATGCTATCTGGCAGTTAGAAATGTGACCTCTTTTTGATGCTATGGGCCCCTTGTGCTAGACATTTCGATCTTTGGATCTGCGTCCAATCCTCTTTTGGTAATATGTTGGTTTGCGCTGCTTCTGTGATGACCAATAGTTATGGGGCGGGACTTTTGTAGAGATGATGAGGTAATGGGACATGTAGTTAAGCAAATCGAATGTCGGAACGTGCAATGTTTCTAATGTGCTGTGTAATTGTCTTATGTAGAAGTACTTGAGTGTGTAATTGGTTGTCATCATATCAGTCTCTTGCATTGCTCATTAACCATTAACTTGAAGTTGAGTGCACGCCTTAGAATTCTAAATGCTATTCTTTTCATACCTTATGCATTATGTACTTTGGGAATGTCTTTAGTCTTGGAGAACTTATCAGTTGCTAAGATGAATGCATTTTTTTTCTTCTGCTTTAGTCTTGAGAAGTTTATTGGGGTTTTTAGATAGTACATTAAGTTCCAACGCTTCAGTGATGTTGAAATTCATTGATTTTCAATTTGTATCTGAAACATAAGGAAGTTGTAAGCATAGGCATTGAAGGGGAGAACTCTTGTTCTCTTATTCTGGTGGCTAGAGTTTTGTAATGTGCTTCTCCTTTCCATTCCTTGGCCTTCCATACAACTGAAAGCGATTGAGAAAACCATTAAAAGACAAATAAAGTAGGAGCCAGGTTGGGTTCGAGCTTTTCTTTTTAATTTTTGAGCTTCGGATTGAGCTTGAACTCAGCTAGAAGCCCAACTTATATATTAAGTTAGCTAGGGTTCACACTTCTTCTCTTCTTGCTCCTGCAGCCATTTTTTTTAAATCTTTCTTGCTTCTCTCTGCCAAGGTGCTCTTCTTTTCTCTCTACTGCTTGTTTGGTTTTCATACAATTCTAGAAATAGACCATCCAACCATTGCTTAGAATTCCACCATTCATTTAGCTTGTTTCTGCTTTATCTATAGCAGAAACTTGCTCCTCCTTAGTAGTTTCTATTGTTACTAAGTCTAAGTGGCATTTAGTGCTAGAGCAATCGCAAATCATTACCAGGGCCAAGGTGCGTCCTGTAGTGAAGTTAGTACTACTTGCCTTGGCATAGTATCAAGGGCAATTGGCTTAAACCCCAGTTTCCAATGATCTCATTGCTATTTCTCAGTCAGGTGCCCCCATGATTTGTTGTGCTCACTATTGAAAGATTATGTGGAGTAGCTAGAGGAGTTGTGTTTTGGGAGATGATTCTGGGTCTTTAGCAATTGAGACATCAAAGCAGGGGTTGATGATGATGAGCATTGATCAAAGGTGTTGAAGCTTGATGGGCTGGGTCAAGTTGGGTTAAGTTGGGAGCTGGTGTGGTTCATGATTCGGCAGGCTCGAGCTATGGCGACATGAGTCAGGCCTGATTGTGCTTTTGGCCGGGATAGGGCAGCCTTTGACCCGTCCATTGCCAATACTAGAATAGAGTTCACAAGAGTTGGATGATTGGTGAAGATAGCTTTTCTTTTGTATTCACTAGAGAAGTAGGGTGGCTTTGTAGAAACTATTTGTCGGCTGCATTTTCCTAGATCTTTTTGTTACTGCATGCCATTGCTTGCACAATTCTCGTTGAAAATGAGAAATTGGAGAATGGAATATGGAAGGGAGAAGCAGAAAATAATGGGGCAGTTAAACCTTTGAAATGTAATTCAAGATGTTCTATTTCTGAGATAATTGCATATGTTTTCGTTTCTCTTCTTCAACAAAGGTGAAATTTAGGAGAAAAGTTTGTGCATTATTGTCTATTTTTTTTTCTGTGCTTGGTGTTCGGTTATTAATTATAGAGGACATCTGTTTTAAAGTTTGTCAATTATTGACAAAGTGGTTTATATTTCACGTTTTCTCCCTACATTAGTCGTTATGCAGTTACCTTTTTGGTTATGCTGTTCATGAGATCAGGTTACTTTGTATTGTTTCCATGCTAAAGTGATTGCTGGTTGTGGTATTTTATTGTAAAAGTGAAGACGATTAAAAATTTTGCTTTCTTCTGAAAGGTGGGTCCTGGAGAGGTTGATGATGAGTTGGAAGATGAGGTTGGTTCTGAGTGTGCAAAATACGGGACGGTCACTCGAGTTCTAATATTTGAGATCACCGAGCCAAACTTCCCTCGTGAAGAGGCTGTCAGAATATTTATACAGTTCAAGCGATCCGAGGAAACCACCAAGGCATTAGTAGATCTTGACGGTCGGTACTTTGGCGGCAATATCGTTCGTGCAACGTTTTACGATGAAGAGAGGTTTAATAAGAACGAGTTGGCTCCTTTGCCAGGTGAAGTCCCTGGTTTTTAATTGGTGTTTCACAAGTATTTCCAAATTTACTTCTTTGAGGATCATCAAAGTAGCAAGGTGGACAATATTATGTGATTTCCAGTTTAACAATACAATGATTATGCTCTATCGTCTGTGGACACAAGGTTAGAGTTGAATGCTGCTATGAGTTCTATAAATACAAACCAGTTTGTATGAACGATTCTAAGATGATCAATGTTAACTTCAGAATTCGAGCGATTTTTTTACTATGTTTCCTCTGGGACGTAACTGAGTTGGCATTGTGTTACAATTATTGATTAGTAGTCGTAAAAATGGGGGGAAAATTTTCAGCTATTGCATTTCGTGGTGTAAATACTATGCTTTCTTTGGTCGCTGTAAAAGAGGATCTATTTCTGCTCTATGCACCTTTGTTTGCTGACCAAAGCAAATATTATTACCAACATCAAGCCAATAAGGCACAAGAAACGTTGTGCCATTGTTGTAACGATAGGATATTTATCCAATTCGTTAAAATATATGAAGCTCTATAATATAAAATAATAGGACACTACTGAATTTCTTTTCAGGTAAGCCAGAATAGTTTAAAATGGTTTAAAGTGAACTTCATTTTCTTGTCATGTTGCATGCAAGTGCACATCATCTTGACGATTAATTTGAGGTATATTAACAACTTTTATTTAGGATTAATAAATCAAGATGTGATCGTTCGTTAAACCAATGTATTAAGGGTTCAAGTGCAAAATTTTTGGATGATAGAATAACAAAGATGCTTCTTCTGCCTAACGTATTTGCCTGTTGGTTACTGGCAAAGAACTCTAGCTTAATTCTGATTCCTGGTCCTCAACCCCGAACCTTTAATTGCTTATACTACCATGCCTTCCCAAAGTATAGTTAACGTTTTCTTTATCATAATTTTAGTTGGTCGTTTCAATGATACGCAATTTGAAGCTCGTGATGCCAAAAATACCATTAATAATAATGTCAGTAACCGGATCTTTTAACCTCCATAGGATATATTTGTAAAGGGACGACCAAGGCAGTGATCTGTGTTGATTTGGTAGTTAAAACCCTTCATCAATCTTACTAACCGTGTAATCTTGCGTCCATAGTTTATCCTAGTTTTTGTGTTGAAAAGCCAACTGTGTACACAAAATTATTCTTTCTGCTCCATAACAAAGCACCAAAAATGAACAAACAAATGGTATACCCAACTGCGAAAAAGTACACCTTGTAATAAAATGGAGTTATTAAACTTACATTTGTTGGCACTCTAAAGGAAATACTCTATGTCAAGCTCCATGAAGGAGCAAGGATCAGGAATGTCAAAATTGTTCAACACCTGAAAACCACGTTAAAGACCAAAAGATAAATGACATTAAGAATGCTACAACCAGTAAACCAAATGGGGAGAGACATAGGAAATCCATGAGTCAAGTAGTAGCTTTCTACTACAAAATATTGACAGAAAATAAATAAATGTGAAGCACAACAAAGAAAAGCCTAAAGTGCAAAACCGCAATGCTGAGATTACTGGAGTAATTAGTACCTGAGGGTGCACAATACCAAAATTGCCAATGTGCTTCCCTTTGTAAATGATACTGGCTTGTCTACCCGAAAGAAACTCAGGCGCCTATAGTAATTGTTAAAGTAGCTCAATGCAACACAACTAATGTCTCTGAGAAACTTGAAGAAACAACATATAGAAAAGATATTCTTACATCTGACCGCTCTATGTAGTACCCTGTGCTGTCACCAACTGGTACAAAAGGAGCTCCCATCACTTCCATAACTCTGTCCAGAACGGAATGGATAAGCTGCAACCAAGATGTTCAAACATATCATGTCAGGACCTTTAATATCAAGTCCCCACTTGACAACATAATGGAACAACAATGATCTCCATAATAGAGAACAAGTGAACTATGAACATTGTAAATATAGAAGTGAAGAAGCAAGTTGCCAGCAGTTGATATACACTTGACACATCAGTAATGTATGGATGGAGAGAACTTCCATTAATTTAGCGATTAAACCTTAAAAATCCACCAACTTATATGCAACATCTACCAGTATCAATAACATCGGTATTTTAACCTAAATGCAATTCATATTTTTATTCCAGAAGCTTCATTATCCTGGATATGCAGCAGTGGTTTCAAAAAGCAGAAAAGAATCACAGAAAAGAACTCTTCTACAATGTAATTGGCTGCCAAATTTTCCTATATAAATGCTGTAAAATGCCTTTCCTAGGGTCTATCCTTTGAATTGGAATTCATGCTAGTTAAAACTCATTATAATTGCATCATTTCTAAACTACTACATTTATATGATGTAGCGGTAAAATTATATGCAACTCTAAGCCACACATTTACATCTCCCAATAGTTTCTCAAATTTGTCATAAGCCTTGTCATAATGAGTTTATCAAACAATATCACACTCAAGCAGGCATACTCCAAAAGAAATACCACATATGAAAAACAAAAAGAACAAATCAATCATTGGGTAACAAATCAAATTTGTACCTCAAATCCAGAGTTAGAGCCACAATACAAAGCTGAAAGTGAGCGACGATTTGTTGCACCAACATCTTTGCTCTCATCCAAGCGCACTATATCACCCACTTCAAAAATCTAGTACCGGATTGAACTATGATAAGCGAGATACAAATCCTCATACGTGATATAAATTCTAGAGCAATATGGGCACACAAGAAATTATCTAAAACAGCATGTCTCCACATGTTCTGGAGATAATACCTTTATGGGCTTTGGATGGTCTTTATTATGTCCAATGATCTTCAAAGCACCAGGCATGAGGCTAGTTCGGACAATCTATGTAAGTGGAATCAATAGCAGCATAAATAGCAAAAAGATGTTCATACCTATAACAAGAGTTATTCGTATTTTCCCTAAATCAAATAATATTAAACCTCTTAACACAAACCTCAAAATCTGAGGTTCGGGGATTTCCAACTATCACTGCAGTTGATTTGTCATCATTTCTATTTAATAGGGAAAAATTTTCCCGATGAGAGCACAAAATCCATGTCAGAACCTCTGTAAACCCATTCATTGCAATCTAGAGAATAGCACAAGTACATAATCATTAGGAAAAGACCATGACACAAGAGAATCAAGGAGAGAGAGAGCGAGGAGAGGAAGATGGTTTGTTTGGCAATACCTCTGCTCTAATGAGATCCTCAAGCTGATTCAAGGCCAATGGCTTCAAAGATGGTAACTTCCTCTTTGGAATATTATTATACCCAAAAGCAATTGCAACATCCTACAGGAATTGTATCTTATGTCATAAGCAGCTCAAGTGATCTTGATTGAGAGAACCATATTTGTGCCCATAGTTACGTTTGTACCTCCATAACATCACAAGGATGAAGAACATCACTTCTATTTGGAGGTACGGAGACATTAATTTTTTCTACATCACCTGACACAGATTGCTCAGCTCGCAATTGCATCCTATTCAACAGACTCTTGACCTGCAGAAAAAGACAAATAAAAATTAATTACTCCCATTACAAATTTTGACAAAGAAAACAGTGTTAATTACTTGCCTTTAAAATTTCTACAGGGAGAAAGGCAAGCTATGGTAAAGGAAAAGAAAGTACTATTGGAGCTACGTCATGTCTTTTTCAAGAACTAGGTACAGGTAGAAGTCCACTTGCCTTCCAATTTCTCCAACTATTTCTTTGCCATTTTCTTAACATAGAAAAATTGTACTTCAGTTAATGGTTTAACACTAACACTCCATCTGTCAATAATATCATTCAACTCCCTACCCCACCTCCAGCTCTTTTCTCCATGTGACAAGAAACCTTACATTTGAAAGCCTAGCTAACTTTTCCCTCCACCAAAATCTTAAATCTTTATCTTTGCAGTAGAATTAGGTTAAACTATTTTATTGACAAAAATACAGATGCAAGTACAAGACAAAGTTTGACATCCTAGAACAGTTTGCGAAAGAAAAGAGACTGAAGTGTTCAATTTTCATGGTCAAAAGTACTGAACTAATTTTTTTTAATCACTAAGGGTCCATTATCAGAAAATCATGGGTACTCAATCTTGCTAATTGTTGTGTCCAAACTAGACCGAATTTGCATAAGCAAAAACTGTTTGTTTCCAAATAATCATCTTGAGAAATAATGCCCATGTCAAATAACATGCTGGCCAATTGAGAAAGACAAAAGCAAGCAATTATCACCCTAAACACCATATGGACAGACTCTCATTATAAGCAATATAATAATGGCATTGAATAACAATACCTCTTCAGTCTTTAAAGAGACTCCAACTAAACCGGTAATATATGATAGAGGAACTTCCATGTCATAGACTGATAAATCAGGATAAAAATATGATTTCCCATCAGGATATATCACTTCAACAGGTTCCACCTCAAATTTACTTTTACAATATGCTGAAAATGTTGTTACCTAAGAAATAAACCCAAGAAATAAACCCATTATATTAGCAAGATAAGGGATACACAAAAGCTACAATAAAGCAACCAGAAGTTCACAATTCTTTACCATTGTATTCAATACAATCTTTGCCTTTGTCAGATCAGTGGCCGTACATTCAATGAAAACATTTTTTGTCTTCAAACTGATGGCTGAATGTGCACCATTAATTATTGGGGGTAGAGATAATACAGTTCTGGCGAAGAAAATTGAAATATTTTTAAAATACAAAACTTCTTCAACCATATAAATGACATTGTATCTAAAAGGGTGAAGAAAGTGTAATAAAACCGTTGCTCAAATCATCAAATGGATACAGAAAACATGGAAAAGAAAGATGATAACATATCAAACTGCTGTCTACGAATTGTGCTTTCAGTGAAAGGTGCAGCATAAGTATGAAATAGATAACAAGAAAGATAATAAGATATCAAACTGCTGGCTCACTCTGAATTTTGTATCCCTTCCTAAATAAGAATATGCTGCATGTTTTCTATGAATATATTTTGCAATTTTAACAAATCTCACATTATGGTAAGCAGGGTAAAACAAATCCACCAAGAAATGGCCATCAAATGGAGAATGTGCTGAGCTTTAACCAACTATTAGAACAGTCAAGCATCTCTACTCGATTGAAATCCAACAAGCCATAGATGCATACAACTAATAATTAGTATGGAGGAAACTCAACATATTAACTCCATGAAATACAACGCTTGAAGTCTAATATTTTTATAGCAAACTTTAATATAGCTATTACTCCAGAAACAGGGGATTAAATGAAGGCAAGGGTGTAATATGTGACAAAATTAATAGTTGGCTGGCATAAAAGCCTACCATCATACTAAATGCGATTGATATGAAGAAAATGTGTTAATACCTATTTTGGTCATAGAAAACTGGGAACACGGGTGAATTCTCAATTATGTGCAGAAACTTCTTCAGCTTCAAATCAGACTGCCAAAGACACAATGTTAGGAGGCATGG
>JAOTAY010000003.1:27440019-27481047 GCA_025629805.1 Erythroxylum baracoense | reverse complement strand
TCAAAAAATAAAAATAAAAATAATAGTTACATAAATATATAACTATATATAATGAATATATTATATACATATATATAGTGACTACTGTGACTTATATATATAAATATAATAAAAAAATAATGTTTAAATATATAAATATATATAATAAATTTTAAAATCATAGGTGTTATAAAAATAAAAATAATAGTTACATAAATATATAACAATATAACAAAATTCAAGTTTACTGACAGTGAAAAATAAGATGTAAAATGGGCACAGACATGACAGGCACGGAAAAGAATAGAGGCCATTGATGAAATGGACGGACACAATAGATTTTGTGGTCGTCCATCCCGTTTGTTCTTAGTATATATACTTAATACTTAAATACTTAATAATTAATAATATTTTAATTTGCCATAAGATATATATTTAAAAATAAATATTTAAATGATGTGTTATTAATTAAATACAAAATATAGTCTTCGCGTCCAATGATTAAAATGAATCATATAGAAAATGAAAAGTTAGAATTAATTTAATTTTATATATAATTAATAATATTTTTTATTTAACAAATCAGTCCACTATGATAATTTAATCTTTTAGTTATAGATTTACCTATTTCATTTTTTTGCTTTTATCGTTTTATATTTACTCAAACGTTTTGAAAAATATTAGTGTTATTCAAATCTTTGGATTAAAAAAACACTAAAAAACCATTTAATTTTTTAATTTAAAATGAAATTATTTTTTATTCTTTTTCCTTATGTAATTATATGCAACTCGACATTGTAGTGATTACATGGTGCTACACGGCAAATTTGAACATTTAATTGATATAACTTTTTATTTTAACTGGTGTTTTAACTTTTAACATGAAGGAAATTCCTTAGTTTAAAATATAATATACTCTTAATTTTATTATTTATATTTGTCAGAAGATATGTTAAACATATCTGCCAACTAAAATAAAATTTTGTCACTCAAAAGCCAAAATTTATTTACTATTTAATTTAATTTATATTTTTAGATGAATATAAGTAATAATTTAGAAATAAAATGTTATTTTTAGTTATTGTTTTGTACTTTCAATATCTATTTTTCAAAACAAAAATAAAAAACATTTTAGTTATTTATGTTATTGTATTTATACTTTTGTTATTAATAATCATTAAATATTAGTAAAATTTAAAGATTAATTAATTTATTAATTGTATTTTTTATGATAAACTATATTTTATTAAAAATAAGGATTGTTAGGAAAATTAAATTTTAAAATTTAGTTGACTTGTCAAGTAATCAAACGTTAGAAGGAATGTCTTCATAAGCTCCTCAAGTTTTAAATATGTGAATAATATCAACTTTCTTAACATGATAAAGCTGAGATTATATATGAACCAACTTAGATATGACAAGATTTATGTCAGCGCAACCAGACCTATAACCAAATCTTTATACTGAAATTTTCCACTTAATTGCTGCACTCAATAATTCTCGAGTACTGTATCTTTCCATTCAATTATTGTGAAAGATTTGTGTCAGATAAATCGAACCTTATCATCTATTATGTGATATTACATCTCAAAATCAGCGGCGTATGTATTTATTGCATAAGTCTCTCTGTTTTTATAAAAGTTCAGATTTTGGGTTGACAAGTTTTACTGTTCAGTCAAGACAACCAAAATTTATTACTGATCGCGATGTTCGCCCTTAACCTCCAATGCACGATAGCAACTTTCATGTGAAAGTCTTGCTTCTCAATTCTGGGTGCACCTTTTCTAGGGGAAGAATTTACAATATCCTCTTTTGTCTCAAAGAAAAAAATCAGTTGTGTGCTTCAAAGAACCTTGTAAATTAGTCATCTGATACATGTCAAGTGCAGAGGCCCCATATACACATTGAAGATCAAAATTTGAAAATAATCCAAAGATATATTATCCTAGAAAGTAAGAAGATGATGAACCACAGTTTTAAGCAACAGTGTTTAACGGCTTACAATATGTTGGGAAAAAAAATCTACTTTGAACTTTTTAATATTGTCAGCAGATGCAGATGCAAAACAATTAATAAGAAAACAAATAAATGAACACATATAAACTACAACTTTAAGCAACAATATTTGACAACTTACAATATATTGGGAAAAAAATCCTTTGGGAAGACTGAATTTCTTAATATTGTCAGCACATGCAAATGCAAAACAATTCATCAGAAAACAAATAAATGAATACATATAAATTTCACATTGTTACAAAATCAAATGTAAACAGAAACAAACAACAAATATTTTCTAACCGCCAGTAGAAAACATATACGTATGCCTTTGACTAACAGCAAAGCCTGCAAAAGGAAATATACTAACTGCTTAATTCTTGAAAAATAAGATTAGCCACATGCAATTGCAGTAACACAGAAGAGAACAAAGAATTAACTACCTCCTACTTGTTCAATGTGTCTTGTTAATGTCAGCCTCAACCTTGCAGAAGCAACATCCTATATCTGGTCAACCAAACTCAGGAAGAAAATAACACTTTTAACATATCGTTCCACTAATTGTTTTGAGAAATTGTGAAGCTGTTTGATGACATAATAGCCAAACCATAAACAATAAGTGAAAATAATCACAATGAAACCTATAGATTTTTTATCTCAACCATTTTCCATTAATAACAACTCAAAAGGATTTTATTAAAGAAGACTGCATTGAAGCTATTTTGACATCTACATGATCACCATCATATGTTGCACAATTAATTGAATATATTGGCAATGAAGAGAACCCCTTTTGAATACAATCACCACAAATACATGTTAAGAGAAGAATCTCAAGAAAAGAAAAATAAGGAACAAGATTTGGTAAGGATGAACCAATGCATACCTTAGGAGGCTATAACGGTTGAGTCCTTAGCTTGGCTATCCTGGCGTTCAGCTGACCAAGATGGTACTTTGCATAAAAACTTTGGAATTAAATAAACTTCACAGAAGCAACATATTTAAGAACGCTATCAATCAAGAACTAAAGATAAAGGGAAACAAATCATCTACGCATATATATAACGGCACACTGTAGATATAATACCTGTGGCTTTATTTTCTGAATTCGGGCCATCTCAACCTCAATTTCTTTAATGTTCTCAATAATCCCCATATTTTCTCCAACTGAGTAAAACCATCAAAAGAAAAAACAGACAGAAAGATTTAGTCTTTATGAAATTGATAACAAGAAAGATAATAACATATCAAACTGTTGGATCACTCTGAATTTTGTATCCCTTCCTAAATAAGAATATCCTGCATGTTTTCCATGTATATATTTTGCAATTTTAACAAATCTCAGATTATGGTAAGCAGGGTAAAACAAATCCAGCTAGAGATGACCATCAGATGGAGAATGTGCTGAGCTTTAACCAACTATTAGAACAGTCAAGCATCTCTATTCGATTGAAATCCAACAAGCCATAGATGCATACAACTAATAATTAGTATGGAGGAAACTCAACATATTAACTCTATGAAATACAAAGCTTCAAGTCTAATATTTTTATAGCAAACTTTAATATAGCTATTACTCTAGAAATACGGGACTAAATGAAGGCAAGGGTGTAATATGTGGCAAAATTAATAGTTGGTTGGCATAAAAGCCTACCATCATACTAAATGCAGATTGATATGAAGAAAACGTGTTAATACTTATTTTGTTCATAGAGAACTGGGAACACAGGTGAATTCTCAATTATGTGCAGAAACTTCTTCAGCTTCAAATCAGACTGCCAAAGACACAATGTTAGGAGGCATGGCAAGAATCCCATGTTCTGGCAGCTAGTGAACAATTTACAACACCAATATTCAACTAGATATAGAAACGTGGCAGATATAAAGATCTAAAAGACATTTAAAAGTATAAAGTCAACACGCAGATACAGTGCTGGATAGTCAAGCATTAATAAATTTGTGTAAATACACCCCCAACAGACAAATAAGAAATCAAGATTTAGGTTCACTAACCTTGTAAAATTCCATTAGTTCATCAGCTCTAAAGGCTTTCTCCTGAATTACAAAAAGGCAGGTGAGAAATCATGAGCAGTAAAGCAATCATCTGTCATGCTTTATAAGATACAATACCTGTTTCAGTGGAACAAAGTTTATCTCCACCGGAGGCAAAGCCTGAAAATAACAACATTAATATTCAAAATGGAATATATTAGTTCACTATAAGCTATTACCATAATCACAGAAGGCACAAGAAGAAAAACTTGAAGTAAATTCTCTTAGGAAAGAAGAGAAAATGCAACCTGCAAAATCATAGTCAATATAAGAGGGAATTATGAGAAGCAGATTAGCTGAAAAGCTGAATAATTATCTTTGTAAAACAATGTTACTATCATATAAGGTCATACCAGAAATGGAGCGAAGAAGTAAAATATTCTCAATGTTCAGAGATATCATATAAAAAATCTTCCATTTGTTCATCCAATGAGGTTAAAATTTCATTAAAGCATCCAGAGCTCCAAGAACTATCTCAAGATAGTTTCCTTTTTATTGTATTCATTAAGGATGATCCAATTTAAGGTAAACACAAATCTTGGATGTAGCAAAAGAAGGTATTAGAGAAATCAACCTCATAAGTAAAAGGGCCTTGTAAGGTGTCCAAGTCATGTGTCCCAATTGCAACTAACGTTCTCCTCCTAAAACAGAAGATGATGCAAACAGAATATAGAAAAGCATCCCTAATCTCCAAATTGTAGAATAATCATGCATCAAATTGTGAATACTACCTGCAGATGTTTTGATGAAGCTTATCTTGGAGGTCAATAAAGCTGTTGTAACTTGCTTCATCAAATGTAATATCTCTCAGAACAGCACAAACAACATACGGACCGATCAAAGCTGTCTATTGGAAGGAGCAGATTTCCCATAAGCCATGAATAAGAGTAAAATAATCAACCATACTCAGTTGGCAAAAAGAAAACATACCTCGGGTTTTACATGCATCTTAATGGTTGAGTCCTTGCTAATGTTGGCAAGTTTATAAGTTGGCATCTTATCCTGCTTATTGAAAATGCGGAGAGCTTGAGCAAGACCCTCAAGGCAAAGCAAATCATATCTGCATAGTCAAAAGAGATTATCAACACTCTCAACTATCCCACCTCATATCATGCCAACAATCCATCGTGCCTGTTAAAATTTACCAACTTTAAACTTTACAAAAAAAAAGAGGAGAAAAATCTCCAATCCAATTATCCGAATATCATACATTGAATCAACCACTTGATTATTCACCGAATGTAAACAACAGTGCAATGAGTTAATCCAAAATGAAATTAAACCCCCCTAACATGCAAGCAGAATAATTACCTGTTAGCCGGCACTTCAATTTTGTAAATAATTTCCTCATCACCCTCAGCTTCCTCTTCATCCAAATGTTTCTCTTTCCTAATAATCGCCTTCTCAGTGGTCTGGCACAATCAAAAACATTCTTTTATGCCATAATCCAACAAAACCAAACTTCACTTCGAATTAAGTTGGAAAAAAAGCAGAAAGTTGAAAGTGAATAATTTACCACATCATCAAGCTCAATGCCGAAGCTGAAGCAGAGGTCCTCAAACTCTTCTTGAGCTAAAAATAAACGAAAATCAAACACAAGTTGAAAAGAAAGTCCAATTTCCGCGATTCACTTACAGAGACGATAACTTACTATACTTCCTGCGTAAAGCCGCAAACAGACGATCTCTCCCCACGCTCACAGTCGGCATTTTCCAGTCCAATAGAAAAGCAGCAAGCAAGTTACAATGTTGCGTGTGTCTGCGAAACCCTAGACGTGCGTTGAGTTGTAGAGACCAGAGTCATACTTGGGTTGAGGCTAGGCTGACTTTTTGGGTCCATAGAGTTTTGGGCTTTAGTTGTAATAAGCCCATTACTAATTTGAATTTTTTCTAATCTAATAATCAATTCAAAGTTCACTATGGGGAGAAGTAAAACTAAATCCATTCACGTTTCCAAACATACTACGAAAAGGATGAATATGTTATTAGAGGAATTTTTTAAATTTTAAATTTTTATTTTCAAATTTAGTAAAAAATCTTTTTATTTGAGGTTCTAATTTTAGAAAATTAAATCAAATTAATTTAATAATTATAATTAAATTTAAAATATCTTCAAAATATATAAATTTCAAATAAAATTTGATTTAATAATTAAAATATATTTAAAATAAATATTTCTTTTTAATTTTTAGTTTAATTTTAAATTATTTACTTTAACAAAATAAAATAATTTTATTGATAATTTACTAATAATATTATATGAGGAATTAAAATAAATTTAATTAATTGAAATACTTTATCTTTAATTTTTATTTAATATGTAATTATCATCAGCACTAAACTAAACATCATTAATAACTAAATAAGTTTTTGTTTTTATTTAATAGAAAAACATAAATTAATAGAAAACTATAAATAAAAAAATAAAAAAAGAGCCAAATGATTCATAAATTTATTAAACATAATATTTGATTTGTTTAACTATTATTTTTAGAGAAAGTGTATAAATTAAATTTAATGTTTTTAATTTAAATAACTTATAACAAAACTTAAAATCCAAAAGTGTATAAATTAAATTTAATGTTTTAAATTTAAATAACTTATAAAACAAACATTAATTAAGTTATACTTGATTATAAATTACTCCTTTTATTTTAGAGACTTAACATCTAAAATTTAATAATTAAACATATTTTTATTTTAAAAAGTAATAAATTAAAATTAAAATTTACAATAAAAATAGAAATAAAGTTGAGAATATTAATTTAGGTGCCGTTTGGTTTCACCTTTTTGATGTAAATTTTTTTATTTTCTTTTAAATAAAAATAAAAGTTTTATTTAATATATTAAATTTATATTTAATTATTAAAGAAAATTTTATTTAAATTTTTATATATTTTAATCTTTAAATTATATCACCAAAATTTATTAAATTAAACTAATTTTATTTTCTAAAATCAAGTGGACAACAATCCTCCTCCAACTTTAGAGGAAAAGGGAAATCGGAGTCACCATTCGCCCAACCCAACCATTTTAATTTATCTACTTAATAAATGAAATAAATAAATAAGGGGCCTCAGGACATTTTCCATAAATATAACACCAAACAAAGCCCATTTACTGATATATATACAACTTAGGAAACTACTTATTAGTTATTTTTCACACTCCTCTCCCGCTATTGCAGGTTCTTCTGTTTCCTTCCTCCTCTCCTTTCTCTTTATATCCATCGCTCTGTCTTTCCATCGATCCAATACGGATATCGGTTTTAATTTCCCACGGATTTCACGATTCTAGGGTTTCCGTTTTCATAGCTTTGCTATTGCTCAATTGCTGGGTTCTGGATTATTTAGACTTAGGGTTTGCAGATCTGGGATCGCATTCGTTTCTGGAGGTGGGTTGATCTCATTCGATACGAGATGTTTTGGCGTATGGCCGGCCTCTCCACCGCTTCTCCGGTTAGTTAACTGATTTCTCGCTCTACTATCTATGTTCTTATTGATCTCTTGGTTGTTTACGTGTGTATATTTACGTGTGTATGATGTTCTAATTTGCTGTTTGGTTCCTGCGAAAATGTGAGGTCAGCAAAGAAAGGACATGGAATCTGATTAACAGTTGGTTCTTAGTGGTTGGGGCCCGCAGTTTTTTGTAGACTTTTTTCCCTGCTAAAGTGCCAGTTGTGTGTGCCATAGAATTACAGGTTGCCCTTTTAGTTTATAACGTTGAAGAATTTTAATTTGCTTAGAGTTATAGAACGAGCTGTTAATCTCATGTTTTATCCCTGTTATGCTTTCAATTTATTTTTTCAAAGACACATCGAACACCCAGATAAACGGTGGAAGTGGAGGCTGTAGAGTCTTCTAATTAACTCTTTATGGAAAGAATGGATGCCCACATACTATATTGTGGGTAACATCAGTTGGAGGACTTTTATATCCATTAATCTTCTGTGGACATCTATTTTTCGATACCGCAGTTCATATGAAACGAGCAGTGCAGTTTGAATCATCTTAAGATTAGATGAAGAAGACCCATATCTATGAATTTCTAAAAGATATGTTTTGGTTAATTAAAGAAGTTGTTGGCTTTAAATGGATGTTGTATGCAATATTCATGTTATCTGTCACTTAAAACAGGTTCTCAATTACATAGTCTTACTCCTTGATCAACATAGTAGCGATTCATTTTAAGAACAGAAAAAATTAATTGCAAACTGAAGTGAAAGAAAAGAAAAGAAAAATTTAGTACTCTTTACCTTCTGATGTCTTTCTTGTTGAGTAAAATAAAATTCAGGTATCCTGGAGCAGCATCTCACTTAAATTCATAAAAAAGGTTGACATGTATTCTTAAACATTGATATTTGGACGCCAATTCTCTTTGAGGTCATTGTAACGTGTAATTAGTATATTTTCCTAGTGAAATCTTGATGATAGGAAAGTTATTGCCTGGGCATTTCTGCATACTTTTATATGCCCCCAATGGGAACCAAAAAGATATGATAATGGGTTGCTATCTTTAGGTTTATTTATATTTCCTTTGAGAAATTGTGGCAAATCCTATGATTTTTTTATGTTTCTTCTAACAATATCCTGAAGCAGCTTTTTCAAGATTGCAGGTGGAGACGATATTAGATAAGGACAATTTTACACTGGAGGAGCTTCTTGACGAAGATGAAATTATTCAAGAATGCAAAGCTCTTAACGGGCGCCTTATCAACTTGTAATTCCTAGCCACTAAGTTTCTTCTTGCATTTTCTGAATGATTTTATCTTTTTCATTATGTCTTTTTCTTTCAGCTATTAGATTTTGCAGCAGCTATGTTGCCAGTATTTGCTGCCTATGTTGGTTTTTGAAATGTTATCCAAGGAACTTTTTTCAAAGTCTCTCTGTGGACTGTGTCTCAAATTGTTTACAGGAGTGAAAGAAGGGAGGGTTGAAATTCTTATGCTTGAGGACTCTTTATGTATAAATCAGATGAACAATAGAGCAAATGACAGACATTTTAAGTGACTTGTGTAAGAGGATGATGTTGAAAGAGTTCTTTTCTTTTGTTTCTTTTAGTGGATGTAATCCAATGTCCTGCTAGTTGGGGGGTGGGGACTAATACAACTAACTTACAAGGCTCAAGATAGACTAGGAATGTGAGGGGATGGCCATGAAAAGGGAATTTAGAAAGTTTCGATATTTTGTGATCTTCTTTCAAGTACACAGCAGATGGATGCATGAACAATTGTCATGATTGGTATATGGAGTTTCGTGTCTGCTTGATTTTCAGTTCAAGATAGTGAAGCATGATTTTAGTTCAATTGCTGAAGGCTGTGACATATCTGTGGATGCGAAGGTTGTGTTTGTGAATAGAAAATGTTATATGTTGACCACCACATAGTTTGGCCAGTCTTTTTGCTTCTAGTTTAAGTTGGTGAGCCATGAACCAAAAATGATTTTCTCTGGAAACATTTTTATCTAAAATATATAATATGCTCCAACTATTGTTTGTTGGAGTGGATATTATTTGTGTGGATAATGATTTTTGATCCTTTTTGTATTTTCCTTTTGTTTGGATTGACACTTGTTTTTGTGTAAATTGGTACATTTACAAGGTTCTTATTGTTGTATCTTGTTTTTCTTATGTTGTCCCACATTGCAGTTTGCGGGAAAGGAGCCAAGTTGAACAACTTATCCGCTATATCGTAGAAGAAGCTCCTGAGGATGCTGAAAAAAAGCGAACCTTCAAGTAGGCTTCTTTGATGGTCATGTCCAGAGCTGTCAGATGTTGCTGAACAGCTCAATGTGCTTTTTTCTTTTTTGCTATCTTAACTTTAGAGGATGTCCTCTAAAGATAGATTTCTGCTTAATGCTACTGTTGCATTTTGTGTATAGGTTGCCCTTTATTGCTTGTGAGATATTTACTTGTGAGGTTGATATCATACTCAAAACCTTGGTGGAAGACGAGGATGTATGAATTCTTCTTCACACCAAAGCATAACCTTAAAACATTCATGATTAGCACATTCATCACTAAACTGGTTACCCTTTACTTGTGTGCAGTTAATGAATTTGTTGTTTTCCTTCCTGGAACCAAATCACTCCCATAGCACACTGCTGGCTGGGTACTTCAGCAAGGTATTACATGGTCGAATATTCAGATTGATATGTTTTGGAGTAAGGTGTTCTTGTTGTTTGGACACAAAGGGCTCCATCACCAGAATTTGATCCTTGGTGGAGGAAGATGTTGGGCTCAATGGTTTAGAAGAAGATAGTATTAGCATTGTACTTGGCAGTTTTCTTGTTGCTTGGTAAAGACTAGTGATTATTTATGTGTCCCAATTTTTTCTGCATTATTATCTTTCTCAGGTTGTTGTATGCCTGTTGTTGCGAAAGACAGCTCCCCTCATGAACTATATCAAAGTAAGTTTGTCCCTGTTTTATCAAGGAAATGCCCTCATATGCCTTTTCTTCTATTATGTAGATGGAAGGCTCAGTTTGCAGGAATAAATTTTTCTTTTCATTCATGATTGTTAACTATTTAGGCAGAATTTTTTAATTTCTGTTTCTTTTCTTGAGCCTTAGGTATGCTATATAGATTTGAAGTCATGGTTTTCCTTCCAAATTGTATAAATGTGAACTGTATTATGGTTTCATGTATCAATCTTAATTTCATTTAGGGTTTTAGACCTGCATCTGTTTCTTTAAGTTTCTTTCATTTCTGTTTCTGCCTTTTTTTTCCCATAGAAATACATATTTAGGCGGAAAAAATGTTGTTTTTAAATTGTGTGAATGTGTCTCTGAGCCTTAAAATGTCAGGAGGTTTGAGAAAATCTAGTGTTCCTTTCAACTGAGGAATAAGTAATCATAGTGTCATTATAAAGAAGTGTGTAATTTAGTGTTGGGTTTATGAGTATCTGGTCTTCTGTTCTTCTTCTTCTTCTAGCTCTTGATGTTATTGCTCTTCAGGTTGTTGATCACACTGTTTTGTGCTTGGTTTTCCTTGTTGGTAATGCATTTTTTATCTATTCTGCCGTTCTTAATTTGTTTTCCAGGCTCATCAGGAAATTCTTGGGCAGTTGGTTGACCTACTTGGCATTACATCAATTATGGAGGTTTGGTGCTATTTATGTTGTTTGTGCTTCCGATATTTGAAGGCTAAAGCATTATGTGATGCAACTTAAAAAGTTATTTTGAGCAATTTGCAGTCTTGATGATTTATATTGAATTTAAATATAACATAATTGTGTTTAGGTTAATTACTATTGAAAACAAATTCAATATTCTTCCTATGTTTTATTATCTACAAGGATTAACTTTGAAAGGCTAATGGTGTTAGGGTTTCATACATACCTTTGCAGATGTATGAAGGATTTCAATTTATGAAATATGACCTTTTCTAGTGATGTGCTGATGTTGAATTTGTCACATCCTGCATCACTTTTTCAATTTTTATATTGTTTCTGTTCCTACATCATATTTTGTGCCCAAACCATCAAGTTCATTTTCTGTTTGCTAAGCAGCAGCAAAACTATCAACATTAAGCTCCTAATTCTTCATCTTGATTCTTCTGCTTATTGATTATCAGCTTACTCAAGTACCAATTAATCTGATGTAGTAGTATTTTAGTCCTATTTCCTAATCATGTTTTCTAGCCCTCAAAAAACCTCATTCCATATCTCTGCAAACGATAACCATCAACATTGGATGCAATATTAAGTGCGAGTAGATCTTTAGATCTACCCAAAGTCAAATTGGTATGTGATCACCAGCAAGTGGCACGGGCTCATTTTCTCTGATTTCTCTCTATATATATCATGTCCGGATTCATATTCATATCCTTCACTGCAATGGTACTGAAAATGTGTTTATCTGTATGGATTTATCTACATATTACTTCTGATCAATACTCTTCCCCCTTGTAAATTTCATGTGTACTAATAAACTTCATCCAAATTTAAAGATAACAAAGTTTTATTTTTCTTCCTGTACAGGTGTTAATTCGTCTTATTGGTGCCGATGAACATACGTATACAAATTGTAGGGATGCAATGCAGTGGATAGAGAATACGGATGTGCTGGAGATGATAGCAGACAAGTTCAGCTCTTCTGTGAGTTAGATTAATTGTCTTGTTTGCATGGAATGATTGTTACTCTATGTATTGGACATGGATATTTTAGCTCTTTGCGCTAATGCTGGTGGATAAAGTTGACACGCTTAGTGTGTTAGATCTACATATGGAAGTATATTGAGGATGTTACCTATTTTTTGCATTGACTTCTCATTGATGCTGTAGTAATAGTTTGTCATGTGAATGTTACAGGATTCTCCAAAGGTTCATGCTAATACGGCTGAAATGCTTTGTGCTGTGACACGATCAGCTCCTCCTGGTCTTGCTGCGAAAGTTTCAAGCCCAAAGTAGTGTTTGGTTCCTATTTTTATCTTTCCTTGAGTCTGCTTGCATTTCTTTTTTAGCTTCTGTTTTTTTTTGTTGGTAATTTCCTCTGTGCCCTATTTGCAGTTTTATTGGGAGGTTGTTTCGCCATGCTTTGGAAGAATCACGACCAAAATCTGTACTTGTTAGCTCATTGTCGATATGTATATCCTTATTGGACCCTAAGAGGCCAACTTTAGGGACATATCATCCATACATACGCCAGCTAACTCATGCCATCAATGTAACTGCCAGTCCTGAGACTGTTAAAGGCATGCTGGAGAGCTTAGGTAATTCTCTATTTTGGTGCTGCTGTTTCCCACAATACTCAACTGATAGCCTTCCTCTCTGCCTCTTATGATGGATTCAAAACGAAACTCAAAATATTATGCAGCAGTGAACTTTTATCCAACTTTTCTAAGTTTGGTTTACTATAGCCCGGGTGTACATTTTGTGGTGCTAGTTTGATGGCCTGAAAAGCTGAGTAGAGAATTTTATTGTGCTGTAGGATCTCAAAATTGTTTGTGTATCCAAATCTTTTCCTTTCAAGGCAGACCATAAATATGCACATAACACACACAAACATACATGTGTACGATAAACTTTCTTTTAATAAGCTGTGAAGAGTTTTAACTGTAGGTGATCCCTTAACCATCCCATCAAATAAGTAGAAGATTCATAAACTGTGAAATGTTACCTTGTCATAATTTGATGTGTTTCCATTGCCAATAAAAAGTAATATGTCCAGTATTTAATCCAGGGAACTGACAAATAAAATTTGTCCCAAGCTTGAATATCAGAAGTATCTCCGTGCCCCGGACCATCGTAAGGAAAACTATAACCAAAATCCTTTTTATCTGGCATTAAATTAGAATGCATCTAAAGCACCTTTTACTAAGATCGTAGTTGTAGTTCTTCTTGAGCAATTACCTAATTATTCCTCCTTTCCTTAGTTCTTCCTTTAGACTCTCTATTCTCTCTTTGTACTTGATTCTCTTTCTGGATGGATTTCTAACAAGATGGAAGAATTGCAGCCTGTCTTGATGTTTCTGTATGGGAACTTACTTTCAGTGGCATCTAACAAACAGAAGAGATTACATAGACCGACCAAAGCAGCTGGCTTATTGACTATTTTTCACGTAATTGTATGGAGAGATGCCTTCAGTTTCAACCTAAGAAATGAATTAGATTTAGTTTGGGTTTAGGATTATTATCCCATCATATGCATTGTGTGAATATTCTAAGCTGGTAAACATCTTTCTATCAGGTCATATGCATGGGGTGATTATGTTGAGGGTTAAAGATATATTTTGTTGAGTCCCAAAGAAACTATATCTTTAACCTTTGAAATTGTTCAATGCCACATAACTGGAATTATTATTCTCTAAGAATATTTAGTTTCATTTGACTTTACCATGTATTTATTTATATCTTTTTTTTGTTGGCTACAGGAAACTGAAAGATAAAGACAATGTATTTTCTAGTTTCTTCTGTAAGTATATAATGTATCATGTTTCTGTATTCAGGTGATCTTCTAAAACTTTTAGATACTTCATCAACAGAGGATGTCTTGTTAACCACATATGGTAAGCTGCAGCCACCTCTTGGAAAACATCGTCTAAAGGTAATTTCTTTTTAGCTATATTTCTTCTGAAACCAGCTTCTTCAATTTGCACATGGGATTTATGATTTTTCATTTCTGAATTATGGTTTTATAATACCTCATGTTTCATCATGTTAAGCTATTGCATTAGTTCTTCCGACATTTGTGCTGTTTTCCTGAGAATCATACTTATGCTGACTCTATCTGAAATCATTTATTTTCAGATTGTTGAGTTCATTTCAGTCTTACTGACTGTTGGTGGTGAGGCTGCTGAGAAGGAATTGATTCAACTTGGAGCAGTAGAACGAATTTTACTTTTGTTTTTTGAGTAAGTTCAAGGTTTCCTTGTATGTCGGGAAGGATATAGAATTGGAGGGTTAAATTGTTGCTTTTATGCCTGTAGGTACCCCTACAACAACTTTTTGCATCACCATGTAGAGAGCATTATTTTCTCATGTTTGGAGAGCAAGAATGCTTCTTTGCTTGAACATCTTTTTCATAAATGTGATCTTGTTGGAAAGATATTGGAGGCTGAGAAAACCGTTAAATTGCTGGCTGAACCAAACAAGGTTATTTTACTAACCATTGTCTCTTTGAGGATTACTCCTTCCCATATTTCATATTTTCCCTATCTTGTTAGTTTTGATGGTATCTGTTTTGCTTTCCGGTTGCCATATCTGTTAACCATAGATTTTGTACTCTCCTGCAGCCAACAATCCCTGCTGATGCTAGATCACCACCCAGGGTAGGGAATATTGGACACTTAACTCGTATTTCTAACAAATTGATTCACTTGGCAAATAGCAACAGCGATATTCAGGCATACTTGCAGGTTTGTTCTATTCATTTACAAAATGAATATTAGCATATTAGGGAGGAGTCTAACATCATAGCTTTGTCTAGTTGTTGAGACAAAGTTTAGTTTCTATAGGTTGATATTATGTTTGTGATTTGTCTCATAAGGGCTTGTTTTCATGGCAATCTGTAAGTGCCAAATTCTGTATGGAGAGTTTTCTTTTCTTCAATTTTCTCTTTAGATCTTTACGACTATTTAATATGATAGTTGATTTGAAAAAATAGCATTATTATTATTTTATTCTTTTCTTATGCGAAGTTATTTCTTGCTATTTCTTTTGTTGACAGCAAAATAGTGGATGGAGTGATCTGCATGCAAATATCTTAACAAGGCGTAATGCTGTGGAAAATGTCTATCAATGGACCTGCGGGTGGGTTATCTTTCAGATAATCTTATGGCATTGCCAACTTACTAATCTTTACATGAAAGCGTTTACATCTATAATCGGTAATTATGTATCATTTGGTCCATTTGTTCATTCCAGGTTTATTCTAAGTGGACCAAAAACAGACAGAAAAGAACATGGTTTATGATATTGGAATTCTAATTGTGCCTCCTATCACCATTTAGCAATGAAGGAAAAGCATCATGATGAGTTTTGAAACCCTAGCAGAAACTGCATCACATCCCTAAAAAATAGAGAATGTAAAGAAGATGAAACATTTTGACTGCAACTTTAAGGGATAATTCACCATCTGAAAATGTTTAACAAATCTTCCTTTGATCCTTTTCTTATAGCGAAGGGGACTTGACAATGATTTTTATGATCTATCTATTTGCTTGTGAAAGAGCACTGTGATATTCCTATTACCCATGTGGCAAGTTATTATAAAACTCATAAGACGTTGGATGTTTTGGTATTTGCTTTGGAGAGTTTGTGCTTGCTTCTTTCCCTTTTGTGTATGTGGTACACACTGTAACTGCAGTGGATTTGTAGTTATTGTGCCTCGAGTAACAGCAGTCATAGTGGTATCCTTTGTTGTACCTATTGTACTTTTTTTTCCTGCCATTGGCAGTACTTAGTATTATATACTCCAAATATCTTGCAGGAGGCCTACTGCTCTACATTACCGCAGAGATAGTGATGATGATGATTACCAGGATAGAGACTATGATGTTGCAGCTCTTGCAAATAATTTGAGTCAGGCTTTTAGATATGGTATATACAGCAATGATGATATAGATGAGGTGCGGCTGTACATCATAATAATTGTTTCTCTCTCAACTCATCAGATTTTGAGTTTCTGTACTTTAAATAATATAATTGGATGATTAAGAAGATTCCAAATAAAGCCAATGGGAAAGGATTTTTGGGGTGTTTCTTCTTTTGGTGAGACGAATAGAAAATATAAGTGAAAAAGAGCTGCTTATGTGATAACTTGACAACAAGGAACGCCTACCATTTAAATATGAATGAACTGTTATCCTATTTAAGCTGCTATCTATTTTCTTTGTTTGGTCCATGGAATAGCAATATATAATATGTTCTGAAGCTTGTGATATGTAGCAACTGGTTACAGAGAAACATTGAAAACTAACAATCTCCTTCAGTTTGATTCTAAGATGCACATGCATTGGTAAATAGTTACTGTCATCAATGAGTTCTTTATCTCTGGACTCTCATGGTATTATTTTGGCTTGCTTGATACAAAGACGTATCATGTTAGAGATGGAATACCTATTACTATTTTAGGACTTGACAGTAACAACAACAACAAAACCACCTAGTACGAATCCTGCTTATTTTAGGACTTGACAGTAATATATCTAAATGATTGTGTTGCTTCATTAGTTGGTCTCACAGAAATAGCGCATTTAATGAAGTTGCAGGATAGTGTCGGAACTGTGTGTTTGTAATATTAAGCTCCTTTATAACATATAAAGATAGCTTCTCATCTAATTTCAGTTTAGACAATGCAGGTTCATGCGTCGCTTGAGCGGGATGATGAGGTATGATAATCTTTCTCAGTTCAACAAAACAAAAATGAATCTATACAATAATATGACATGAATTATGGAACAGCTGAGAACTACTTTGAGAGGGCATTTCTTCTATCTTTTAGAAAAAATGATTCTACAATATTGAAAAAGCATGGATCAAATGGTGTTTAGTGTTTAGAGTAGGGAAGGTTTCAATGCATAATACATTGTTATATATGTGTTTGGTCATCATGGGATTGTTAAAAAAATCAGTTAAAACTTAGTCAATTATAATTTTAAGAGATTTTTTTTCTCAAATAGTAATATGAGCGAAACTTTTGATTTATTGTTTGTAAAAGATTCTTTATCAGGCCCAAGTAATTTCCTAGCTGGTCTTGAAAATAATGCTTGATGGTGTATATCATATATCAACAATGGCTGCTCTTTCTCTTGAAGTAGAAAGTGAAATTTATGATGGAAAGATATTTGACTTTGATACTTGGCAGGATGTCTACTTTGATGATGAATCTGCTGAAGTTGTTATATCTTCTCTGCGTTTGGGAGATGATCAGGAAAGGTTAGTCGTTTCTTTGTATCTAATACTGTATATAGTAACAGTAGAATTTATTTTGTTCTGGGAGCCTGCCTGAAGATGTAGCCGACTTGAATTACAATTTTGACTTGTTAAAGTGGCGTGACTCTTCATTTGGCCGTTAGTTTGCCCATCTCTTTTCCATCCTGCCTACATCCTACTCAAGAGTTTTTCTTTTTTGGATCTATCAGGAAGCTTCTTAAGGTCATTACATGCTAAAATATGCATCTATAGATATAACCTGCTATGGTAGTTTTCCGTGGCTGTCTAGTTTAGTCTCATCAGCAAAATATATTTACTGGTTTAGGGACAGATAAGCCTGATTGGTTGTAGTGGAATGCCAAAAATTTAGCAGTAAAAAGTTCTAAGCATAAAAACATGAGGTGGAACTATTGATCTTTTATTGTGAATCATTGCACATTGTTGCTGCTACTTATTTTGGGTTATTTATCATCTTGAGCACGTTAAATTTTACTTGGTAATCATGTGACCGTCATGTGACTTCGTCACAGAGAAAGGCGGAACTATTTTCATCGTCTATATAATACTCACAACATTCTCATTTCTTGGGTTATCTTTGGAGTTTGCAGTGGCTCTCTTTTTACAAATTCCAATTGGTTTGCATTTGAGGATGACAGAATTGCCAATGAACGCTCCGCTGGTGCACTTTCTTCATCCTCACCCAATAATGAAGGATCTGGTGGTATTAATGGTGAAGGAGATGAACAGGTAATGGGTAATAAAGATAATGAGTTGGAAGATAGTGGAACTTCTCAGGTGCCTGAATCAAGTAATATCGATGAATCCGAGAACCTGTCCAAAGATTCAAATGAAACAGGAATGAATGCAAGTGATAAGTCACCTGTCTGGGTAGAGTGGAGGGAGACACCAGATGTCCATAACCCGTCTAATTCAGATCTCCCTCCTGTCTCAAATGGTGCGGTGGTTAATTTGGAGGGTCTGGGTAGTTCTGGTGATCAACGTTCTACTGGACCTCCGAGTTCATTTGACGAATCAGTAACCAATGATGCTGCTGCTGCCAAGGAGTTGCATACTGCAGCAACTGAAGGCCCTAATGAGGATACTGTTGCCAAGGAGTTGCATACTGCAGCAACTGAAAGCCCTGATGAGGATACTGCTGTTAATGAATTACTAACTGCTGCAAGTGAAAGCATTGGTAACAAGCCTACGGCAGTGGCAGATTTTGGTAATGCGAATCCATGTCCAGACCCTTCAGCTTCTGGGGTTGCAAAGGTTGTTGTAGGGACTGAGGAAACTCATCAGGCAACTGAAGGTGCATCTGAAGAGGCCAAAGATCAGAAAAAGGATGTCAGTGAAGCGGAGAACTGATGTACAATCTGGACAGTCAGTTTTAAAAGTGGGACTAACATACATATATTTTGGGACATTGATCAGGCAGGAAGAATAGAATGGTACTGGTGGTTGACCAGGTGATTGTATTGTAGAGCCTTTTGTACATCATCAATGGGGCATCCTTGTTTTAGTAGGGGACGATTCTTTTTCCGTGCCTCTCTCTCTCTTCCCCCCTCCCTGGCTCCCTCTTCACCCACTCCAACATCTCATCACAATCAAAGATTAGGGATGGGACAAATATTTCATCTTCCAACTATTGTATCAGCCGAATCCAAATGTGTTCATTAATATTAAGCTTCTAGAGCCTTTCTCTGATGATTTAGAAGCTAGAATTTGTATGGCAGCGCAATTATATTTATTTTCTTCACTATAGAATATGTTTCACCAATCACTTTTAACCTGCTCCCCTACATGCATCAGAAAGCCAGAAGAGGGAAGATCAAAGAGAAGTGTAGGAACAGACATTTATATTAGTACGTTCGCTTCACCCATGGACAATGAGTTCAAATCTTCAAATGGTGACGGGGTTCAACTCTAAGGCGTGTCCAGTTTGGAAGCCAACACCTGAGTTGTCTGTACTGCTAGTTGAATTTGGATTTGGACTGGATAAATAATGAATTTGATTAGTTGAAATAAGCCAAGTGAGAGAGTGCAATGTCATTTTTTATGGCTTGGATACGAGGACGAGAGCTTTGATGTGCTTAAGGTTATTATTCAACAGGGATCATACGGATAAGATCCACCATACTTCTTTGTGTTGCTAATGTTGTGTACTGTCCAAGCAAATAGTATGAAGTTATTCATTACCGAAACTCCTTAGGCGTGTATTTCAGTTATGCAAGACCCAACATTTATACTCATTCGATGTTCTTAGTTATGGTGAAAAAAAAAAAAAAGAAGAGGAGACAAAAGTGCCTATACCAATGGAGACATGGTCATAATATTTAGTGAAGTTAATTAAGTCAACTGAGTTCATTCAAACAAACATTTGAACTGTGTAACTTAACACCTGATATTTGCTTTTTCAACGTATCCATATCTACTCACAACTTTGGTTTTGATTAAAAGTTTGTTTATGTCACATATTCCATTTGGAAGGATCATCAAGTTTCTAATGCTTCCTGGACTTATCATTCTTTTCAATGGATTTTGGATGATTGGTCGCAAGTTTTTCAGTATCTTTGGAAGATGAGCTGCCGAGTATCCACAATAAGACATTTTTTGTTGCATTATAATTTACGAAAATAGATTGATAATTCGTCTAGAATTATTGTCATTATATTTTTCTGGATAAGTTAAAAAATGGATCAATCATGTCACATAAATGAGATGTTACATGGAAAATTTCACAATTCGTTAAATTAAAAATTCTATCGAAAGTATTAAATAAAATTCTTAAGCAACTGCTAAGTATTTATTCGTGTATATTGTTATTTAAATTATTTTTACTAACTGGAAAAAAATTAATGAGTCACGTAAAAATGGAGTCACATCCAGAATGTAAAGAGTTACGACAACATTATATCTAATCTAAAGCAAGGGCATGAGTTTTCAAATCTTTGGTACTGTATCGGTTATAGATTAGAAAATTTTGGGTAGCAAATTTAAATTCCTGAAGTTAGAAACTAAGTTGGAAAAAGCCCTAATACTAAAACCCAACCGGATTCTTTTTCTTTCTAGTTTCTCCACCTTACAACCTTCACTCTCATGCACGTCTCTCTGTCGCTGCTGCTTATAGTCTTGCCGTCGCCGTCCCTCATCCCCAATTGCTGCAGCATCCTCGCCAGTTGCCTCTGCTTCCTCCACCACTCGCTGCCTCTTCCTCCGTTGCTTCCTCGGCAGTTCCTTAGTAGTTTTCTCTCCACCGCTTGCTGCTCTTAGCTCTCTATGTATCAGTCACCATCATCGCTGACCCTCTCCACACACCGCCACTACTTGTTGTTCTCCACGCACTGCCTGTGCATCCATACCAGGCCCTGCCTCTCTGGCGTAGGAATAGCTCTATACCAGATTCCAAAAGCTAGATCTGGATTTGGTTGACCCGTAACCCGACCTGCATTACTCGTTAACTTGGTTGCAATTTGTCTGCTTTTTAAGTTTTACATTATTTATTTTTGCTCAAGATTGCAATTGCACAGTATTTTGGTTTTGTCATGTGTATTGTAAATGGATTATAAAATAGGCATTGGGATTTGAAATTGGACCTTAGAATTGTGCATGGTTTAAGAACATTTAGACATTGTAAATTCACGGAAAAAATGAAATTTTATATAATTTTTCAGATTATTTGTTGTTTTAATAACCATAAAAATGAGATCAAAATTAATTTATTAAAATTTTAATTTTGTTTTGATTTATATGAAACATATAATTTACTAATCATTGTTTGTATATAAAAGATATTTAAGATATGACTAATCATTTAAATATACGATTTAATATATATAATTACGTTAACAAAATTAAATGTTCTCATTTTTATATTGTTCATTCATTAGGAAATAGTATTAAAAATATTAATCTTATATTATAGGTAGCAAATACTAATTCATCATCTTATCTTATAGTTAAATACATAATAATATAAAATTTAATCATTTATAAGAGAATTTTCATTACTTAACATAGTGTGAAATTATAAGTGTTTAAGTCATTTTTTTAATATGTGTTAACACTAAAAAAAGTTATTTTTGAAATGTGTATTATCATAAAGAAAAGTTATTTTTGCAATTTATGTGATCATAAAGAACGACGAAAGATAGAGTCTATTTGAAATCTGAATATGCTTATAATTGAATATTGACTTTTTATAGTTATGTAATGATATTATATATGAAAAATGTATTTTTGAATATGAATTTATTATTTTAATTTTTATAGGTGTATTCATTTATTTTTGTTGATAAAATGGATGAGAGTTTAAATACTCATGATAATTTAACTATTTTAGGAAGACTTGATGATTCAGTTTGGTCTCATTCAAGATTAGTTCCTAAAATGAAGAATCATACAATTTATGTATATTGCAATAAGCATTTGAAAGGTGGGAAATCACCGGATTAAGGAAGCAGTTAGTTGTGATTGAAGGTGATGTAGAGTCTTGTAAAAAATTGAGTCATAACATGAAATGATAAATAAAGACTTTACTTGAAAAGCATCAACACGAAAAAGATAGAAGACAAAGGCTAAACTATGAAATTGGTTGTGAAAGTTTTTTTTACGGTGGTCAAGATGGTAGTGGGGTTAGTGAAGGTGGTAGTATTCCTACCCAACAAGAAGGAAATATTGCACCTGATGTGAGGAAAATAAGAAGACAAATGTCTAATTTTTTTGCACCATGAACAATTTCTGAAGCTTAACCTTTAATTTATAGCACCTTACAATCTAAAGAAGTAACTCTTAATATAGATATGATAATGACTAGATGGTCGTATGATTAAGGTATATCATTCAATGCCACCCAGTCTTATTAATACCAGTTATGGTGGATGTTATTGCCTTTTACGATCTAGGATATAAGAGTCCTTCAATTAATGACTATATAGGTAAACTTATGAGTAGCTCTATTTATGAAATAACATTTTTTAGATGAGAGATGAATGACTTGAGCAACTTATAAATGTTCAATCATATGTGATAGTTGGACAAATAGAAGACATGAACTAATTATCAATTTCTTAGTTTATTTGCCAAGGGGGCAATATTTTTGAAGTATATTAATGAATTTAATGTTGTTAGAAACGCTGATACTCTATTTTATATATTTGATGAATTTGTGAATAAGGTTGGGCCAAAAAATTCATTACTAATAGTGATTCAGCTTATAAAACAACCATAAAAAATTACAATGCAAGTATAATTCTTTTTTTTGAATTCGTTGTGTTGCATATTGTATTGACATGATGTTGAAAAATATAAGAGATGCTAGATATTTTCTTATCATTGATAAGACTATGTAGATTTGAATGTCAACAGGCCAACGATCAAAATATATTCGGGCTGGTCTAGTCTGTGGCTCAGTCGAGTTGGAATAATCGGGCCTATGGCTAGACCCGTGCGGGCCAAGGATGGCCCGTGGGCAGGTTGGAATGATCCGGCACGGGCTACCTTTCAGGCTTGAGTTAGCCCAAAATTTTAATACATTTTAAAATTTTTTATATATTTATTTTAAGAGAATTTGAAAATTTGTAATTATATTTTTTAATTCATAAATTATAAATTATAACATAACTATTTATAATAAAATGCAGGATGAAATTATTAACAAATTTTACAAAAACATTTATATAAAATAAATGATATAAAAAAGTTATTATCTAAGTACAATTTTTTAAATATTATTTTTATGTGTTTAAAAATTATTATAATTCTTTTTAATATGATTTTTTAAAAATACGTATATTAAGTTTGTAATATAATATTTTCAAATTTTTAATGTTTTTATAAACTATGTACAAAACTCTTATTGGTGCTGTTGTTGTAAATTATATACTTAAACTAATAATTATACATGTAACTTTTAGTTATTTTTGATTTTTTATTTCTATAAATATTATTGTCTTTTCATATTATATCCATTATTAAATAACCGTTGTAAAATTATTTGTTTTTATTACACATAATAAAAGAAATTAATATCATGATTACTCTTAACACATTTAAACTTTTTATTTTATTAAATTAAACGAGTTTATTCTTCAACTCGTAAAAATTCTAAGTTAAAACTCTCAATAGTAGTCAGCATTTTGTTAGCACTGTGCAAAAGTTATGAGGTCATTGTTGTATACTTGTCTCTTATTAGAGCGTACATGTCTCTACTACACTTACTTACTCTCATACAAACATTTTAATAAATTAAAAACTTTAATAAAAAATTAGTAAAAACCACTATATGTCACATTCTATACTTTAGAAAATTTACTAAGGAATAAGGACTTCAAAAAAATTGATTAATAATTATATTATAAGTTTATAACCCCTTTTACTTTTTTTTAAATCATTATATTATAATTAATCTAAATTTATTTTCATAATAATTTCTCTTTTTTAATATCAGAAGATCCATTCCTAAGTCACTCCAATTAAAAGTTTGTTAAGAGTAATTCCTTACTCAAAACTTTGATATAGGTTTTATTTTAAATTCTTCTCGTCCTTAGAGTGTTTATAAGCATACCAATTTTTTTTTGCTTTCTCTCCAATCCCGTGTAAAAAGTTCTCTCTAATATTATGTTTAATAATTCAAGTTTATACTAATCAAACATGAATCTCTTTCTTTAGGGATAATAAAATTATAATCATAAAAATAATTAATTAATAATTTCAGTAATAATCATATTTCATAAATTTGATAAAGTTTTCACCTTTTTTCTTTTTAATATATATATTATGTCACAACTTTCAATTATAACAACATATAATTATCATATAATAAAGTTATTAATTTATCAATTATTAAATTACAAAATTTTTATATCTTTTTATTTAAACCACTTAATATTTCATTTGAATAAAACTATAAGCCATTAAATGAAAGCATAATGTCACTAACTTCTTAACGTTTTAAATGATATTTTAGGTACAATGAGCTAAATATTAACACAATTTGTATTAAAAGTCGGGTTTAGATTTAAAGGTGCTACGTACATTTGCATATCATTAATGAGGAAATACATTTTAAAATTTAAATCTTGAGATATATTTATTGGTATGATTAATTAATTGAATATTTTGATTTGCAGTCACTCCAACTTTAAGCCAAATATCAAACCTGTGTATCTTTCCTTGTGAGTTTGGTAAGTGCAATGTTGGAAAGTAAATAAAAAGTTGAATTAATTAATTTAAATTTAGTAATAACCTTCTATTAAAACATGTTATTATATAATTAATTAATTAATTAGGAATTTTAATTCAATTGATTAGGAAATTGTAGGAAAATTCATTAGGTTAATAATTATAGTTAAGAATTTCAATTCAATTAATTACAAATTTTAATTTTACTTAAATAATTTATTAATTACTATAAATTAAATAATTTATTAATTATTATAAGAGAGAATTGGTAAACCAAATTCATTAACTAAAGAAAATTTTGATATACACAAATGATTATCTAAATCATTTAACAAGAAATGATACAATTTACAAAATTAAGATAATATCATGCCGGATAAACGAAGTTTGGATATTGGATATTGGAGAGTGGAGACTGAGAGAGCATCTAATTGTACTTGTTGGTAGGATTATCAACAGTTTGGATCAAATCATCTGTATGCACAAACATTATATTTAGTAATATAATATTAAAATAAAAAGAATAGTTAGTAATGTAATATTAAATTAAAAGAAAATTAAATATATCTTCATATTCATATATTTGATCAAAATAACCTATAATTGGTCGATTAATTTCATTAATCCCCTCCGCATTAATATCTGTGGCTGTAGGAAAATAAAAAACACAATATTAGGTAAGATAGTATAAAATAGATAAAATCAATATATTAAAAAGAAAAGAATTTACCATCAATATCTTCGTTATTTAAACAACTTTGAGCACATATAACGGCTTTTATAGTGAGATAATGAAGTCGACCACGATGAGGGGTAATGATCCGACCGCTAGTACTAAATCCAGGCTCTGAAGCAACGGTGGATGATGGAATAGCTAACAAGTCTCATGCAATGACTTGCAAGATCAGATAATTATATCCAAATATCTTCCACCATGACAATATATCAAATTACTCACTTTTAGTTTCAAGAACACAATCGTCGGAAAAAAAAAATCTAACTTCATCATATTGTAAGAAATCTTAGCGTTTTTCTCTTTCAAAAAATTTGAAAGATAATTTGCTAATAATCAATTAGAAAAATAGGTCGAAGTTGAACAGCCTGCAGCACTACTAAGATCTCGATCATGAGTTTGTTGCATTTTGACTTGATAATCATTAAACAATTGATACCATAATTGTTTCATGGTATGTACACGCTCTTGAGCTTCACCACTGTACAATGCATTATAAATATATTCAACCATGTCCATCTTGTATCTCGGGTCTAACACGTACAATACTGCAACAATATCTCCAACCTTAGATCAATAAGAATTAAACTTCTCCGCCATCCGCTCCACCATAGTTCGAATAACTGCATCAGAGTCAAACATCTACAATGATAAAACATGCTTTATGTTAGACATAGTGCTAAAGATACAATGCAAAGTTGGATATATTGTTCCTGAAAACAATTCAGTCCATTTATTGAATAATTTCAAATTCATACAAAGTTTTCTAGCCAAGTCCTATTGATCTTCTGATGGTATGCAAGTATATTGAGAATCCCTTTTGGCTAGTCTAATAAACAGCTAAATATATGAGATTGCCGACTCCAACATCTTAAAGGTTGGGTTCCATCTAGTTGGACAATCAAAAACTAACTTTTTTGAATTCGGAATGCATAAAATTTGTGTATCATCTTCAAAAGTTTTTAACTCTTTTAGGAGTTGCACTCTAATATAAAACACTATTTTGAATACACTATTGCTTCCTTTATCGTCTCCAACCCATCCTTCACAATCAAGTTAAGAATATTCATAAAACAACGCATATGAAATAACTTACCTCCAGTTAATAAGCTTCCAACCCACATCTTACCCTTCAACTTCTTAGTCATAGCATCATCCGCGCTACAATTGTTGACTGTGATAGAGGATACTTTGTTGTCGATGTTCAAATTCATCAAATAATCTTTCAACATATTTGTCAACTTTTTACTTGTATATGGTGTCGGCACATAAATAAACCTATTATGAAAAAACATACCAACATGAATCATAAATTCATAAAATAATGAAAAAAATTAAGTGATAACAATATTAAAGAATATAAATTACCTCAAAAGTTTATTGCATAACTTCCAATCATTATTAATATAATGTGCCGTCACTGCCATGTAATCCTTCTTTTGGTTATCAACTGTCCACATGTCTGTTATTATGGTAATTCGTCCTTGAACACTCGACAATGCTTTTAATGTTTCTCCCTTCTTGTCTCCATAAATCTTGAAAATATCATTCCTTAATGTACTTCGACTTGGAATCTTAAAAGTCAGTTGGAGTGAATTAAGAAACATCTTTAATCTTTTGCATTCAACTATAGACAATGGTTGTTCATATCTAATAATCATATTAGCCATCAAAATCCTTGATCTATTGTTGTCAAAAGTTGTTACGGTCATTTCATTCTTCCCTTTCATAAGGTTAGGGGTAAAAAATGTTTGACCTCCTAAAACCATCTTCCTTCTAGTAGATGATTCCATATGTCTCTTTAAATGAGATGTTCTACCTTTCGAACCACTCAAATATAACTTTTGACAATAATTGCACTCTGCTTTTTCAATTTCGTTAGTTGATATAGCCTTCTAAAGTGATTCCAAACTTTACTTTTATGTTGAGTAATTTGAGTTCTAATTGAACTTCTATCCTCACTTGGTGTCGAAATAGAAGTTTCCACTTTTACCTCCAGTACTGGATGAGAACTCTTAACTGAAAGAAGATGCTCATCCATCTGACAAAAAACATAGAAATACTTGAGGTTAGAAATAATCAACATATAATAATGAGCTCACTTTCTTTCAAGTTATTGTATATGATGGGGTAAGTTAAGGAAATATTAGGAAATGACATATTGTTAATCAATTCCATCATCATATCAAGCCAAAGTTAAAGAAAAGTTCAATTAGATTAAATTACATTATCGTTTATTCCAAACATAATGATTCGTTTCATTTGAATTCCAAAATTAATTGGTTGAAATACCAATTTAGTTACTAACTAAATGCATGAAAGAAGGCGGTGATTTTCCAACACAACTTCCGATAGATTTCAAAACTTAAGCAACAACCAATAATGAGCCCACTTTCTCTCAAGTTGGTTCACTCCAAATACAACAATGCCAATAGCTAACAATAACAACTAACTGACCCCTTCAATATGTTCAAACCCATAATGATATTGTTTTGTGCACGAACACACACAAAATGGACATGCCCTAGTCACAGTTGGCAATGCAAAAAAGCTTTAAACTTGAGACACAAAGAGAGGTCACAAACTTACATAAAGAAGGAAAAGCATTAGTGAACATTTAGTATCCTATCCTCAATTATTTTCTTCTAGAGTGCCTTGCCTTATTATTTACATTAACACAACATCGTAACATAAAAATTATGTTACGAGGTTTAACGTGGAAACTATACGGTACAATAAGATTAGATTTCAAGTTTGGAATTTAGGTAAGTTGCACTTTTTTCTTATACAGTTGTTTCACTAATTTATTGTTTATTAATTTTTAATAGAAATATGTGTTTTCTTCTTTTTTTGTTGTTGGTTTATTGGAATCCATTTGATAGGAATCCATTTGATACTTAGTTTTGGTAATTGTTTCATAAATATGGTACTATTCATTCCTTTTCATCTCATAATGAACTGAAATGGTTTGTGATTTTTTGGAACATGTGGGCAGACAAGGATTAAGTAATTGTGTCATCTTTTCTCATGCTTTAAAGAAGCATTTTTAGGTCCTATGCAGTTGCTTGCAATGTGCATTTTCTTAGGTTCCGTGAGTAATCCACTTCCAATTGTTTTTACCAATGGCTTGTAATGTTGTAGTGGTTTGATTGGAGTTATTGAGGCAGAATCATGACCCTTCCATTCTAGAATTTTCTAATAAACTTGTCAAATGCTATTTTTTATGTTAGTATGTGTAATTAGGGTGTCTGTTAGGAAGATGACTTTTGTAAGGCTTTGAAGAAAAGCACAAAAAAGAAGCAAAACAACTAACAATCAAGAGTGGGGCATTTCATCAAACACTATACATGCATTATCCCATATTCCCATTATTAACATACAAAGTTCTTAAATTAGCCAAATCAGTTCCTAAAACAATCAACTATTAATAAAAAACCAAAATTAGGAAGAGAGAATGAGAGATTACCTTATTAAGTACATTGGACCATTGGTTGTTTTAAGCGTTGGTGACTTCACACAATCAACAACAAAGGACAAATGACACGAAAAAGAAGATCGAAGGAAGAACGTGACTGGGTAACAAGAAGAAGTAGAATGGATGAAGAACATAACAGTAACGTGAAGGTCAAGTGGTTGAAGTGAAAAACCAGAGGAGTGTGTGTGAGAGTGACTAGCAGTGGCTGGGTGAGGGGGAAGGGAAGTCTATTGCATTTCGTTTAATGAGAAACAAAACGACTAGATTTTTAAACTTCTACTTATTAAAATGAACAAATGAGAAGTAAAACGACATCGTTTTGCTTCTAGATTTTTAAAATTCTACTTACTAAAACGATGTCGTTTTTGCTTTCAACAAAACAATGTCATTTTGTCTTTTGTTTTTAAGTTGTATTGTATGTAACTTAAATGACATCGTTTTGCCTGTGAAAGTTATTTTAAAAATGTAACAAAACGACATCATTTTGCTACAAGACTTTGGGCGAGCCACAGGTTGGGCTGCTTGGCCTGAGCCCAAGTTCGACTCAACCTCCTTGGAGCTTGGCTCGTGGTTCGGCCCGATGTCACTAGGGCCAAACTCAGCCGACCTATGGTTTGGTTTGATCAGACTAAATTCGTTGAACATAGGCTAGGTCGAGCAATTTTTGACATCCCTATATGTAGAAAGATAAAAAAAGCGACAAAGTTTATCTATAATTAAATTGCTAATTTGTTTTGATTTATATGAAACATATAATTTACTAATCATTGTTTGTATATAAAAGGTATTTAAGATATGACTAATCATTTAAATATACGATTTAATATATATAATTAAGTTAAGAAAATTAAATGTTTGCATTTTTATATTGTTCATTATTGTCATTAGGAAATAGTATTACAAATATTAATCATATCTTATAGGTAGCAAATATTAATTCATTATCTTATCTTGTGGATAATTAAATACATAAGAAAATAATATAAAATTTAATCATCTATAAGAGAATTTTCATTACTTAACATAGTGTGAAATTGTAAGTGTTCAAGTCATTTTTGTATTAGGATTAAAAAAAAGTCATTTTTTCAATGTGTATTATCATAAAGAAAAGTTATTTTTTCAATTTACGTTATCATGAAGAATGATGTAAGATAGAGTCAATTTGAAATCTAGATATGCTTATAATTGAATATTGACTTTTTATAGTTATATAAAGATATCATATATAAAAAATGTATTTTTGAATATGAATTTATTATTTTAATTTTTACAGGTGTATTCATTTAGTTTTGTTGATAAAATGGATAAGAGTTCAAATACTCATGACAATTCAACCGTTTTAGGAAGACTTGATGATCCAGTTTGGCCTCATGCTAGATTAGTTCCTGAAATGAAGAGCCATATAATTTGTGTGTATTGTCATAAGCATTTGAAAGGTGGGGAATCACCAGATTAAGAAGCATTTAGCATTTAGTTGTAATTAAAAGAGATGTAGAGTCTTAAAATAAATTGAGTCATAATGTGAAATGATAAATAAAGACTTTACTTGAAAAGTATCAACACATTAAAAAAATAGAGGATAAAGGCTAAACTATGAAATTGGTTGTGAAAGTTTTTTTTTATGATGGTCAAGATGATAGTGGGATTGGTGAAGGTGGTGATATTCCTACCTAATAAGAAGGGAATGTTGCACCTTATGTGAGAAAAAGAAGAAGACAAGTGTCTAATTTTTTTACATTATGAACAATTTCTAAAGCTTAACCTTTAATTGATAGTACCTTACAATTTAAAGAAGTAGCTCATAATGTAGACATGACAATGACTAGATGGTTGTATGATTCAGATATATCATTCAATGCACCCAATCTTATTATTACCAATTATGGTAGATGTTATTGCCTCATACGGTCTAAGATATAAAGCTCCTTTAATTAATGACTATATAGGTAAACTTTTGAGTAGCTTTATTTATGAAATAACATTCTTTTAGATGAAAGATGAATGACTTGAGCAACTTATAGATATTCAATCATATGTGATAGTTGGACAAATAAAAGACATGAACCAATTATCTTAGTTTATTTTGCTATGGGCACAATATTTTTGAAGTATATTGATGTATCTAATGCTATTAGAAATACTGATACTCTGTTTCATATATTTGATGAACTTGTGAATAAGGTTGGGCCAAAAAATTCATTACTAATAGTGATTCAGCTTATAAAACAACCATAAAAAATTGCAAAGCAAGACTAATTTTTTTTGAATTTGTTGTGCTGCATATTGCATTGACCTGATGATGAAAAATATAAGAGATGGTAAATATTTTCTTATTATTGATAAGCCTATGTAGATAGGAATGTCAACGGGCCGATGACCAAAATATATTTCGGGGTGGTCTGGTTTGTGGCCCAGTTGGGTCGGAATGATCGGGCCTATGGTTCAGCTCGGGCGGGCCAAGGATGGTATGTTGGCAGGCTGGAATGAGCTGGCTCGGGTTGCCTGTCGGGTCTGAGTCGGCTAGAAATTTTAATACATTTTAAAATTTTTATATATTTATTTTCAAAGAATTTGAAAATTTGTAGTTATATTTTTTTGAATTCATAAATTGTAAATTATAGCATAACCATTTATAATAAAATGAAGGATGAAATTACCTATAAATTATACAAAAATATTTCTATAAAATAAATGATATATATATATATATAAATATATAATAGCTATGATAATGTTGTTATAATTATTCCCTTCAAATAAGTGAATTTAATTTTAATTTTTTAATTTTATTATAACAATGAATTATAATGTAAATGTAAAAAAAAAGTTATCATCTAAGTACAATTTATTTCAAATATTATTTTTACGTGTTTAAAAATTCTTATAATTCTTTTTAATATGATTTTTTAAAATACGTATATTAAGTTTATAATATAATATTTTCAAACTTGTAACGTTTTTATAAATTATGTACAAAACTCTTATTGATGTTGTTGTTGTAAATTACATACTTAAAATAATAATTATACATGTAACTTTTAGTTATTTTTGATTTTTTTACTTCTATAAATATTATTGTCTTTTTGTATTATATCTATTATTAAAAAATTATTCTAAAATTTTATATTTTTATTACACATATTAAAAGAAATTAATGTCATGATTACTCTGAACACATTTAAACTTTTTTATTTTATCAAATTAAACGAGCTGATTATTCAACTCTTAAAAATTCTTAGTTAAAGCACTTAATAGTAGTCAATGTTTTGTTAGCACTGTGCAAAAGCTATGAGGTCATTGTTGTCTACTTGTCTCTTATTAGATCGTACATGTCTCTGCTACACTAACATACTCTCATACAAACATTTTAATAAATTTAAAACTTAAATAAAAAATTAACAAAAACTATTTTATGTCACATTCTATACTTTAGAAAATTTACTAAGGAATAAGGACTTCAAAAAAATTGATTAATAATTATATTATAAGTTTATAACCTCTTTTACTTTTTTTAAAAACATTATATTATAATTAATCTAAATTTATATTCATAATTTTTTCTCCTTTCTAATAATAGAAGATTCATTCTTAAGTCACTCTAATTAAAAGTTTGTTAAAAGTATTCCTTACTCGAAACCTTGATATAGGTTTTATTTTAAATTCTTCTCGTCCTTAGAGTGTTTATAAGCATACCAAATTTTGTCTGCTTTCTCTCCAATCCAATGTAAAAAGTTCTCTCTAATATTATGTTTAATAATTCAAGTTTATACTAATCAAACATGAATCTCTTTCTATAGGGAAAATAAAATTAAAATAATAAAAATAATAATTAATAATTTCATTAATAATCATATTTCATAAATTTTATAAAGTTTTCACCTTTTGCTTTTTAATATATATATATTAAGTCACAACTTTAAATTATAACTACATATAATTATCGTATAAAGTTATTAATTTATTGATTATGAAATTACAAAATTTTTATATCTTTTTATTTAAACCACTTAAATCAATACTTGAGAGGAAAAGACAGAAGTACTAGCTCCATTATGCGTTCCTCTTATTTATAGAGAAAGACATACTTTTTTATTTCTTATTAAAATTGCACTTCCTAATTATAATTAAAGCCAAACTCTAATTATAATTACAATTTATTTAATATAATCAAATATTTCATATTTGATCTCTAAAGTTTCTCAAACTAATTTATAAGTTTAACTAAATTAAAATTGATTTTCTCTCTTTAGTTTCATTTTTATGTGTGACTTATTAAGTTCCTAATATGTTAACCATAATTATAAGTTATAATTCTAATTCACAATTAGAACTATATAATTTTAAACTCCTTTTAATTTATCTTTAATTTTTTAATTAAACAATTTATAATCATAAATCAAAATTGATATTTAGAAACATGTCATAATCATTCAAATATTAGGAATGTTAAATTGATTTGATTTATTTTGTCCATACATGACTATGATGTATAATTTAATATTTTCATCATTATTTGTACATAGAGTATGAATTTAATGTTGAGTCATTTAAATTTAATCATGCGTACTCTTACTAATTAACATTTGATCTATAATTGATATTTTAAGGCACTTTTTCAGATCTTAATTCACTCTAGCCAAGTAATCCTTAAATCATTACTAATAAAACATAGTGGAACATTTTCTCTAATTATTTTAGAGTGACGAATCTTTTATTGACAAATTCAATTATCTCAATATGGATCATACTATATCCAAGTACTATCAATCGAACTACCTTAAATAAAATAGGTCATAAGTAGTACCAAAATGCAGCAATTCTCACATGAGATACTTTGGTAATCTCAAGTCTAAGGTTCAATTATACAACTATCATAATGAGAAATATATAAACACATAAGTAATATTCCATTTAGTATCCTCATAATCGGGTCATTCAATAACAAGTGCTTACCCATTTGTTTAAGTATCTCTATACTTTAATTTATGAGATCAATTACTTTCTTCATAAGAAAGAAATATAATACGTACTAGTTTTACTGTTTTAACAATATCTCATTTTTATGAAACTACAACTAGGAACCATTTAAGAATAATACATAAAATACAAATTAAATCTTATAATTATGATCTCATTATAATTTTAGTTACATAGTAATTGTTTTTAGAAAATTTACCTTTATTTTTAAAATATCAAATACAATTAACAAAATAAATAAGATAAATAGTGCCTTTAATTAATTATGTTACAAAATCTAAAATCAACTAATTGATTGTAGGACATACAATAACAATCTTCTACTTACACTAAGTCATTCACTTAAGTATCTTATACCATATCTCTATACGACGATTACGCTATTGTTGCGATAACAGTTTAGTAAGAGAATTCTCTAAGATTTTCTATAGGGAGTATCTTAGAACTCTGACCTAAATACGTACTTGCATCTTTGATGAGACCTTAGCTCATTTTATATAAATAATGACTAATTGGATGTTCCACGTCACATTAATATTCAACAACACAAGCAGTTATATCAAGTTCATTAAAGAATTTTTTGATTTAAATAATCATTTCTATTAAATGAAAAATACATTACAATCTGATTAGTAATTATGCTACCTTAAAACCTTTTTGATCTCAAAATAATATTATTCTAAGTAAAATACATCTTAACTAGGATTTACTTCTAAGTTAATATCCATATAATCTTAAATTCAAGTATCAACTTATATTTAGAATAATAGATATCCTTAATATTCTAAGTATCAGATATCTCAAATACTGAAAACCTTTAGTACATTATTTATATACTTGGATTAGAATAGATTTTCACTCAATCCTCATCCAAGAGTTCTATAACATGTGGATGCGGGTCATGTCAGTGCTTGGTGCACCCTAGCAATTTCACCTCCATCTTTTACTAGCCTAATATGTGCCAATTAGTCTGAGAGTTTGTGCTCAATGTACTATCTATTAGGAGGTTAAGGGGACTAGATCACCTATTCATATTACTTTGTTCCAGCTCTGTTCTATAAAAATATATCCATTTAATAAGCCCATAAAAATTGGCCGATCGAGATTGCACTGGAACAAAGGGCACACCAGAAGTTGGAATAGAGGATCTTAGGTTAAGGTTAAGCCCTTAAATATTGCTTCTCGTGGCCTTTTAAAACCTCTTCCTATACCTTTAATGCCCTCTTTATGGATTTTACTACCCAATTGTCTTCTTCCATTGGTCAAACAATAATTTGAGTGGTCATAGATTGTTTTTTAAATATGAATATTTTCATACTTTATTTTCATTTTCAACGACCAAACCGAAAATATAAATCATTATCTTAAGGATTATTTGAATTGCATTGCTATTGACCAACCAAAAAATTTAGTACCTTCGTTGGGCCAAATGGAGTTATAACATTTCTTGACGTTCTTCAACCAAGTGCACTCTATTTGAGGTAGTTTATGGTTATGCTCTTCTATCATTGTGTGATCATATATTAGAGTTTGTTGATGTAGCTTCTATGGAGGAACTATTGACTGCTCAAGATCATATTATGGCTCAACTTAAGCCGATCTCAAACGGGCTTAATTATACATGAAAGCATATGTTGACCTTCATTGAACATATATTCAATTCCAATTAGGCGATTAGGTATTTGTGAAGTTCAAAACATATCGATAATCTTCAGTTGCTTATCCTTAATATAACAAGCTACTTAGAGGTGTTTCGGTCCATTCAAAGTGGTAACTTGCATCAAAGCAGTACCCTTCAAACTAGACCTACACTCAAAAGCCTAAATTCACAATTTCTTTCATGTTTTATTTTTTAAAAAATGTCGTAAAAATCGCCTAACCTCACCAATCTTTGTTCCTCTAGCTTTTAATGGTTCACATCCTATCCTCGTACTAGAGTGAATTTTAAACCATCGCTTAAGTGCTTCAAAATGGCTTAGTTGTTTCTTAAGATTAAGTTCAGGGGCAATCTCAATATCCTTAGAAAACTACTTCAAGATTTTTCTTATTTTAACCTTAAGTACTATTGATTTATGCTTTACAGCCAATCAATTAATTGTAATTTAGTACATAATTATTTAAAGGCATTTTTTATCTTATACATACTCTAACTCATATGATAAAGTCCATATGATAAATGTACATTATAAATAAAATTAGGATGAGATTATAATTATGATATTCATATTATATTTATGTATTATCCTTAAATTATTTTTAAAATTGTTATATTGAAACTGAACATTAATAGAGCGTATAAAAATATTAGTATACATGATATTTCTTCCTTATGAAGGAAGTAGTAGATCTTACAGATAAAAACAAAGAGATACTTAAAAAATATATGGATACTTATCAGAGAACAAATTCACTTAATATGTTTGATATAAGAATTTAGTTTGAAGCATTACTTATATAAGTTTTTATTTTGATGATTTTATAACTAATTCCTTAACTTGACATGTCTAAAGTATCTCATATAAGGACTGTTATATTTTGATACTACTTATGACCTATCATTGTCAATGATAACTTAATTGATATGAATTATACAGAAGTAGTTGAGCAATAAATAAATGATTCGTTACCTTAAAAGTGATTAGGGAGAATATTTCATTGCTCTTGATTGGTATTAATTTGAAAACTCAATGGTAAATGTGAAATGATACCTCATAAATAGTTTTCAAATGTCATTACTAAAATCAATTACTAATGGTATAGAACTAATATTATTAAACTTATATAGCGAAAGTCTATACTTTATATCTAATTGAAACATGGTAAAAATATTGAATCATATATATATTAAACTCTTTTATGACTACCTAAATATTAGGAATATATAAAGATAAACTAAAAGAGTTTAATATATATAATCCTAAATATGATTTAAGGTTATAATTTATATCTGTTGTAACATATTTAGGAATTTAATGAATCAGAAATAAAGAAGATTTAAAGAGAGAAAATTGTATTTTAACCAAGTTAGACCTTATTGTAAAATTTGAAAAATTTTAGGAATAAATATGAGATATTTGATAAATAAGGACTCATATGAGATATTTAATAAAGACCAATAAGAAATATTTAATTAATTCTAACTAAAATGTTATTTTAAATAAGTTATTAAAAGGCCTGTTCATGATCTAAATTAATAATTAACACTTCTTATCTACCCTTTATACATCACTAAGTAAGTTCTCTCAATAATTTCGTGTGATAATATAGAATTATCCTAACTTTCATGACTATCCTTACCTCTCTTCCTCTTCTCCTTCTCTCTCTCATTTCTGCTCACCTCCCTGCTCTTACTGCCTCTGTTCCTGTTTTACTCATCTCCTGGTCCTAATAACATCTAAATGCATTCTTTATCCATTTGGACCAGACACCATATGGTAGGTATTTACCTATGATTCCTTTTTTCTGAATCCTCCTCGATGGAATATATGATTGACAGAAACATTTCATAGTTTTCAAGTTAATAGTGTTTCCGAATTCAGTTTCTCTGAAACGCTTGTTCATCTATCATCTAAATACTTATTTACAGTAATTGTCGAGCTTGATTCTTCTTAACTGTAGAATATTCATTGACTGAGACTCATTTTTGGTATGCTGTAAAGCATAAACGTTTACATCAGACCCTTTCCCTCACCCATTGTAGTTATCAAGATTTGGAACCTAGCTAGTAGATCGGGAGGTAGCCAACAAGTTACTGACTCGTTTCAGCAAGAACAACTTTTTAGAGTTTGAAGAAATGCTTTTGCACCTAATCGTGAGCATTACCTTCTGGAATATTGCAGAAGTTTTGGCTTGCTGGATTTTCAAGGGGACATATAGGAGATGCACATGAAGGCGTCATTGGTCCTTGAGGATGCTGTTAGAAATATTTAAACTGTAGTTGCATTTTGTTCTGGCAACAAAGTAATGGAGCTGCATAGATTGCAGTTGAAGAAAATATTCAAGCTTAGTTTTTAGCACGGAATGGCATTTGGTTTTGCATTTGGGTTTTCACAATTTCTTCTTTTTGCCTGTAACGGTCTTCTTCTTTGGTACACTGCTCACTCTTTAAAACATGACCATATGGATCTGTATACAGCTGTCAAGGAGTATATGGTTGAGGCTGCAAGAATACCAAACGCAAACCATTTTATTAGTAGCTTACGTCATGGCTTGACACACATGTGGGAATAAGGACTTGACGCCAGGACAGAAGCAGAAGGCTGCAAATGCTCCAGTGGTACTGGAGAATGCACCCATATTGTTATTGGATGAAGCTAGCTCGTGTAAATTCAAAAACAGCACAAAACAAAATTTTCCCATGTTTTATTTATTCTACAATCTCTGAGCGGATTGGACAATGAAAGGTATCTGATTTTTCCAAGTTTGGTTTCTAGCTGTATAGAGCCATGTGGGGATGTTTGAGATTAAGATCCCCTATATCGCTTGCTTCCACAAACTCATAAAACCACTTGTGTTCTTCTGTCTTTAAATTGCTAACACCGCTCTGAGTTGCCTTGTGGGAGGCAATCTTGTTTAATCTCCGCAAGCAAGTCCCGTCTGAGGATTATGATGATAGGATTAATGGCTCGTTTGCGATGGTTGAACTTAAACGTTTTGCTATGAGGATCTCCATCTCTTGGTTTAGAAATCCTTCCAATTTTATTAGTTTTAAATGCCTGAGTTCTGTGGTCTTCCCAACTTGTCTTGAATAATTTGCTGTGTTTTCCAGGTGGTAGGTTTTAGGATCAATCCGCACAGCAGAGTGGAAAATTCTCATTTAATAAAATAATTTTGATTAGAAAATTTTATTTCTATCTTAATGATAAGATTAATAAAGTCGTGTATTTGAGAACAATTAGATGACTGAGACGAGAGAAGTAAACAATAAAACTAGTTTCGAACTTTTCTCATCTTAGCTGGATTTTCGTTTTGAGAACTTAAAACTTACAGTGACAAAAAGTAGCTCCAGTGAGAGCATACGCGACCGACTCTTCTCAACCATATCTATCTCGCTCAATACGTAGTTATTGAGGTTTAAGTTGAAAATTTTCCTTTTACAGTATAGCAGGATAATAGGATTCGACCCTAAGGTTAACATCTTTTCCACCAGCTTCGATGCACTCCAAAAAGTAGAGTAAGAACTGTCTCTACCGAATAAGAGAGCCTGGGAATTAAGACAAAAGGGGAAATATAGAACTTGAACTTCGAAGAACAAAAGAATATTTGGGAGGAAAATAGTGTAATATATCTATTCTTTTAGTAAACAAGATGGGCAAATATATATATAGGGAAAACTATATGAACGTTAAAGAAAGAACGTTGGAACATGAACGTTGGCTATAGAGTCCATAAACAATGAATGTTGGAGCATGAATGTTAGTAATATAGTCCAAGTTATAGACCAATACTAACAATCTCTCACTTGGTCCAAAACTTGACAAATAAACTGTAACAATTTAGGAGAAAAAAAGGTGAACAACTAGGTGAATTAAGTTTTGAACCTGTTGTCCTAAGAAATTCGGAGACAGAACTTGTTAGAGAGTTAATAGCTTCAAAATGTCCTGGTCTCATGATCACTCTAGAGAGATAGCCCAAATACTCTCATAGGAGGGTGACTAGCCCCTCACAATCACGTAAGTGAGTCCATCAAGTGTGTACTGCTCACACCATCCAAACTTGGACTATAGAGCTTATTAAAGATTATACAATCCAACCTAATCAAATACAGTAAAGTCATGCTAGGGATGAAATTCAACAACTGAATATATCTTAATATTATACTGCAAACAAAGTACAAGTAAATAGTCGCCACATAACTTCGTTTGACCCATTGAACTTTATTTCCCAAGTCGGGTGTCCATCATGAGGTTACTACACAATTGGGCTCAACCCGATCCCTTTAGCATGCTCTGAAACTAATTTTCTACTCAAAGCTTTTGTAAACGAATCCGATAAGTTTCTCTCTGACTTGACATAGTCTAGAGAAATTACACCATATCTAATTAAAGTACAGACAATTTTATGTCTCCATCTGATGTCTACTTTTTCCATTATATGTCTTGTTCTTGGCAATATGAATGGCAGCTTGCAAATAACAATGAAGAAACACAAAAGGAATTGGTTTTTTCCAGAGCGAGATATCTGCTAAGAGATTCCTTAGCCACTCAGCTTCCCGTCCTGCCAACTCCAAAGTCATAAACTCAGCCTCCATTATCGATCTCGCAATACATGTTTGCTTGGATGATTTCCAAGACACTGTAGCTCCTGCCATGGTAAAAACATAACCACTGGTAGAGTGTATATCATCACTCTCCGTAACCCAGTTAGTATCTGAATACCCCTCCAATATAAGAGGATGACCACCAAAAGATAATCCATAATGTATAGTACCTTTTAAATATCTCCACAAACCAATCAATGCATTCCAATGCTCTTGACTAGGATTTTGAGTATACCTACTAAGTCTGCTAACACAATATGCAATATCAAGACGAGAATAGTTTATCAAGAACATCACACTATCAAAAATTTTAGCATACTCAGCTTGGTTTACACTTTCACCAAGATTTTTCTTTAAAGCAACACTAGCGTCATAGGGAGTTTTGATTGGATCAACATCTTAGTAACTAAACTTCTTCAAAATTTTCTCAACATAATGAGTTTAATTCAACCTAAAACTAGAGTCAGTCCTATCAACTTTGATTCCCAAAAGAAAGTACACAGTCTAAGATCTTTCATATTAAAAGAAGTCTTTAGCAAACTCTTGGTAGTATTAATGACAAATAAATTAGTACCAAAAATAAGCATATCATCCACATAAAGAGTTATGATTACATAGCCATTGACATCAGATTTCACGTAAATACAAGAATCAGCATCGCAAAAGGTGAAATAATGTTTGAAAATCTCACTTTCAAATTTCTCATGCCATTGTTTGGGAGCTTGTTTAAGTTCATACAAAGACTTAACCAACTTACACACCTTTTGTTCTTGACCAGGCACTTAAATCCCTCCGGCTGAACCATATAAATTTTTTCAACAAGATCACCATTCAAGAAAGCAGTTTTAACATCCATTTGGTGCACTTAAAGTTTAAATATCGAGGCAATAGCAAACAACATCCTTATAAATGCAATTTTAGTAACAGGAGAGTAAGTGTCAAAAAAGTCCAATCCTTCTTTTTGTTTAAAGCCTTTAATCACAAGTCTTGCCTTGAACCTCT
>JAOTAY010000003.1:27409312-27435189 GCA_025629805.1 Erythroxylum baracoense | reverse complement strand
AAGACAAAGAAATATCTATTCCAAGCTATAGACCATTCATTTGTGGTGACCACTCTCTTAAAGGACAGTTCCAAGTAAATTGCCCAAATCAATACCAATCTCCCTTTGTACTAAGGTTAAAAACTAATCTATTAATTATTAGTCAGCTGCAAAAGAAGGGTTACGAGATTTTCATTAAACATAGAGTATGTCGAATTCAAGATGGCAAATTGGGATTAATCGCTCAAGCTGCAATGATAACCAACAGAATGTTTTCTCTTCACCTCAACAATATTAAAGAGTCATGTTTTGTAGCAAAATTAGCTGATCAGACTTGATTGTGACATTTTTTGCTATGCTCGTCTCAGTTTTGAAACTAATAAAGTTGCTTTTTTATGACCATAAAATTATAGGTTCAAGCACGAAAATAATCTTTTTGTAAAAATACAAAAAGAAGGCTGCATACATTATAACCTATTAGCAAAAATAATAATAATAATTAAATTGGAACAACTTATCTGAATGCAAGGCGCTGTGAAAATCACTGCCCTAATTTAAAAACTTCCCCTTTACGGTGCAGCAGGATAACGGGATCCGACTCCAGAGTTAACGCCTTCTCCACTAGTTTCGATGCACTCCAAAGGATAGAGTAAGAACTATTTCTGAAATTAAAGGAAGGCAGATAAATGCAAAATTTGTGTGTAAGATAAAATATGTGTGTAAAGTGTTTGTATGTAGAGAAAAATGCTTGAGTTTGATGGAGCAAATAAAGATACAAGAGATAGAAAGAAACGGAGAAAAAAATAGTTGTTTTTTTGGTGGTAGTTATGCCATTGAGCAGATGAGTGACTCCTATATAAAGTAGAAACAATACATACGTTGGCAATAGGAATTAAAAGCTATTAAAACAAAACGGAACGTTAAAGCATAATAACGAATAACGTTATTATAGTTATTGGGCTAATAATAACGTTATTAGTAACTGAAAATTTTGGAACAACGATACTAGCAATCCCCCACTTGGTCCAAAATTTGATGAACAAACTGTAACAATTTAAGAGAAAGATAAGTGAACAACCAGGTGAACTAAGTCCTGAACCTGATTTTCAAGAAAATCGGAGACAGAACTTGCTAGAGAATTAACAACCTCAAGATGCCTTGGTCTCATGATCGCTTTAGAGAGATAGCCCAAATACTCTCATAAGAGGACGGCCAGCCCCCCACAATCACGTAGGTGAGTCCATCAAATGTGTACTGCTGACATCACCCAAACTTGGGCTATGGAACTCATTAAGGATTAAACAATCCTACATCATCAAACGCAGTAAAGTCATGCTAGGGACTCAATTCAACAACTGAATATATCTCAGTATTATTCCACAATTAAAGTACAAGTAAGTAGTCACCACATAACTTTGTTTGACTCATTGAACTTAGTTTTCCAAGTCGGGTGTCCATCATGAGGTTACTACATAATTGGGCTCAACAACATCCCTTTAGTATGCTTTGAAACTAGTTTCCTACTCAAAGCTTTTGTAAACGAATTCGCTAAGTTTCTCTCTAACTTGACATAATCCAGAGAGATTACACCATGTTTAATTAAAGTACAGATAATTTTATGTCTCATTCTGATAAGTCTACTTTTTCCATTATATGCCTTGTTCTTGGCAACATAAATGGCAAACTATGAATCACAATGAAAGAACACAGAAGGAATTGGTTTTTCCCAAAACGAGATATCTGCTAAGAGATTCCTTAGCCAGTCAGCTTCCTGTCCTACTAACTCCAAAGCCATAAACTCAGCCTCCATTGTTGATCTCGCAATATATGTTTGTTTGGATGATTTCCAAGACACTGCAGCTCCTGCCAAGGTAAAAATATAACCACTGGTAGAGTATATATCATCACTCTCTGTAATCTAGTTAGCATCAGAATACCCCTCCAATACAGGAGGATGACCACTAAAAGATAATCCATAATGGATAGTACCTTTCAAATATCTCAACAATCCAATCAATGCATTCTAATGCTCTTAACTAGGATTATGAGTATACGTACTAAGTCTACTTACACAATATGCAATATCAGGATGAGAATAGTTCATCAAGAACATCACACTATCAAGAATTTTAGCATACTCAGCTTAGTTTACACTATCACCAAGATTTTTCTTTAAAGCAACACTAGCTTTATAGGGAGTCTTGACTGGATCAACATCATAGTAATCAAACTTCTTCAAAATTTTCTCAACATAATGAGTGTGATTCAACCTAAAACTAGAATCAGTCCTATCAACTTTGATTCCCAAAATAAGTCCATAGGTTCAAGATCTTTCATATTAAAAGAAGACTTTAGCAAACTCTTGGTAGTATCAATGACAGATAAACTAGTACCAAAAATAAGCATATCATCCATATAAAGAGTTATGATTACACAGTCATTGATATCAGATTTCACGTAAATGAAAGAATCAACATCACAAGAGGTGAAACTATGTTTGAAAATCTCACTTTCAAATTTCACATGCCACTGTTTGGGAGCTTGTTGAGCTTGTTTAAGTCCATACAAATACTTAACCAACTTACACACCTTTTGTTCTTGACCAGGCACTCTAAGTCCCTCCGGCTGAACCATATAAATTTCTTCATCTAGATCACCATTCAAGAAATTTGTTTTCACATCCATTTGGTGCACATGAAGTTTAAATACTGAGGCAATAGCAAACAATATGCTTATATATGCAATTTTAGTAATAGGAGAGTAAGTGTCAAACAAGTCCAATCTTTCTTTTTGTTTAAAGCCTTTAATCACAAGTCTTGCCTTGAACCTCTCAATGGTTCCTTCAAGTCTCAATTTCTTTTTGAAAATCTACTTGCACTCCAAAGGCTTACACCCTCAAGGTAGATTAACTAAAAACCAAGTTTCATTAAAAATGATTGACTCTAACTCATTATCTATGGCTTCCTTCCAAAATGTACCATCCACAGACCTCATTGCTTCCTCATAAGTTTTAGGATCTTCCTTAATAATATAAGTCCCACAAAAACATCATCTGCCTCCTTAGGTTTTGTCACCACAAAGGAAGTAATAAAGTCAAAACTAAAACTGGTGGGTACTCTAGCTCTTTTGCTCTTCCTTAATTCAATAATTTCCTTTTCTTTTATGTCATCATTGATAGAAGAACTAGGACAAATTCTCTAGGAACTTGCAAACTCACTTTCATAGAAAATATATCCTCAAAGAACACTGCATCTCTTGACTCTATAATTGGTCCATAAGTGTTAAATCCCTCTTTTTTAACCATAAATCTATAGGTAGCACTATTAGAGGCATATCCCAAAAAAATTGAATCGACAATCTTAAGTCCAATTTTCTTTCTTTTATGTTCAGGTAGAGCAACCTTAACAAGAGACCCCCACACTTTCAAAAAACGCAAGTTAGATGGATAACGTTTTCAAATTTTATGAGCGGTTTGATCTAATTTCTTAAGAGAGACTCTGTTTAGAACATAACAAGCTGAAAGAATAGCTTCCTCCCACATAAAATCAAGAAATCAGAGGAAATCAACATTGCATTCATCATATCCTTAAATGTTCGATTTTTCCTTTCGGTTATTCCATTTTGTTAAGGTGTATAAGGGGCTAAAAGCTCATGAATAATCCCAATTTTTGCATAATAATTAGCAAGGAAATCAGTACTATACTCACCACCTCAATCAGACCTTAATCTCTTAATTTTCCTTCCTAATTAGTTTTCAACCTCAGCTTTGTATTTCATAAACATTTCCTCTGCATCACTTTTATTTTTCAATAAGTAAATCTTAGTACATATAGAATAATCATCCACAAAGGTAATATAATATCTCATTCCTCCTTTACTCATACAATTCTTAAAATCACCTAAGTCTGTGTGCACCAAGTCCAACAATTGTGACTCTCCCTCGGTCACTGACTAAAAAGGTTTCTTAGAGTGTTTAGTCTCAACACAAATTTGACATTTTTCTATTTCATTAGTGATCTGGTTAGGTAACAAGTTTAAGCTTTGTATCTTCTTAATTGACCTCACATTCACATGTCCAAGTCTAGAGTGCCATAAGTCTAAAGACTCAACAATATAGCAGAATAAGTAGATGCATTCATTTTAACATTAAGTACAAATAAGCCCCCATTACAAAACCCTTTTCCAACAAAGTTCCCATTCTTAGTCAAAACTAGCTTATCAGAATCAAAGGTCAGTTTAACTCCAGCTTTATTAAGTAATGCACTAGAAATTAAGTTTCTACGTACATCAGGAACAAATAAACATTTTCTAATGCTAGCACTTTTCCAGAAGTGAGTTTGAGAGTGACCTTCCTAACTCCTTGGACAAGAACTTTGCTTGAGTTGCCCATGTATACGTATTCACCATCAGCAGCATCATTCAACTCCTTGAATAGGTCCTTATTGGTGCATATATGGCGTGTGGCTCCTGTGTCAATGATTCACTCAACCAAACTTTCAACAAGGTTGACTTTGGACACCTTAGCAGTAATAATCTCCTCGTTATCACTAGCTTTAACTAAATTAGCTTGAGGCTTACCAAAGTTCTTCTGGTTATCCCGTTGGCATCCCATTTGGTTTCCTTTCCTGAATTGTCACCGTTTCTGTCCTTGGCCTTTCTTCTCATTGTTGATTCTAGCTTGACATTTGGCAGCAGGATGGCCTAGCTTATGGCACCACCAACAGTCACCATCAATCCTTTCACCCTTAAACTGACCTTGCTTGTTGATGAAAGACTTGTTTTGTCCACCATTCTTCTTAAAGTTATTAACATTTCTATGTCTACCATATGAGCCTTAACAGTAGGGACAAGGGTGAGTATTTTGGTCTTATCTTGTGCACAGTTGACATCCTGAATCTTTATATATCCTATCAACTCCTGAAGCTTCATGTCTTTCTTCTTATGCCTCAACTGGTTTTTATACTCATTCCATGAGGCAGGTAGTTTCTCAATTAGAGCATTAGCTTGAAACAACTTACACATGTTCATAACCTCGGCAAGGATTTCAGCAACTAGATTTTCATATTCATTTAATTGGTCCATAATAGGCTTATCATCAACAATAGTAAATTTTAACCACCTAACAACTACATATTTCTTAATACCAGCATCATCTGTCCCATACTTCACTTCTAAAGCATCCCAAATTTCCTTAGCAGTTTTGTACTTATAGTAGATATCAATCAAAAGGTTGATCATATGGTTGAGTAACACTCCCCTAACAGTACTGTTATGCTTAGTAATCTTAGGGTCGGTATTATCACTAGGAATCTTTTGAAACAGTACATAATCGATTTCGTATTGCTGAAAGTAAAAAAGAATTTTCTTAAACCATCTTTTGAAGTTTCTCCCATCTAGAAGCTCTAATTTAGAAAGGTCAGGTATAATTTTCAGGGCCATAGTGAAAGAGGCAGATCCTATGTGAGGACCAGTAAATGCAAAACCTACGTTTGTCTTATTCGTAGATGACATAATTCCAACTTATATTGAAATTAAATACACAGCAGAAAAAACAAAATGCAGAAATTTCCAACAACTGATATCAAACCCGAAAACAGTAACAAGTAGAACAACACAATTTTTGACAGCAGTAGTAACGCAACAAATAAATTTCTGACTTAGATTGTTATCGAAAATAACAATAAAGTAAAATTGGAATGGCTTATCTAAAATGCAAGGTGTCGTGAAAATCACCACCTTAAGTCGAAAATTTCTCCTCTACGATGCAGCAGGACAATGTGATTCCGCCGCAGGGTTAACGTGTTCTGTGCACTCCAAAGAGTGGAGTAGGAATTGTCTCTGCTAAATAAGAGAGCCTGGGAGTTAGGACAAAAGGGGAAATATAGAACTTAAACTTCAAAGAACAAAAGAATATTTGGGAGAGAGATAGTGTTATATATCTGTTCTCTTAACAAACAAGATGGCCAAATATATATATATATATATATACAGGGAAAACTATATGAACGTAAGAGAAAGAACGTTGGAACATGAACATTGGCTATAGGGTCCATAAATAATGAATGTTGGAGCATGAACGCTGGTAATAGAGTCTAAGTTATGGACATATACCAACAAGTTATACTATGTTGATGCTCTATTCTTGACATTGTTTTATCTCCCAAACTAGAAAATTAAGCCCCTTTAGCATATATTCTAGATTGTTCTAGTTCCACTTATACCACTTTAGTATTGCTCTTAACAAGTTCTTCTTGCTCGTATGATATATTGTCTCAATATACATCACTCTCTAATCATTAAATCCTTAAAGGCTATTGTAGAGTTCTTACCAAGCGCACAAAAATTATAAAGGTCTACTTTCCTATGTTTTACACCTTAAATAAGTTTCCTTATTAAGTTTCGTTATCTCTCACTCATAGAGATGATCCAATAGCACGTGTCACAATGCAAACTATCTTCCTTTAACTCTACTTCCACGTCTCTAACTACAAATGTACCCTCTATTAACTTATAGATATTTTTCATCAATTTTGGCCCTTTTATTAGTGTCATCATACATTTTACCACCTAATATTGTCTCTATTAGTTTTGCACGTAAAACCATTTGAATATAATTTACCTAAAGAGATTAGGTTCTTCTTAAAAAATGGTACATATTAGACAACACTCAAGTCCTAACAGTATAATCAAGCACAATGATCATTACTTATTATGTTCTAAAGATTTTATAATCTTTATCAACTCCAACTAGATAGAATTGATGTTGATTAATGTGCATGATATAGAACAATTTTTGTTTGGTGTCATTTGATGTGAGCATCATGTATCCAAAATCTATGAGTCCTAAAGTTAATAGCTTAGACATAGAACATGTCTCCAACATTACAATCTGAATCTATGTTTTGTACTACATTAGTAGACTTTGAGGAATCATGAATTTTTATCTTATCATCATGCTCCTTCTTATTTAGATAGTCCCTCTTAATATGCTGAGTTTGCTTACTCTTATAGCATGTTATATTTTTACCCTTAGATTTTGACCTACAGCTCCACTTAGATAAGCCATCTTTCCCTTACTTTCTCCTGTGATCATAGTTTTCACTTGCATACAACTTGAGAGTTTTCATCAACATTGGGTCAATATTGGTTGTGAGCCAATAAGGAGGTAGTGATATCCTCCACCAATTGTCTCCTCACCTAATGTGAGCATGATCACTCCATATTCAAAAGGAGGTAAAGAATAAACTAGAATCATTGTTTTATCATCATCTAAAATAATTGAGCTTTGATCAGGTTACTAACTATTTGGTTGAACACATTGATATCTTTATTTATATATGTTCTCTCATATATCTTTAGCTTGTATATTATACTTCAGAATCAACTTGTATGTGAGATACTTCGACAAGTATTCAGTCTCTAGCTTCTTCTATATATCAACAACGCATACAATATCTATAACATAGTGCATGACCTTATATAGCAGACATAAATGATTGGTTTTAACTACTCGCATCTGCAACTCTTTCCTGTCAAGGTCATCCATATCTTCCAACTTATTCTCATGCAATCCCTTCAACAAGCCTTATTGCACCAACTAATCCTTCATTTTTTGTTACAATTTGAAATTTTCAGTTCTATTGAACTTCTCTACTTCAAACCTTGAATTGAAATCATTGTTGCCTCAATAATGTTCTAATACCATTTGTTGAGGATAAAAGTGTACCTATTAAAGGGAGAATTACATAAAAGAAAGAAACAAACAAGAACAAATAAGAATATGTATAACGTCTGATCAATTAGTTATGTCTACATCCTCAGGAACCAAGAGTGAGTTATTTCACTTTATTAATCAATAATTTAGTTCATAAAGAACACAAACTTTATATATAGACTAGGTTTAAGTAAGTACCGTTAATTGTAAATTATAATTGATACAATTCAACATAACTTGCCCCTTTACTAAACTCAATCTAACTTAACCATAATTTTGACAAATCTTAAAATCCTCCTGAGGTTTTAATCTATAAAAAAAATGTGAGAACCTCAATAAGGTTGTCTTTCGTGGACACAACTTGGGTCACATTCATGTAATGTATATCTCTCACTGTCTCATTCCAGAACATAACAAATGTACCAAAATATGAATCCTTCTACTTTGCATACTTGGACATAGCCTAATACACACTCGTGTCCCGGATTGTGTATTCTTTGAAAACGCCTTTGGCGCCACACCAACACGTTTGTGCTTCAATTCTTGCATTCACCTCTAATTTTTAGAATAGAATGCTCTGTAAACACAGTAGTATCGCAGATCATGTTCACTCAAAAAGCATCCAAAAATTGCATATTCGTTGTGGAAACTCCAAAGGTGTATGTCCATATAAATGAGTCGCAACAATATTTTCCTCTAATAGAACTTTTAGTATTAGGTATTTGACACATTTTTCCTCTTAAAATTCATTGTTGATTATTTATGCTCAAATTTCCCTGCATTTTACTCATCTATGTAACTCTATTTTGTTTAGTTTAGGAGTTTACACATTTGTTTTTAATGCTCTTTTTCTGTCTTTGATGCTTCTTCAGGTTTAAGCTATATATGTCCGACGAGATGGCGACTCGTAAAGGTACAAAGTCTAAACCCTGATGTGCTTCCTCTTAAAGACTTCTTGTTTTCTTTCTGAAAACATCGGAGTAACACTTTCTGTGAAGAACGCAACGGAACCAATCAAGTGGTGCATTTAGGTTCTTTGTTCGCTCTTATCGTGTTTCCAGAGTTGCCTTGGAAGAAACTTTGGAGAAGAAATTGGCAAAGGATTATCCGCGTACTTCCATTTTATTCCGTACTGTTTGCATGGTACTTACGAGGATGATATAAAGAAGTGTTTAATCCTTTAGTTTTCACCTTTTGAGTTACTATAAATTATGTCTATGTCTGGAACCTTTCATCACTTCCTTTAACTTTTAAAATACAATCAATGTTTTCTCGCTACTTGGATACAAATTAACTATTTGAGTTCCCAGCTTGATCGTCTTGAGAACATTGAGCTTGCCAATGATCCCATTTGAAGATAAAACCTCTCGGAACAGCTGAAAACCTTTCATCAGTGCCCTACTCAATTATCAATTATGTTTCTCATAAATTGTTGATTTCTGAATTCTTTATAGTTCACCAGCCATTCATTTTGGAAGAAAGGAAAGTCTCGACATAATCTTGCACCTGTTCACAACGAAAATACTTGTTGATTTTCTGCCTTTTTATGACTTATGTTGAATAGTAGAGGGGTCTCGTTAAGAGAGAACTCACCGATCTCAATAAAACTGAATTTGCACCCTTTTAAACAAAAATCCAATAACTACTTCTAGAATTTAAAACAATCCGACTTAATCAACAAAACCACTACAGCTAGAACTCAACATCACTTGCTACACATCCGCTGGACTCAGTGTCCCTTGAAAAGTCTATAACAAATCTATAATCTGGTTGGTGTTGAAAGTACATTCTTAAAACTAGCGCACTCATTCAAGTTATTAGCAACGCAAGAAACAGCTTCAAACTACATTTCCGGGCAGAAAATATTTCCATCTTGGCATGAAATGAGGGTCAACTACGAGAGGTTAGCATTGAAGTTATCAAGTTACTCGAAAACAAGCGTTTACTGGAGCGTCAGAATCAAAAGCATTCGCAAAAAATCCCCCTCTGAGGATGCCTCTACGAAGACTGAATGCTAAACACAGTAGGTTGAATGAGCAAGCACCGACTCATCTGGCTATGGGAAAAAGAATATGTTGGTACCAGGAGAATTCATCTTTCACTATGGAAAAAATTATAGGTAATTAATTATAGTTTTCTTAAACAAATTACATTACATCCTTCCTACTTAATTCTCTCGAAACAGTCAAAATTGAAGAGGGTCAAAAGCTTTTCTCCATCCTATTGGTGTTTCAAACGTTGAAGGGCAACTCCATTTTGAGCAGACGAAATCCGGCCCCATCTTCCAAGACGAGGTTCCTGTTGCATGGAATTAGAAGATTAACTTCAGATTTTCAAGAAAAAGTTATGCTGAGACTGAGATAGAGCAAAAACATAAAACAACTACCAAGTCTTTGATAAACTTTCAAGCATAAAATCCTATGGGTACTTCCACAGTAGGGGAGGAGGAGAGGGATGGAGAAATATGGAAAAAGAAAATATTGCGGAAGTGAGAAAGCCAAACAACGAAAAAGGAAAACAATTTTAACCTGCCCAACTCCAGCAACAAGAAAATTTCCAGATTTTGAGAACTCCAAGGAATTTACAAACCCCACCTGCATTGTACAGAAGCACTTGGTAAATGAATCAATTAAGTTAACAAGAGAGAAAAGTTAGCGTGGAACTTGGACAAGGTGTATTGGCAATGACTATGATAGTCCAAAACTTCCAACTGTTAATTGCTTTAATCTTCAAAGCAATAATAGAGTTCCTCCCACCACAATAATATATATCTCTGATTGTAGTTACTCTACAGGTTAAATAAGCATTTTTTGTTGCAAATTCATCCATGTTTTCCCAGAAGACTAAAAGCCATAGAATGAAGACTAAGAATGTTAGCAGTCAAATACTAGCATTTGGCTACACATAGCTAGGAGACAGCATCTGCACGTCATCACAACTTAACAGAAAAATGTTATCATGCATTATACTCACCAATGGAAGACCATATAATGGTTGAATGCCTTTCACACTTTCAACAGTCCATAACCGCACAAAGCCATTACCAGCTCCAGATGCGGCAAGATCACTGCCTCTGCATACAGTGACTGAACTCACCCAGGAGTACACTGATGAATAGTTGCCACCTTAAGGTTAAAAAAAGGGAATTTAATTATGAACTATAACCAGCATAAGCAAAGTCAACATGACATATTAATATCACCTGCCCCTATGAATGACTGTTTTGCTCCATAAAAAAAATAAAAAAAAGGGCACCAAGCTCAATTACCTAAATGACCATTCGAGATCCTTCCATTATCTTCTTGTTCAGGACTCTTCAGGTCAGCCAATAAGGCATGAGCATTCTTAACAATGTACATGGGTTTCTTCTTTTGTATGCCCCACAGCTCAATATTTCCATCATCAGAGCCAGATAAGAATTCATCATTATTAATAAAGCAGCAACACTCCAAAGACGAAGTAGAAGAACGGAATATCAGCCTGGACTCCTCAGGGACCTACCAAAAGAACGTAAAATGGGATGCTAAGAGAGATACACAGCTATATATGAAACTAGATGCAAATGAAACAGGTTCCAAGTGCTTTAGAATAACTGATAATCAAAGGCTGTGGGAATAAGCGACATTGCATTTCACACTTAGGAACATGCATAGATCCCAAGATAAAAGGGTTTACCCACCTTAAATAACTGCATAGTCCGATCACGTCCAACAGCCAACACCCGTTCTTTCCGTAAGCAATCAATCATTAATACTTCACTTTGGTGACCAAATAATGTGTTTATGTATGCTCTATCTTCCACATTCCATATCTTGATGGATCGGTCAAATGAACCAGAAAAAAGTTCTGAAGTCCCTTGCCTAAAGCTTAAACATGAAACAGGTCCTCTATGACCTGGAAAAGACTGTAGGAAGAACACCATATAAGAACTAAAAATTCTTCAATATTTCATCAAAATACATCCTTTATGAGCTAAAAGTGAATCTAAATGACAACCCACATGCAGCATGCAGCAAGTAGATTTGGTTCCAGTTCATGTCCACGACTCTAAATTATAAAACAGAGTTTCTTTGGCAGCTTATATTGCAAAAATTTAATATGTAAGAAGAACCAAAATAGTTTCCACTCACTGTTAAACGACTTTGTGAATAAAAGGGAACCAGTTAATTCTACCTGAATATGTTCACGTGTACGAGTGTCCCACAAATGAACATGCCTATCCAATCCTCCACTAGCCAAATATCGACCATCAGTACTGACAGCCAATGTCAAAACGTTTCTGCTATGCTTTGTAGCTCGGCCTTCTGGATTTTTAGCTCCATGGGTTTTAAGCAATTCATCAGTAGGCCATTGGTATTTCTCACGTTTCCCACTATCGACATCCCAGTGTAGAATAGTTCCATCCTTTGAAGCAGAAAAACCCCTTGAGTCATCATCAGACAGACAAATGGCAGTGACAGACTGCCTGTGTTTGACTAGGATCTCAAATCTATCAACATCTTCAGGCTTCTGAATCCTATCCCAAAAAGTGAAAATAAGTACTCTAAACCAAAATATAGACATTCTATGGCGCTGAATAGTGCATAAATGTAATTGTAATCAGTTAACCATATATAATCAGGCTTGCCTTAAAGTAGCTCCATTTCATGTGAGATAAAATCAACTATGCAAGAATCTCGGACACTAATACCAGGAATTTGGTCAGACCTTTAGATATATCCTAATAACACCTAGCAAGTTTTCTTTGGAAAATCTCGACCATCAATTAGCACCATTAAAAGTCACAACGTTGAAAAAAAAATGTAAAAAACACGTCAATTTGTATAGCAAAGCCAACAAATACCGTGCAGGCTTTTCATAGGTGAAATAAACTAGCATAGAATCCAGTATACCTAAAGCCCCAAAAATAATGACTTTTCAGTGACATGAACACTCTAGCCAAAATAAATTGCACAAGTTAGGAGCTGAGGTAAGGTTATTCAAAAGCAGATCCAAATTGAGTGTACCCACAAAATTCAACCCATTACCAAAATGCAGCTCAGGGGTTTTCGAATCACCTGGAAGCAATGGCTCTCCTCAATCTGCCACTCTCCTCAAGCTGTTGCTTCAACAACTTCTGGGCAACAAGCGAATCCCTCTCTCCTTCCCTCTCGTACCCTCTATCACCACCCTCTTCATCTTCTTCCTCCTCCTGCTTCCTCGTAATAGCTCGAAGCTTCTCTAAGTAAGTTTTGGCAACCCTTTGCCTCTTCTCGTCGGCTGTCTCATCCAACAACTCTTCCTTGTCTTCCTCCTCATCACCGTTCTCTACCGCACTCAAGTCCAACCCATTCTCTTCCTCCGATTCCCCAGAATCTATATCTTCGTCTTTGTAACCCAACTTTCTGCGTTTCTTGGAATCAGACCCGAAAAATGGGTCATGCTCAATAGAGGATTTGTTGGTCCCCCTTTTCTTATTCCCTTTGACAACTGACCCTCCATTTTTCTTTGGAATTCTACCCTTCATTGGTTCAAAGATTCAATTTTTTCTGAGAAAGTCGAGCTAAGAAGAGAAGAGACGTATGTCGGTCCTTATATATCAATGTAATGGGCTTTTTCAGGTGGAGAAATTGAATTCTCCGATAAAAATTGTAGAACGTCAGCAATAGCTTAAAGGTCACAAGCTTTAATTGAGAGAGACGATGACGAGAAAGAGGAAAGTGAGTATGATAGAGGCTCTTACTTGCTAGGGTTTAAGGGTTGAGGTTTTTCGGTTAAAGAAGAAGCAATGGGTGGTAAACGGGTTATATGGGATTGGACCTTTTAACCGGCCCGGTTGTTGCGGGTATACTAACGACACGCCGTCGCTTTGTAAACTACTTGGGGAATACTGCTTCTATTAGGGTGGAACATGAATATCTGAGCAACTTAATTGAAATAAGGATAAATAAATGACTGCTTCATATTCCACTGTGTATATGGTTAAATGATCTCAAATGATTATTTTAATAAACCACAACAGAAGTGAAGAGATGGTACGCCTTGCTCAAGGACTCCGATTTGAATAGCAGTAGCAACACCCTAACGAAAGTAAGAGGGTGAAAAGAAAGGTGGGTTTGCTATAAATTAAACTGAAAACTGTTAAATCTTCGTAATTGATGAAATTAATGGAAACTAAAGATTTTCATGTCTGAATTATGAATGTTGCTGCGCTTTATTGAAAGCATTTCAAAGAGAGAATTATAAACTGAAAAATCTAGTTCATCCATGAGTTTAGATCAGCAGGAGCGTTAAAATCGACGCCCTGAAATGATGAGCAAAAGTTTGTTTGTAACATCATTTAGAGTTGTATGATCAACTTTTCATGCATTTTTTGACACATTTGCTGAAAAGATACACATCCTGTGTTTCGTTAGACAGCAACTTGCTTTCTTTTCCCTACAGCAGATAGGAATTGTCAATTCTCGACATAGAATTCCCTTGTGGCATATCAATGGTTTACTTTCGTCAAGAAAGAAGCTGACAAGAAAAACTCGAGGAATAATGCATCAATAATTTGTCTTGGCTGATTAGTAGTTTCTCTTCACTCAAGCTCAGACACAGACATTGACTACTGATCAAAGTCTAAAGCAGCATCTCCTCCTGCATCTCATCATTTTTTCTTACCCTCCCCATGCCTTGAACGCCTTGGCGCCTCATCCTCACTCTCACTCTCATCATTCCTGAAGCTGCTTCCTGAGCCAAATTGATCCTCATTAGATGCCTTCACTCCTTGCTGATAATGTGCATCATCATCCACTGCCCCAACTTGACCCCTGCCCTGGCCTATCCCAGCACCATATCCATCATTCTGGTCATTTGCTGTTGGTCTTGAATCTCTCCTAACAGTCCTGCTGCTATTTTGAGAAGATAATGCAGGAGGTGGTGGCAATGGCATACCACCAGGCCGAGTTCCGCGAAGTGAGTTTGCCGTTGGGCCCATCCCCCCCATAAATGGACCACGACCAGGACCCATCATCATCCCAAACCCACCAGCTGGGAACTGAGGCCCAGGTTGTGCAGGTCGCCCAGGAAACATCATGCCAGACATAGGACCTGCAAAATCACCAGAAAATCTTGGACCATATGGCCCAAATCCTCGTGGTCCCACACCGAAAAGATCTGGCATTCCAAAACCATCAGGGCCTACAGGTCCATATGAAAATCCATCAGCACCCATCATCATTGGAGGAAAACCTCGCATTCCAGGAATAGGTCTAGCTCCACGGGCCAAAGGCATGTGAGGGGGCCACATAATTCCTCTTCCTCTTCCCCTCCCTTGTGTTGGCGCACCAGCCTGACCAAAGCTTTCTTCCTTATCTTCACTTTCCTCCTCCTCCTCTTCTTCATTGTCTTCAAACAGGACAATATCTGGGTTCTCGCCAGTATTGTCAGGATTGAGCCCCTTTGCCTTTTCTTCCTATCGTTTTGCCTCTGCTGCTACTGATATCGCCTATCCAATAAGAAAAAGAACAGTTACAATGCTTTGGTTCTGGCAATCATTGGAACAAAGAGAGGGTTTTATGACACTCAACTGCCTAACATAGGAAGTGAACGAGGAAAATGGGAACCAAAAGTATGCAGAGCATGATGTAAGCTTTAACACTTTTTCACTAGATCTCAACAAGAGACAAAAAGATATTCAGGGAACTAGTCCAGTAAATCCCGACAAATGCCCAACGCAATCATACTTGAGCATCCTACTCTAATTCCAATTAACACATGTAACAATTGTTTGAGCCAAGTTATATTCGGGGAACTAGTCCAGTAAATCCCTACAAATGCCCAATGCAATCATACTCGAGCATCCTACTCTAATTCCAATTAACACATGTAACAATTGTTTGAGCCAAGTCAAATGAATTTATTGAATACTTGAGACAGAGCCAGTATCATGATAACTTATTACTAAAGAAACTGAAGTTGACCCTTTTTTCATCTGCATTCCATACTTGCCATCCTCAAAGCAAAATTTCACTCATAAGTCTATTCTACTTGGCCACAAATTCATTTTCTGCTACCCAAAAAATAGCCGTAAAACCACGAAAATAATGCATGTACCATGAGCTCACTATCTGGCTCGAGATAAAGTAAGGAAGCCAACTGTTCCCCAATAGAAGGCTCCAGCTCTTGACAATCTCTACTGATCTGCAATTATACAAAGCATCAATAATTAAGTGCAAATTGACTGAAGCTTGTAGCCACGCATAGAATCATATAAGTGAATACAGCAACTAGGAAAACAATTCTTGCATATAAAAACAGGTACTGCCTCAGAGACCCATACAAAAGAAACAGGGTTAGAAAAATCAATTTCATCGTAAAAGAAAATATGATGTTTTCTTTTTCTAAACTAATAATCTAGCAAATTATATTTTAAACCTTATCATATTCCATTGGACTGGGAAAAGCAGCTGTAAATTATGTAAATCAAATAGTTATCATTTCATATTTACGTCATCTCAAAGAAGCAAATTTAGGAGTTTGACAAGAGAAATCTCTCATTCATACCACCTCTTCTAGAACTAGTACAAAAATGGCAGACCATCAATTAACCAAAGAACCCTTTTCTTTTTTGAATTAATCATGAAAAAGGAGTATGAAAAATAAGACACCAAAAGCTGGATGATTCTTCAAAATATAAATGGTAAATTTTTAAGGAATCCCACAAAAGACCCTCTATATAAAATTAATAAAATGTCAGAAAGATGCCTACCAGTGTAATGCATACTTGGAAAATATAAAGTATGGTATTTGCTCTACCTGATGCCTTGTAATACAATAATGAGCAGAAACTTCCATATCCTTTGGCATGAAGGTGACAAACGTACGCAACATGAAGAAAAGTGCAAAGAGAAACCAAAAAGAAGGGGGAGGAGAACGGCGAGGGAATGTACCTTCACTGGTAAGTTCTCATTATATGGGTTCCTCAAGTGGCGCGTTTTGTGAAAGGATAGTTCACATAACTGTCATAAAAAAACTGCAATTAGCTACCCTTAGCATGTACACAAGCCCTGAGACAACTGTAAATCAAGCTTAGAACTATCAGCATTTTATTTCACAAGAACTAAAATGCCCCCACTGGCATACAAGTAGCATCAAGTGCAAATCCATCACTTTAGACATGCAATGAAAACTCGGCAGACATTACAAGATAAAGTTGAAAATGTGATATCACATGGTATACATCAACATTACCAAATCAAGCTATAACAGATGTACAATGAGATGAAACATAATAGATGTACCTAAACTTCAAGATACATTGTTTTTACAACACAAATAAAGGAAACTATTCAATCATTTTTCTTTCCGAAACAACACTCATTTTTCAACTCATATACATTGTTAAAGTCAAGGTTGTCCTCTAGCCTGTGGATCTAAGGACATAATTTTAATAATATACATTTGAGTCCTTCAAAAGAAAACCATAGATCTGGCCGAAACATATTAAGGTTTCTAAGTAAAAGTTGGAAACTTCAAAATAAAAGACAATCATAAGAGAGAGAGAAAGAGAGAGAGAGAGAGAGAGAGGCTAACCGGTCGTTTATGCACATACTTTGGCTTCCAACATGCACATAAAAACTAAAGAAAAGTAAAGTTGCCAAAACAATGTGCAAATGTACCTTCAACCATTTGACTGAGAAATTTCGTCCATAGTGTGCAGTTCCATGAGCATATTTCCAGTTCCCCCCACCAACGGGCGCCCCAATTTTGGATGTCATTTTTGCACATCCCTATCAAGAATTGGTGATTTAAAGTTTAGCATCTCAAAAAGGAGAATGGATGTGACATGAAAATTAGGTTAACTTGAGAGAAAAAGTATGCACAAGAAAGCCATTAGACACCTGAACTAATTTTCATTGTGAATAACTAAAGATGGACAACGATTTTGCTCGTCAACTTAAAGCTGTAGTATCCCAAACTAACCTGGAAATGTCGAGTTCGGTTGACTGAGAATATTAAGATCACATTTTCAGCAGAGTCAAAGGCTTCATTGAGTTTAGCTTCATTGCTTCTCTGGGTTGCCCATACTCCTTGTTGTACAGATAATTCCAGATTTTCACGGTTGGAACTTTTAACAATAAAGTACCTAATGGTAAAATATACAAGAGTGAAATAAATTTAGTGAATCTGATCATCATCGAGAGAACAAATTAAAAACAAGCAAGATGCTTAATTTGGGGTGAAAGTAGAAAAGCAGAGTAGAGGATTAACAGAGGCAAGAATATCCCAAGCACATTAAAGTAGAATTAGAAGTCAAAATATACTGATTCCAGTATTAATAGTCATCAAAGAACAAAAAGCTAGGATCCTTAGGAGTGTCACATGGCAACCAAAGCATCTGAGCTTACATGGCCTCAGGACCTAATGATCCCAGATCAATTTACAATGAAGTCAAGTAAACTGCATTAATAGAGCTTCACACATCTTACATTTCTGAAGAGTAGAGAGGTACACATAATATGGTAAAATTGTGATGTTGTTCTTATTTAAAGTCTATAATCATGGCATCATCAAAGTGTCATCTTCTAAACAATGTGCACACAACAATTAGTCCAGACTTGTCTCCAAATTTCGATTGACATATTCACTTGCACAAACAATAGGTGAATCAATATTTGGTTAGTAGCAAAATGAAGCATTACAAATACCTGTACTTTGATGCAGCGAAAGTAGAAAACAAAATTTGGCATTTTTCCCAGGTTCCAAGTTTAAGTCAATAAAGGGGTTTAAATTGACAAGGAATATGTTGACTATTTACATAAAATTCAACCAGATACCACGGAAACCATCAGCAAAGACTAGTATCAACCCATACGTAACACATAAATCTCCACTTGCATATGTGAGTCAATCAAGAAAGAAATAAAGTCAAAATAATGGCATCAATAAAGCCTAGTCTTAAATGCTTACGCCCATCCAAATATTTGCAATCAGGCTCAACTTTTGAGTCAACAGACTTGTTAATATGTGGTTAATTCACCTAATATTGTTCACTGATTTAAAACAAAATTGTCTTCATTAAATGAGAATGACTCTTTTGAGCTCATATTGAAACCAACTCAAGTTTCCCATAAGTGAAGAAAGCATAAGGAAATGACCCAAATGCATAATGAGACAACACTTTCAACAAATCAGCTTATAAGAAATTATTTAGACAACAAAGAAAAAAGACAAAAGCTTGATGTTAACATGATTTTTGAAAAAAGTTTTGAAGACCTTAACTACATGCAGTATAAGCAAGAGAATTGAACAGGAAAAAACTAGACAAAAATTCTGGTATCAGTTGATCACCAAGAACCTTGATTGATGATGCATTGCTCCTGGAGAACAAGTAACACCAGGAAGAATGCCACCACCCTGTGCATGCCACCCTGTTTTGAAACCAACAACAGATCACTGACACCTTTGAGGCTGATTTGAAGACATTTTATTTGGACATTTACCACCTCAAATGTGCTAGCATTAGGGTAAATTTAAGCTTGCACTCTATTCTAGAAGCGGTAGCTTCCCGCCTGCTTCATTCCTATTGCCCTCTTGAAGAAAACATGACACATTTCAAAGCTAAGGGGAAAAAAAGAAAGAATAAAGAATAAACTTCTTTTCCCCCTCACAATGGAAGAACTAATCAATTTATTATATAATAGTAGTAAAATGTAAATACAAAAAGTCTTCTCCGGAACTGTTACGTATCATCCCTATAGCTTTTGATAACAATATTGAAGCAAAATACATGACCTGATTTACACAACTCAATTAAAGACCTTAGGACTCTGAACACACCTAGAAATTCCTTGGGGCAAAGGTGTTGCAGTTCTGTTTGCCTGATTAGGCATCCCATTTGGAAAATTTTGCATCTGAGTCTGACCAACCTGTTGCTGAGACTGCTGTCCTTGCTGCTGTTGTTGCAACGGCACTGCCTGTTGCTGTTGTGGGACATTGGCAGACTCTGTGATGGAAGGTTTTCCAACTGCACCTTGACCAACACCTGTGGGACCTTGTGAAAACTGAGATTTTTCTGTTTGTTGAGTGAAACCAGTATTCTTGTGCTGGAAATATTTGTTTGAGTTGTAAGAGCTCAATTGCTGAATTTTTTGAAGTACTTCTTCAACAGGAGGTGGAGGACCAGGTAGCTTTACATGCCTATATCGACAGTCTGGACCATTTGGACAAAACCCCAATTTATACCTGCAATGGCAATATTACATTGACTATGAGTCAGTCACTCTTGTCTCTGTTCTAGTGCTGCTTACGCAGAAATACTCAACATAAAACGCCAAAATCCAACAGAGTTCAAGTTTAGGCTTTTAACCTAAGTAGTAAGAGACATTCGTAATTGCATTAACCACTCAAGTGTTTGTACAACGGCAATTCTTGGGACAAAAGATATGAGAAAAATATTAGAAATTTTTCATCAAAGACCTAAGCAAGCAACTTAGTTAATCTTTAGCACCCCAACTTATCTGGGGCACTTATCCACAAATTGTTCAAAAATAACGTAACAGTGAAATCACCAACAAAGAATTTCACCAAAAATTAGTTCTTGATAAATTTAACACTATCACCATGAGAAACAGATCACACAACTGAAACCAACCAACCTTTATCACTAGTACTAAATTGACTCCCCCACCCCAAAACAAAGAATAAACATATAATTCAATAGGTCATGCTAGAAGTCATTCACTCCCCAATCAGAATGCAATATCCACATTAACCATAACTAAAGATCAAGTCAAAAACAATAAAGGACAGATTTTTGAAGAAATGAAATTAGAGGCATACATATTACACTCTTTGATATCCTCGTTAGTGTGCTTGTACACACAGTCCTGTTCCCGACACTCTCCGTAGAGACGAAAAAAGCGGCAAACCGGCATACGCGATTTATCGTATTGGTGGAGAAACCCACACGCGTCTCCCTTCATGCACAAGCTGCGCAGCCAGTGTCGACACACCGTCTGCCGGAAGCTCCGCCGCGACGGATGATTAGAACCGGCAGGGTCGGGAGCCCCAGTGACTGGACCGGAAGAACTGACGGGGGCAGCGACAGAGGGGCTATCGGAAGGAATAGATGGCATGGAGGCGGCGGTGGGTATGGTGGGGGCGGCGTCGAGGCCGCCCTCGAAATCGAAGCTGAGAACTCCCTCTGAGTCCTCCATTGCTGAAGGTTAGCTCTCGCTCTTTCCTTTTATGGCCTCCTTATTTGCAGTTCGTGCCGGTTTTCACCGAGGGTTTTGATCCAAATTTAATCAATCGTTAAATCGACTACGGAATTATTTTATCTTTTATAGTTTGCGTTTAGATATGTTCTAAAATTGAAAACAAAAATTTGTTTGATTGACAGTAAGGGTGTCAAGATCAGCGTGGCCAGCCTGCCTAGTTTGGGGTCAATAAATTTAGACCGATCAAACTACCCTACAAGTTAGGCCACGGGTTAGTTGGGAATAGCTTGTGGAAATTTGTGCCGGGCCACGACCCTTGAGTAACTGGCCACAAGTCGTGGGCTGGCCATGGCCCACAGACTAAGGTGAATAGGTTAGGTCGTGGCCCGAGTCGAGCAGTCTAACTTATAGCTCGTGGCCCACATCGTGATCCAATCAAAACGTCATTTTATTTATGTATAAAATATTTTTCTCCCGATAAAACGACGTCGCTTTGTTTTAAGAGTAAAACGACGTCGTTTAAGTTATAACAGTTAATAAAACAGAAAACAATATCGTTTAAGTTATAACAGTTAATAAAGCAGAAAACGACATCGTTTTGCCCATGATTAAATGAGCTAGTAGCATTGCCTCCAACCCCTTGCAGTGTCGCTCTCACATGCTCGCGCCTCAGTCACTCATCACAGCAGCCTCCTTCTGTGGTTCTACCTCCATCTATCTTCCTTCATCCCCCAGTTGCTTTCACTTCTCTGTTCTTATTCTTCGTTTCACGTTCTTCCTCGGTTCTTCTTCTTCGCATATCATCTATCGTGACTCGACCTAGTCACCAATGCTTAAACAACCAACAGTGATTTGGTGAACAGTCCAACGTATTTAATAAGGTAATCTCTCATTCTCTCATGGTCAATTTGGTTTAATTGGTTATTTCGAGACATAATGTGACTAATTTGAGAACTTTATATGTTAATATTCGGAATATGGGATAATGCCTGTAATGTGTTTGATGAAATGCCGTAGAGATCATTAAGATTTATTGTGAATAACCAGGGTACTTCTGTACTTGTAATTATTTTAGTTATACATTGTGGGTTTTGTTTGTATGTTTTAACTATAATCTTAGACACAATTGCACATTCTCTATTTCCATTAATTCTTCAGCATAACAAGAATATAGGGTTGGTCATGGAAGAATAATGACCTGTTATTTGTCTTTTAGTGGTTAAATGTGGGCAAAGGATAAGACTACCAAGTACCAAGTCCAATTGGTTTTGGTTCTTGATATTTTTTATTTTCCATGTAACGTGTTAGAGCCCGTATTCGATCTGTAATCAACTTTCACTCACGTAAATACTTGTGAAACATATTCAAAGCTACGTTTATGACGAGTAGGGGAATATAGTTTCCTTTTTAGCACTAAACTAACTGAAAGCTTCTGAAAGCTTTTACCCTCCTTAGTGACAATAATTAGTGATGGCAACTCTCTATCAACTGTTCCAAAAGCCTTTTTCATTTTTTTTGGCTCAATCCTTTTTGTGGTTAAGAAGTAGTCTAGTTAAGAACCTTTCGAAAACCTTTGTGGTCCTCTTATTAGATCCGGTTAAGAAGGTTTAAAACTAAAGTTTATCATTGAGATCGGTATAAGCTTATTGGTTACTTGAGATGAAGAGGACTTAGATTGTGAAAGTTAGTCGATATTATTCACTATTTCATTGTCAATTTTAGGTCTTTCTTCCCCTCTTTCTATTTAAAGTAAGGTGCTAGTACTTTGCCCATACTTACGTTAAACACTTTATGAATGACATAATTATGTAGGACACCTTTTTCTGCCTTACTTTTGTGTTATAACCTAAGAATCCAACAAATTAAAGCATCGTGATGCAGGTCAGCACTAATTGCTTCTCTAGGCCCTCGTGTGTTACTGTATAAAAAGCTTGGAGTTTTTGTATAGGATTCCTGAATTCTGCAGGCAATAGGATTCCAGAGTTTGACAACCTCAGATAAGCATCACAAGATCTCTTCCCAAACCCATATTCTCTACTCTCTCACCAACTCTCCCTTAATCTCCTCATTCAAAATTTTTAGACAGCATGTTTACCACATATATAGAAACCAATCAAACACTATTTAGTCCTTAATAATTGTAGTGAAACTATGATATTTCAATTATTATAAAGGGATAATAACAATTGAAATATTCTTGATAAACTAATTTTTGTATGTTCTGTTTTGTTTTCTTCTAGTTTCTTTCTTGTCCTGCTGGTTTAGCTTCATTTGAATTTTTCTAATTTCTTATTTGTATTTGTTCTACATTATATAATGCATGCACTTAACTTTTACTTTTGAGGATTTTTCACTTCACACAACTATTCTTGTTTTGAATTTATGCTAATAAATGTGGATTTTATCCCATATCAGGGATCTTGGTCTTAAATGGAGTATTAGCATGTATACTCGGATACTAATGAAATACTAAAACAAGCTACATCTTCTAGGTTGATATATTGAGCATATGATATTACCTTGATTTATCTTTGGAAAATAGAAATAGGAGTGGTTGTAAAGATATATTAATTGCAATATTTTTAATACTCCTATGTATTAGACTGAAATTGAAATATTACAAAAATTATACTACAATAAAGAGTTAATATTATAATCCACAACTTTGTGTATTAAACTGAAATTGAAAAAGAATGTGTCAATTCCTAATACATTCTTTTTTCTAACCTCAAGTATTTATATGTTTTTTATCAGAGGGACAAGCATATTCCTTCAATTGAGAGTTCTAATCTAGTACCAGAGGTAAAAGTGAAAACTTCTATTCCGACACCAAGCGATGATAAAAGTTCAATTAGAATTCAAGTTATTCAACATAAAAGTAAAGTTTGGAATCACTTAAAGAAGATTATATCGCCCGAAGCATAGTGCAATTATTGTCAAAAGTTGTATTCAATTGGTTCAAAAGGTGAAGCATCTCATTTAAAAAAAACATATAGAATCATCCACTAGAAGGATGATGGTTTTAAGAGGTCAAACATTTTTGACCCCCCTTAACCTTATAAAAGGAAATAATGAAATGATCGTAACAACTTTTGACAACCACAGATTAAGAATTTTTATGGCTAATATGATTATTGGAGATGAACAACCATTGTCTATGGTTGAAAGCAAACGATTAAGGATATTTCTTAATTCACTCCAACCGACTTTCAAGGTTCCAAGTCGGAATATATTGAGGAATGATATTTTCAAATTTTAATATTTTCAAAATTTATGAAGACAAGAAGAGAGAAGCATTAAGAGCATTGTCCAGTGTTTAAGAACGAATTGTCATAACAACGGACATCTGGACAACCGATAACTAAAAGAAAGCTTACATAGCAGTGACGACACATTATATTGATAATGATTGGAAGTTATGCAATAGACTTGTGATGTAATTTATATTCTTTAATATTGTTATCATTTAGTTTTTTCATTATTTTATTAATTTATGATTCATGTTGGAATGCCTTTTCACGATAGCTTCATTTATGTGCTGACATCGCATACAAGTGAAAAATTGGCAAACATATTGAAAGACTGTTTGATGGATTTGAACATTGACAGATAATCGAAGCATAAATGCTGCTCTGATTTAGAAGTTGAAGGCTAAGATGTGGGCTAGAAGCTTATTAGTTGGAGGTAAGTTATTTCATATGCGTTGTTTTGTGTATATTCTCAACTTGATTGTGAATGATGGGTTGGAGACAATAAAGGAAGCAATGAAGTGTATTTGGAATAGTGTTTTATATTGGAGGGAAACTCCTAAAAAAGTATAAACTTTTGAAGATGGTGCACAAATTTTATGCATTCCAAATTCAAAGAAGTTGGTTTTGGATTGTCCTACCAGATAGAACTCAACCTTTAAGATGTTGGAGTTGGCAATCCCATATGATCAGTTGTTTATTAGACTATCCGAAAGGGATTCTCAGTATACCTGCGTACCGTCAAAGGATCAATGGGACTTGGCTAGAGAACTTTGTATGAAGTTGAAATTATTCAATAATTGGATTGAATTATTCTCAGGAACAAAATATCCAACTTTACACTATATCTTTAGCACTATGTCCAACATAAAGCATGTTTTATCATTGTGGATGTTGAACTCCAATGTAGTGATTCGGACTATGACGAAGCGGATGGCGGAGAAGTTTAATTCTTATTAGTCTAATGTTGGAGATATTGTTGCAGTATTATAAGTGTTGGACCTAAGATACAAGATAGACAGGGTTGAATATATTTATAATGCATTATATAGTGGTGAAGCTCAAAAACGTCTACATATCATGAAACAATTATGGTATCAATTGTTTCATGATTATGAAGTCAAAATGCAATAAACTCATAATCAGGATGCAGGCAGTTCAACTCAAAGTCAGACTTCAGTTTCAAGTTCGACCTTTTCTTTTGACTCATTATTGACAGATTCTCTTTCGAATTCTTTGAAAGAAAAAAGGGCTAGGATTTCTTATAATACGATGGAGTTAGATAGATATTTTTTCGCAGATTGTATTCCTGAAATTGAAGATGTGTCGTTCGATATATTGTCATGGTGGAAGACGTTTGCATGAAATTATCTGATCTTGCAAAACATTGCATTGGACTTGTTAGCTATTCCATCATCCATTGTCGCTTCAGAGTCTTCATTTAGTACTAGTGGTCGGGTCATTACTCATCATCGTGGTCGACTTCATTATCGCACTATGAAAGCCCTTATGTGTGCTCACAGTTGGTTAATATAATGAAGATATTAATGGTAAATTCTTTTCTTTTTAATATGTTTATTTTATCTATCTTTATATTATCTTACCTAATATTGTGTTTTTATTTTTCTACAGCCACAGGTATTAATGTGGAGGGGACTAGTGAAATTAATCGACCAATTGAAGGTTATTTTGATCAAATATATAAAGATGAAGGTATTTTTAATTTTCTTTTTATTTAATATTACATTA
>JAOTAY010000003.1:27377924-27390713 GCA_025629805.1 Erythroxylum baracoense | reverse complement strand
CTTGCTTCAGGAAGAGGATAGAAACTCAAACCACTCAGAGATCACGAGGCTTATCGACGGCAATGGCTGGAGGTATCGTTTTTATGCTTCCGCTTATTGTTTATGCATGTGTTTTATGTGACTTAAATCATGTATTAATGCATGCTTGAGGTTCTGTTTATTATGGCATGGATTTATCAGAAAAAAGATCAAAAGAACGCTTTCAACCAGCTTGACTTGATTTACTGACGGCATTGGTGACATAGTGGGAAGAGCAATGAAGACAAGCATGAATGAAAAATGCGATCAGGCCGGTGGCTGGCAGAAAGTATCACAACGGTAGGGGAGTCCCTGTCTTTACATGGACCTTAGCTAATCATGGAGACATCAAATGAGTCCTACCGAAGCTGAAAAGACCAAAGCAGCGGTCATTTGCTTCAATGTACTGTTGCAGCAGTGCACTTGGCCCCACTTATAGCCTCCAATGCAATAGAGAATGGTGCATCTCCCTCGACCATCTCGTATGTTACCATCAGGGTCAATGCTAGGGCAATCACACGGTCACCAATGTAATTATTGCCATCCAGCCCTCATGTCTCGACCCTGGTTTTATGTTTCTTCAGCCATTGTTGAAACAGCACCAAATCCAACATATACAGCTGCACATATATACCCAATAAGCCGTGAACACCATATTTTATTATGACCCCAGCTGAAAGGAAAAAAATCCTTAAATAGAACTAAATCACAGGCTTCTTGGAAGGTGTTAACTGTTTCGAGACAAGTAACGGTTCTTATTTGAAACTCTGCAAAAGTTATCACTGAAGTGCAATTCTCTGGAATGATAGAATCTATTATTACTGAAGTTAACAAGAAAAAGCAACACCTTCCGTGCATAATATAGTAACGTACTTTTGTGACCCGATTCTCAGTTTTACTGACATGAAAGAATACCATACATAATACAAGAGATATGATCGTTAAATAGACCTAAAGGTGAATTTAATAGAAAAGTTATGAAGTTGACGTAAAGAATGCAAATCCAATAAAATACAAGTCAGCTATTGCGAGTTCACTCAATTTCCATGTGAACACATCGAGCATTTAGCACTCAGGTCGGAGTCATGACCATGTGACAGCTAAAGTCAACCACAAAGCTGCAAAGGGTCTGTTTTTAAGTCTCTCACGGGTTATATCTAGTTAGTGCTGTTTGACAATTCGTCCAATGCTTCAAGCTGGGAATTTAACGACGAAAGTGTAGTGCTCATAAATAATATGCATTTGACAAAACTATCAAAGTCGAATTCAATAGAAGCCAAAGCAAACCATTATCATGTCCCACCACTCGAGGCTCTGACATCGTCACAGCCTATCCAGTCTTCAAGTCACCTGTTCCAAAAATCTCTGTGCCCCTTGTTCTTCGTCACATCCAACCATTCAACATTTGTAAGAGAGAAAAAATAGATGAGTTAGATGTTAGTGAGAACAGAGGCATAGGAATTTTCTGAACAGGTGAATTGTAGCCGACAATCCAGTAAGCTCGTCAGAGTTTGCTTCGGTGTCAAGAGAAAATGGACGACCCCACCATAAGCAGAGTTGTGCTCTAAATTTACAGTTGGACTTCCGAGCTTTTAGGATAACGAATAATATTAATGGAGAAATGAAGATAAGGTTTGACTTCAGAGACATCTACGCAAAAGGAGTGACTTTCATCAATTCTATCGCCATGCTTCTTTGTCTTTCCCGTAAACAAGGGCGAAATGGAGCAAAGACTTATAAGGTCTCTTCTTCAATAGTTGGAGACAATGAATTTGCTTGTTTGGGAATGCAAACATGAATATCAATTGCAAAGACACTTGATTTATTAACTCCAGAGGTCCAAATCTCGCTTACCACAACCTTAGGCAATATTACTAAGAAAAGAAAATGATTTGTTTGGTATGAAAACAAGAAATTAAGGAGAAAAAAGACAGATTTAGCTGATTGGAACATAACAAAGTGGGCGCTTTCGCACTGAGGAGTGATCTTTTATCATTTACTAATTATTCTAATGGCCGCATCCGTTGTATATTTGTTAAAACGAACCTTTTGTTATTGTTATCACTTTCACTAAAGTCAAAGTTCAAACAAACTTTGCTAGCAAATGCTATACCTCCATATCCCCTACGAAGTCTAGTAGTACAATCGTAATAAGTCTGAAACCTTTAGTTAAGAAGGCAGACAAATTTGCAAGACGATACCAACACGTGAAGCTATTTTTATCTAACCATGCGAACAGAATTTAAGTCGCATATCCTCATCTTTGCGTGTGGTAGGAAAGGAGGAGAGGGCTATTTATCATTGCATACCCACTTCCATCCTGAAGTAAACCGTTTTTGTCTAAACCAAAACTAACTCTGTTACTAATTTAATTTAGCGTGTGCATGCAAGCTAGGTTTCAAACTTAATGTTTCTTGCCTCTTTTTCTCTTTAAATCACACATTCAAAAGTAATGCATGAACAATAAATAGTCCTACAATCCGCGCAAATTTAAGGAAAACGTGTTTTGCACATTTCAAACGTTGAAGCAAATTATTTGTTTGCTTTCACCGTATAATCATGTCTTAACTGTAGTTGATCATTAACCAAGGAATTGAATCTCGGCCAACTTTTGTGAAGAAGGAAAATGATAGATGTTGAAACTCTCAAGGAACTATTTTACTATGAGCTCATTTCTTCCCGAGCTAAACCAAAACACCCAACAGCTAATAGCCCCTCTTTTTCCTATCTGTGATGCCTGCATAACTGTCAACAGGACTCACAGATTCATCCCGACTGTTTCGTTCGTTGTACCAAATGTCAAAATATGCCATCATATAGAATTGGCAAGCCTTGCACCAGTAGTAATTTAGTATCCAAAAAAGTCGTCCTGCAGAAAATAACGCCTCAGAAGCCTGTGATTGGAGTCACATGTATATAACTGCTCAAGTTCGTGCTTCATTTCGCCCAGAATAATCTTGATGAACTCAACGGTATCTCTAACTTCAAGAACACGACAAAATGATTTCAATCTGATGTCAACACCTGAAAATTTAACGCTAGTTGTGTACAACTCAAATGCACGTCCCTTTTCCCAAAAGGGCTGTGCATTTCTATTTTGACCAAAACCTGAACAAGAAAATGCCAATCTTGCATAATTGGCACTTAAAAGAATGAGTGACACCTACAAAAATTGTGAACCTTAAAATATATGAACAAAAAGGATTTACCGTCTAAAAGCAGGTTGCTGGCTACTACGTGAATAAAGTTACAACATCTCTACGGTATCCTCTTACAATCAACATTCTTGGCACATTCTCTACTAACAAATCCATGTACTCCATGTAGAAGTAGGCCGGGTGGTTAACTGGTGGCGGTGGTAAACTCACAAGTACAACTGCAGCCATTCTGGAGTATCTTAATATAGATGAATTAAGCTTCAAGGTTGTGTAGAGAAACTTTTCCACCTGTTGCTCGTTCAAATCCACAGGTTTTCCATCAGCCATTAGCATAGTAGTCTCATCCGCCCGAGCTCTCTCTTTCATCTGAGCTATGTAGTTAGAGATTCGCTGCTGAGCAGCAGTGAATGCTTCCAGGGACTCTTCTTGTTGGGATGCACCCTCTACTTGCACATCCCATGACTTCATTGAGATCACTATCACTTCAGCTTGCATCCTAAGATCATACAGAAATTTCTTCACATCAGCTTTGAGTGCTTCTGCATCTGAATCCTCTTCTGCAATGCAGAAGACCTGAATCTTACAACTTTCAAAACTCTCTTTGGTAAGAAGAAGCTGAGAAAGGAGAAGCATTAAACCACCATCTCGCACAATCCAATACAAATCGATGGTACCATATTGGCGTTGATACTCATTGGGCCATTCATCAAGACCCTTGACAATAACCACTGCTTTATTCGCCACGATACAATCATTGATAATTCCAACAAAGGTGGCTGGAATTTCAGTTAGATTTTCACGTCTCCATATTTCTGGATATCGCATAACCACTATATTTGGCTTGAGGTTGCCTAAGCCCATAGTCTGGACAATTCCTCTAAAACCTTCAGACATATTTGGGGCCACAACTATTTCTGCTACACCCTCGCAGTGCTTGTAATCTATGTATGTAGCAAGTTGTTTACAGGCTGTCTTTGCATCTTCAGCACATTCATGGTAATCTCCATCTAGTATAGAGACAAATATGGACATCCCACGTCCTTTTTTCTTCATACAATTTGCGAAGTCAGCAAGTTTTGGATGGCATGGTACATTTTCTGGAAGCTTTCCCCATGGCCGGCAGAAAATGAGGGGGATGGGATACCAATTCTTGGGGTGGACTTGGCTAGCTATAAGAAAAATTCCAATCACAACAATGTTACAGGTAGGCTTAACATTAGGACTGAAAAAATCAAATATAGGTTTACTGACAAGCTGTAACCAACAAAGCAAACAATTTTTTTAATTCAACTTCCTTAATAGTAAATACAGACATGTTCCATAATATGTATCTCCACACAGAAAAAAGCATCCAACAATATTTAGACATAAAAGCAGAAAGAAAATGAAAAAAAGAATTTGGACAAGGCATGTATGAGAGAACTAAGAACATCTCTGACTGATCATCTACTGAGATAAGAAGTGGATGAATATACAAGCATGTAAACAATGAAAAAATCCATAGCAATCAGCAACCGTACAGTCGTTACAATTCATTAGATCATATTTACTCGTAAAAGCTTTAGGTTAAGGCCCCTGACCAAATACTGAAAAACATGACTATTCACAATAGCTAGTCATCACACATCACAACAATAGCGCAAATATTCTGCATTTTTTAATATTTATTTTTGAGATGCAACTGACTACAGCTCTTGGAATCATAGATAAATAAGCTCACAGAAAAAGTGTAGTCCACTTGAACTGGTATCATACCTCCAAGAGACCGAAGACTACGAAGCGCTAATTGAAAATATGCACTCTTGAAGCCATCACCCCAGTCTCCAGCCTTTCCTTTAATGCTCACGTAATAATATATGAGGCTTGCAAGAGCCAGCGATACAACAGTGAAAGACCACGATATCAAAAACATGATAACTGCAAAAGATCAATACAACAATGTAAGGACCTCAAAGAAGCACCCGATACAACATAAGTTATAAATAATAACTACCTTGTCAGCTATGGAAACACATCCAACATGGGAAGTATGCAAGTAAACGCATTATTGAGAACACAGACCAAATATGTTATGCAGTACAATCGTAACAACCATAACAACAACATCCTAGTAGAAATCTCATTCAGATGTAGAATTTGGGGAGATCCAAAAGTATACAGCCTTACCCCTAATTAGTGGCGAGGTTGTTTCCATACAGCACAATCATAGTAAACAATATTTAGCTTTAACTTGATGTTGCTTGCATAATACCATCACAGCAAACAAATACTGAACTCCAAACATGGGCTAATCCAAGTAAGGTACTTCTAAGAAACACAGAAATAGAAAGAAAAAAGTTTCTTCTCAATATAGAAATATCTTATGGACAAAGGATTAAAGATAGCTCAGGATTGACAGTACTTCTAAATTGTCTGATTTTGGTACCACATGCAGGGCCCCAAAATGATAGTGATGGACTTCAGTTAAGCACATCTTAATGATGCATTTTTATGATCCGCAACAATTGGATAATTTACAAACGGAAGCAAAAGGGATATCAGAACATTCATCATTTATCATAATCACCTTTGAGTTTTAAGGTATTTGAGCCCGAATTGAAATACAGAACAAGTAAGAAATGCCAAACAAGAATTTCATGTCTTTGCTGAGGCCTTCATTGTGTCTTCTAAGAACAACTGAAAGTAGACATCAACGAAGAATATTCTATGGCAAAAGCAAAAGGAAGCTGACCTATACAAAGTAATGCTCCAAGAAGAGATAGGCTCCAGTGGTGAAACTTCCACCGTGGACGCCAACTGGGAGCATCCAGAAGATCTAAAAGGAAGCAAGACAAGTTTACACCCGCATAGCACAGAAGGTAAAACATCGTCGTAGTGGGAGAGATAAGATCCAGATTTCCAATAATGACACATCCAGTACAGATAAATGCAGTAAAAAATGTTGCAAAGTGAGGCTCCTGCCCCTCTGCAACCTTAAAATAGTTAAGAATGGGCAAAATATCATCATTGGCTATCGCCGCAAGCAGGCGTGGGGCACCTGTCAGACTTTGAAGAGCTGCACCTAGGGTTGAAAGAATTATGCCAACATAGATGATTGCAGGAAAAGGCCAAGCAACTGTAGCTGTTAGTAACCTGCATAGAAATACAGCTGAGTCACATGTAAGACTGAAGTTTAGAACTAACAACCTCAGCCTGTGAAGTTGGTACACATTTGTCTCAAATAAATCAACAATAACCTTAAGCCCTTATAAGATATAAAAGTTAACATAGATATTAAGAAATATTAATCCACTAAAATAAGGAAACAATTATAGTTGGACATATCTGAGGTTTACAGGGGAGAAACAAGAGGAAGTGAGAAAACAAAAAAGACAATGATTAATATCTCAAACAATTTCCACTGTAAAAGATGTCATACATTTCTACTACAATCATAAAAGGGAAATACCTGTCTGTCAAAAGCCTCTGTCTAGTCGCAACTGCTCCAAAAAAGAACACTGAACAAAAGTATAGTGCAGTTGTTACAACTGTTGCAGCTAATGTTCCAATTGGAATTGATCGTTGAGTATCTTTAAGAGAGGCTGATCTATTAGAGCCTGCCATTATTCCTGTTACAGCAGGGAAAAAGAGACCGACCAGTGCACTGAAATCAACAAAAGAGAGAAAGTTAAAAGCAGAATAGAAAAATGACATTAAAAACAAATGGAAGTTTCATTTGCTCGAGAAAAATGAACAAAAAAGGTATTATTTTCCACAATTGATACAAAACAAGCATGATGCAGTAAATTCCATCTACTGTCCGTCAGCAGGTCAATTGAATATGAAGGAGATTCTACAGTGTACATAATAAACACCTATTTTGATACATAGTGTACCTACAAAACATTGACAGAACACTAAAATAGTCCTATAAGAAGGCAGCTAATTGCAAAAGAATAGAACATTTACCCAATTCATGATATGCACTTCAACAAGTAACAAATACATACAACACAGGATTCTTGTCAATGCTTACTTGAAATTCCAATAATTCTTTCCTTCAGAATCAGGTATTCCAGCGTCATTTGTAAACTGATAGTCTGAACTCCAATTGTCTTTAAAGCTTCCCAAACTCAAGCCCGTAATTCCAGCTGCAACAGCAAGAGAAACAAAAGATAATCAGAACATGAAAAAAGAATCAAAGACTGTAAGACACTACTATTTCAAGGACTGGACTCCAGTTCCAGGTTTTAATGTGCCACCAAAGTGACAATTCACCAAAAAACAAAGAAGAAGAACCAAACAACAATGCATGTATGAACCACTCCTGAATAAACCAAACAAAAAAACAACAGAAAACCCATCCTAATCAGAAAGTCATGTCAAATACCAGTATCCATGATTAGATGTCTATTTTTAAATTGCACAGGTAAGTGGACAAAGCAGTAATAATTGATATGCTCTCCTCATAATTTACGTGCAATAAAGTTTGTATGAAAATGAATTCTAGTCCAACAGAAATCATCCATCAGGAGATGTTTTCCAGAAAATACAAGCAGTTCAAAGTGAAATACTCACATGCAGGTTTGTCCTTCCCTGCTACAAAAATCCCCAGAAATATGCAGCAGAGCGAGAATAGAACTGGTATGAGGAAAGCAGGTGCAACCCTGTTGATCATTTTCACGCCACCAAATACAATGAAGCATAAAATAATTGTCACAACAATGCCATAAATTTGCAGATCATGTGAAGTAGGACTTTGTATGGGCTCTGGAGTCGCTGTATTATTGACCCTTGTGATAGTCTCTGAATTGAAAAGTATGGCAATGAGCAAACAAATCAGTCCCAACTTCATGAAGTTGCTTGCAAACAAATCAGTCCCAACTTCATGAAGTTAGTTGCATACAATCTTTATGAGTCCAGAAAATTCCCATCATTACCTTTAAATATTGCAGCAGCAGGCACAGCTTTTAAGAAGGTTTCAACAGCACCCAGCACATAACTGAAAAAAAAAGATAAAGCAATGAAGGAACAATTTTAAGATAAATACTTGTGCAGAAGTGGCTCATAAAGGTGAAAATGCTTCAGCTTTTTCATCATGATCATGAACCTTGACATGTCAGAGAGGCAGCTTAAGAAGAGTTGATTACAACTACTTACAGAGCTCCAGCAACTGCATTCCCAAGGAAAAAACATAATCCTATACTAACTCCAACTTCTGGGCCAAGAGCACGACCAATGAGGTAATATGGCCCCCCACCCTAAACAAAAATAAACACAAGTAAATTGCTGAAGCGAGAAATCTAGCAATTAGATGGTTAAGCAGATTTCCAATGTGCTGTAAGACCACATAAAGTAGCAGACACCCATTTAGAACTACATACATAAACATAGTCATCGTCCAGTCACAAAAGACAGGGAACAGTTGAAATTTTCTTGTAGCAAAAACAATTTTTTTTCAATGATTCAAGAATGTCATGTTTACCTTCATTGCACCATTAGTTGCAATTGCACTAAGCGAAATTCCAGTTAGGAAAGTACACAAACCACAAAATGCTACCAGCAATAATGATTCACCTATTCCTGCCATCCCAACAATCCTGCAGGTTTGAGAAAAACATGAGAACAATCAACCCAGGTAAAGACATGAAATCAAGGATGAGATACTACACCCAGGTAGCAAATAGTCAAAATACATAACGAGGATCATCAATCTCCAACAGATAGCTGAAACTTATAGGCAGTAATTCCCAACTAATTGCATATTCAATGAGATTTCCAAAATCCAACTCACAAAGAAACTTGAGATGACAAAGAACAAGCATACTAAGATAGCTGACTCAAAAAATCAAAATGAAAAGGATCAGATTATTGAACTGGTTTCGGCTGGACTGAAACCTTATTTTACAAAACAACTAAACCATTAAAAAATGGAAAACAAGAAGCAAAATAGTAAGCATTCATGCATGTTGCACAATCACATCCTAAAACAAAAGGAATATGTGCAGAAAAGGAAAACCAAAATCATTTATTTGACATTTACCAAGAGAATCGGATATAGTAGATAATTCCCAGTATGCTTTGGATGCATGGCACGAAAACACCCATCATGGTCCCCAACTTAACATCATTACCCTGAATGTAACACATAAAAACAAGAGAATTCATCATGAAGCTGATCGTTAATGCCTATATTCAAGAAATAAATCCATAAAAAATTACAAATGTGCTACAAGAAAAGGTAGCTTGATTTTGAGAAAAGTTGAACACTGTGTATCACACTCCAGAATAAGGTGAACATTGTTTATGTCACGCATGAGAAAAGGATAATTTTGACGCAACCAATGTAATACACTATATTGCATTTTTCAATTATGTATCGTTGAAAGTGGAATGTAAAAAAAATGTCATGCAATAATCCTATGAGGCTTCATACTGGAATAACCATTCCATGAAAGAAGAATTCCAACACTATGAAGTTAAACATTAGAAAAAGTAGTTTATTTAACAGTATTCAGATACCAAGCATCTTAACCTACCAATTTGTTGGGTTGAATAACACATATGAACTCACATATTCAGAAAGAATCCGGAAATCAAGCATATCCTGCCAATCTATTTGAAATGGAATGCGAAATTTATACTGCTAAAATGAACCTCACGTGATCAGCACTACCAGACATATTGCAGCCACACCAGCATAATTAGTGTACTGCAGACTTGCAACAGAACTTTCTATATCCAGAGAATCCATCAGGAAAAGGTGGTGGCAAGAGAAAAAAGTTAGCTTACCCTCGGACGCTCGTACATTAAGGAACCATCATCACCATCCCTAGGACTAGAAGGTGCTGCAACTTCCTCCTCTGTCATACTAAAACAGGAAGTAGAAAACAGATGTAATTCAAGACATCTTAGCAGAAAATTTAAAGCAGGTGCAAATTACAGGAAAGTCAAATTTAACTCTCAAGCAGTAATGCCACATGGATATAATATAGGTAACGAAATGAAGATGGTAAATCGACAAGAAGTAGCGATGCAAAGTCCTAGATTACTGAATAATAGAGGACACTTTCAATGACCAATCAACTTGCATCGTATAGATAGTATAGAAGAATAAGACTAACTGAATTTGAATTCAAATATATAAGCCAAAATGACATCTCCCTTCTATCATTAAAATACTCATCATCATTCAGTAGTTCCTATATGAGACAAATTTATATTGTATTTTTATATTCCACCTATTATATGCTACTCAGGAAACAAAAAACTTTTTATGTATAAAATGATAGGATTTGAAGAACCATGGATGAAATTCAACAAAAGTCTCAAGTTATATCAGGCACAAATTTCTTGCCCACACCACCCTACTCAGTTTCTCAAATAACTAACAAGATATGAAACCACCATCACCAAAGTTTAGCTCCAGTCAATGGAGCAATAAATAAAGAACATAAATAAGTAAAATAAGCAGCATACCTCCTAAGGCCCAGAATGCTAACAAGAGAGTCAAAACCAAACAACTCCAATTTGTGTTCTTTCACCGGGACATTTGCTTCTCCATTTGCAGGAGCTTCCACTTGGTTAGCACCAGGAGTCATGTTCACTTGGGGGCCTACGTTAGTCTTCCTACCAATGTATATTGATGAATTAGAAATGAAAAATAAAGATTAAATGAGATATACGTAGAAATATGGAGAAGTATATGGTTGCCTTTTTAATTACAAGTGCTGTATGTCTATTCATTCTTCTATTCTCCAAAATCAGAATATAAACATCAAACTTGAACACGAAACACCTACTTATGCTAATGATGTTACTACCCAAAAAAAAAAAAAGGTTCAACTCACTCAATCGCAGATAAGCAAATGCCAATGCAGAACTCAAAAAAAGCAAAGAACTAGTCAAATTTCCTCCAATTTTTCATTACAACTAAATGGACAACAGAAGAAACTGACAGATCTTTCATAATTAAACTTAAAAACTTATTAAAAATATAGGGAAACGGTTACTAAGATTCACAAGTAATACCTCCGCTTACAAAAATTTTTTACTAACCATCCCAATCCAAACCATCTCGTATCAGAATACAGATTCCAAATAAACCAAACGTAATCCTTACAATTATAAAATAACACTACACTTCATGACATTCTAAACAAAATCTCTTCCAAACTGATACTATACATACATACATACACAAACACATATGCATACTATTCAATAACACATATAGAGAAAAAGAGAAGTCAGTCACATGAAGTTAGATTGCTGAGTGGGGAGAGAAGCAGAGGAGGACGATCCAGGATCGATGGAGGACATCTCGAGCACCGCCCGATCACTGTCCACTACCGGCCGGTACTTGCGACCGGTGGTAGGGGGGTGAAATCCGTCGTCAACATCTCCATTGTTCATTCTCTTCCAAGATCTTATGGAAACTGCCTCAGCAAAACCAAGCACTAACAAATCCAAACGCGAATACCAAAGAGATCTCGGAGAGAGGGAGAGAAATGTGTGTTTAAAGAAGAACGGAGATGGAAAACTGGGGCGGGTTATGGTTGCATACACGTGCGTGTAATAACGCTTGTTGGCGATGGTGGATGGTCGGCCGTTGGATTTGAAGACAAGAGGAAAATCATGCGACCTTGATTGAAATTGAAAGAGAAAATGAAAAAAAAGGAACGTGAGTGGATCCGGAACTTGACGCCTTCGAGAACTTTTGCGGTTTAAGACACAAGAGGCCTTCAATTTCGCAGTGCTCCTGTGATTCTGGATATACTTTTTTTTTTTGAGCAATTTATTGTATGGTTAGTTGAATATCATTTATGTTTTCTTACCATAAATTATTTATATTGAAAAATATTTTTCATGTTAAACTCTTAAGCTATGTTTAGTTTGAAGCAAGATTTTTAACGTGATATAATGGTTTATAATGAATAGAATGTAAATAAATGTAATATTAGAAAATTGTTATTTGATAAGAATGAAATGGATTATAATGTAATATAGTTAAATATTGTTCGGAAGAAGGATTTATAATATAATATAGTGAAATGTTATTTATCATTTTACCTTCAGTTCTAAACTTTTCAAATTGGAGGTTACTTAATTTTATTGTTTAGGATAGAATGAGATATAATATCAAACCCTCCTCTTTTATCTTATTTTATTCCATTCCATTTCATTATAAACTTATCTCTTAAATGATATAATAATATTACATTTTATTCGATTCCATTAATAATCACCCAACCAAATATAAATTTAGGGAGTGTTTGATTCACTTGCGGAAATGATAATAAAATTTATAATGAATGTAGTAAAGAATGGAAATCATATTCGTTTCCATACTTTACTATATTGGGGTATGCAGTATTGTCCTAGAAGGGAATATGGAAATACCGTTTATCCAATAATAATGGTCGGGTCGGTCGTGTTGGGCCCGAGCCCAGTCGCAATGACTCACAGGCCGATCGGTATAATCTTCAAAGATCAGCCTCATACCTATTGGCTATTCCAAGCCCAGGACCATTCCGCGTTCTCCTTGGCCCATTCGTAGGCAAGAGACTCCCATGCATACGTAAAGACTTAAACCTAGTTGCTGGTTCCTATATAAGGTGTGTATTGGCCATAA
>JAOTAY010000003.1:27355646-27372264 GCA_025629805.1 Erythroxylum baracoense | reverse complement strand
ATATTTTCTGAACATTGCTTCCATCACCCTGTTGCAGAAGTGGGTTCCTCTGTCACTAACAATGGCTTTCGGTATCCTGAACCTAGAAAATGTTAGCCTTAACAAAATCTGCAACAACCTTGGCTTCATTAGTCCTAGTGGCTTTGGCTTCCACCCATTTAGAAACATAGTCAACTGCAAGCAATATATAAATAAAGCTAAAAGATAGAGGGAAAGGTCCCATAAAATTAATGCCCCAAAGTTCAAAAATTTCATAAAAAAGTAAAGGTGTTTGTGGCAATTGATCTTTACGGGATAGGTCACCTGACCGTTGGCTTCTATCACATGATTTGCAGAAGGTATATGCATCTTTGAACAATGTTGGCCAGTAGAAGCCACTCTTTAGAACTTTATGAGTTGTCCTTTTCACTCTAAAATGTCCTACATAAGCATACGAATGGTAGAAGGATGAAATTGACAATGATTCATTTTCCGGTGCATGTCTCCTTATAACTTGATCTACACAGTGCCTCTAAAGATACAGGTAATCCCATACATAATACTTTGCTTCACTCCGTAGCTTATCCCTCTGAGCCTTTGACAAACCAATAGGTAATTCGTTAGTAACTAAAAAATTGACAATGTAAGCATACAATAGTGGTGTCGCATCGGTACACAATAATTGCTCATCTGAAAAGGTTTCTCATAGAGGGATATCATCTTCTTCCTTTATCAAACGGCTAAGATGGTCCGCCACTACATTTTTTGCCCCTTTCATATCTCTGATCTCCAAGTTGAATTCTTGAATGAGGAGAATCCATCTGATCAGCCTCAGTTTTGCTTCTTTCTTTGTGAGTAAGTATAGTAAAGCTGCATGGTCAGAATAAACAATCACTTTAGCATCAAGTAAATACGATCCAAATTTTTCTAAAGCAAAAACCACATATAATAGTACTTTTTTAGTAGTGGAATAATTCAATTGAGCCAGGTTTAGAGTCTTTGAAGCATAGTAGATGGCATGCAAAGCTTTTCCTACTCTTTGTCCTAGAACTGCCCCCATTGTATAATCGCTCACATCACACATGATCTCGAAGGGGAGGTTCCAATCTGGCGGTTGAATCATTGGTGAGGATGTCAGAAGCTCCTTAAGTTTATTGAATGCTTCCTTGCAATTTTCGTCAAACTCAAAAGAGACATCTTGTTAAAGAAGCTTGCATAGTGGTGCGACTATCTTCGAAAAGTCCTTAATGAACCTTTGATAAAAACCTCCATGCCTAAGAAAAGAACGCACTTCCCTCATAGTAGAGGGGTAAGGTAAAGAAGAAATAAGATCAACTTTAGACTTATCTACTTCAATATCCTTAGCAAATATCACATGGCCTAAAACTATACCTTGATCCACCATAAAATGACATTTTCCCAGTTCAACACAAGGTTAGTTTCTATACATCGTTCCAAGATAATGGCAAGATTTTTAAGACGTTCATCAAAAGAAGATCTATACACACTAAAATCATCCATGAATACCACGATAATCTTCTTAACATATTCGAAAAAAATGCTTACCATACACCTTTAGAACATGACGAGTGCGTTACACAATCTGAATGGCATTTTTCAGTAGGCAAACGTACCGAATGGGCATGTAAATGTGGTCTTCTCCTAATCTTCCAGTGCGATCGGGATCTGAAGATAACCTAAAAAGCCATCTAAAAAGTAATAATAGTCATAACTAGCCAATATCTCAAGCATATGATTAATAAAAGGAAGGGGAAAGTGCTCTTTTTGAGTAGCAGAATTTAACTTTCTTTAATCAATACATACTTGTCACCAAGTTTGCACTCGGGTGGGAACCAACTCACCTTCCTGGTTTGTCACAACGGTGATTCCAGACTTTTTTGGAAACATCTGGATAGGACTTACCCACTTACTATCAGAAATCGAGTAGATAACCCCAATATCAAGAAGCTTCAGTACCTCCTTCTTCACAACTTCCATCATTGGAGGATTCAGCCTACGCTAAGTTTGCCTTTGATAACCGTTTCTTGATTCTTGATAACCATCATTTAGTTGAGTTATGTAACTAACTCTAACTAAATAACTGTTCTGACATGCTAATGTATCTTCATGGTATCGTCTATGTCTTCTTTGCGTCTATGTTACGTTTGCGTCTATGTTGACTTTACGTCTGCATCTGTGTTTTGATTTTGCATCTGCGTCTGTGTCTGTATTTTGTTTGCCTTTGTATTTCGACTTTGCGTCTATGTGGTCTTTGCATCTATGTTTCCTTTTATGTCTGCGCACTTAACACACTTGTCAAAAACGTTCATTTGTTTATAACATTATTATTATTTGATTGTCATCAAAATTAATCATCGTAAAGTCCTCTTGACTTAACATTCTTGGCCAAACACAGTCGTATCCCACTTGCCACTCTCAAATCCAGATCCTCCCAATCTTCATCGCTCATACTAGATCTGTCTGTACTAGCCGTTTTGCCAGTATCACTAATAGTAGTACTGATATCAGGGATTTGTCTGCCTTTCAATACCTTGTGTAACCCCGAATGAATCAAAATGTCCCTGACTTGCATTTGTCACAAGCCAAAATTGATTCTCCTGTTGAATTTCTCCACCTCAAATCTAATAGAATTCGAAGCCCTATTTCCTGACATTTTTTTGTGCACTTCTGCCTTAATGAATTTTATCGTAGAAATGAATAGTACACCAAGTTCGTTCCCAGGAAAGAGAGGTGGGTCACAAAGGACACACTTAAGTACCAATTCTTTCTTTAGCCAGAACTTTCCTAGACATGCATTTCCACACTACCACACCAAAGCTCCACTGCACCAAATGAACCTTTCTCAAGAAAATCTTTTCTAATGTGAAAGATTAGTCAGAAGTTTTAGGAAAAAAACACACATTGGCTCTGATACCAATTGTTGGGAATTCAAACCTACGAAACCCACACTCAAAGATATTTCATAGACAAAAATATCAGAAAATAGAAAAATAAAAATAACACAAGAGAATTTACGTGGAAACTCCCAAACCGAAAAAAAAACTACGGGCACTGAGAAGAAAATCCACTATGTGAAAAATTCTTACAATCACATAATTTTTCCTCTCAACCAATACCTTAATACACCAACACACCCACAAAGAAATACCCAAAACAAATCCTCCAACTCTCACCTCAAAAGAGAAATTTAACTATAGCCAAATTTGTTATACAAATCTTTGACTTTATATTGCTGCACTAACCAAAGAGGTAACACCCTTCTTATATAGGCAAGAGTCTTGCTCTAATTGTTTTTCTTAACCAATATAGGATAAACAAAGGAATCAAAACTCAACAGGAGCCATAACGACATGATGATAATACAATGATTGAGCTGGAATTCCCACATTGGAGCTGCTAAAATAGTTGTAGAGAAATCCTTGTAATGTAATTAACCAAAGATTACATTATGAAAGAGAGAGTTGTTTGTAATGTTGCAAGAACCGTAAGATTACATTGTTCTCTCAATTACAAAGGCTTAAAGACCAATAAAGAACAAGGGTACATGGAGCAAGGACATGGAAGTTCTAGTTTCTTAACTACAGATTACAAGCAGAACTACAAATTACAACCAGTAAAAACTGGAACATAATAAGACTGAAAAACAAAGACAATGAACAAGTTAACGAAAAAGGGCTCTTAAGTCTTAACCATCAGAAGACAAGATTTTCTTGTGCTTTCCATGCTTTTGCTTGTCCTTTACCTTCTCAAGCTTGCCACTGCTGTTATTCTGATTGCTAACAGACCCCTCTTGAGCACTACACATCTGGGACTTTATTTTAAATCCCAACTTCTTTGAAACATTTCCCCAAGTGCTATAACTTTTGGTACGGCCGCCCAACTTTTCAATCTCCTGCCTCATGCTGGAGCACTCCTTCTCAAGCTCAGACACCCGCATCCTCATGTTATCCATTCCCACCTTCAGAACCTGATTCTCTCTAACCGCTGTCGTCCATCCTCCTTCTGTAGACCCAGCAAAGCCACTTCTCAATTGTCTTGACCCGTCAAGATTGTCAGAAACCAGAAAGCAGCCTGCAATGGAAGTGCGAAGCTGAAGCTGCTCAAAGAAGAGAACCTGGACTATTATTCTTAGGGGCAGCCTCTCATTTTGTGCAGCATGGGTGCAGGCTTCTAAGGAGAGCTTCTGGCAGTCCATCAACCTGCATAGCTGTTCTCTGTCGGACTCTGCCAGCCATGGGTGTGACTGCATTAAAAGAGACATTTTACAATCAATGCTTGAATTGGTGATGAATACGACCTCATTTCTTGTCTCCCTCTTGTTTCATTCTTCTAGGTGTTTGTCCTATGATTAGATAATATTATTCATATATAGATATTGTCTAGGATTTATTAGTTCCCAACTTAAATGAAAAAAATAACCAATTCCAAAGTTGCAACAGGCATGACTTAACTGTTGTTAGATATCTAAAGAGAGAGAGAGAGACCGTTGATACCTTCAAATAAATGTCTATTGCACGGTAAAGACCATCATCCAAGGGCCTAGCATATTCAGGAACAGCAGCAGCAAGATCCTGGAATTTAGGGAGCTTCAAATTGACATCAGGGGCAACCTCTGCCAGGTAACCATCAATCAGCTTGGCAACTATAGTGATGGGTGTCAGTGAAGGTGATCCAATCAACTGGCCATCATCAGCTGAGCATGGAGACGCCCCACCAGTAACCTGATCCATGGCAAGGAAATGTTCAAGAATCCGCTGCACACAGTCAACATTATATAGTGTTTCCATAGAATAAGAGAAACTGGGCATCAAAAGATCTTCTAATGTTGCTTGATCAAGCTGCATCCCAATTCTTTTCTCTAGGTTGCATATACAGGAGGGGTTTGCTTTTAAGATCATGGCTGTCCTAAGTAAACCAAACAGGAATTTTGTAGAGACTAGACCCTTCTGCATTGGAAGTAGCCGATCAACCTCCTCCAGTAAAACTTTCTGGTCTTCTTCTGAGGGAGGAGCCACCAAAGCCACTGGCATCAGACGGGAGCTAGACTCATTCACTGCTTGACGCCGATTCAGCGCTGGCAGGTACCTTTTAGCATAGAAGGATAGGGATCCAGCAATAATCTCTTGTCTGATGCCACGCGATTCCATGACAGAAATCAATCTCTTATAGAGAGGTAAGCTCAAAGTTGTTACATCTTCATACCACCAATCTGAGCTTGAAGCTTTTGGTCTAGCCCCTGTGCTTATCCCATTCCACAAGACACTACCACCTGGGCTCTGCATTGGACCATGCTCCATTATAGGCCATCCAAATAGATTTGGATCAGTAAATGCTTTTGTTGCAAGAGATTCAATGCACTTCTTTGTAATATGAAGTTCATCGGCAAACTGAAGAATATCATCACATGTTTGCAGTGCCTTCAAAGAATCTTTCCAATTACGAAGGACTACGTGATTTAAAAAGTTCTCTGTCTGTGTAATTAGATTGTCTTCTCCATATTCCTCAGTCATTTCAAGAGTCTCAGCAGCACAACGAAGATACACAGCATTTGCAGCAGTGAGCTCTAGTTTAACACCATAGCAAAACTTGGCCACAAGTTCAAATGTTTTAGCTCCACCAGGAATGTCGAGCATACTTATGACACATTTTTCATTGCCTTCTTGTGATGCTTCTGCAATCAGCCTTTCCATTACCCCGCTTCTTGAGAGTAAAGGGAACTGCAATAGATCATACAGTTGTGGTGAGATTTTTTTGATGAAATTCTTATTTTTACTTCTATATTGTGTTTTTGAAACAGCCAAGATAATGCAGAGTTCTTTACCAAAAAAACACATTATTCTCAATTCATGCCAAACTTGAAATAATAGCTGAAGTCAACACTTCATATGCTACATTCATATTTACGTGGATGGATCGTTTTTCATGGGTCCTGCTCTTGTTGGATAAGGATGTGAGATGTAGCTACAGGATGGGAAAGCAACAAATGTGAATGCTTGTAAATCTCCCATCTACTTTGAGACTAACATTTATCGTGCACAGAATCTAGGCTTATAACCAATGGGTAATACTTCATGCCCACCATCACAACCTCTATAATTCATATTATAAGTGAAGAAATACATCGTTTCTGTAACTGAAGTGCCATATTTACAAAATATTAACTAACTCACTGTAAGAGTTGACAAATGGAGAAAGATGCAATAATAAATTGTTAAGAGAAGAGTTACCTTGTGAAGATGGAAGGACATTTCCCCAACTTCAACAACAATGTCACTAGGAAGCCCATTCGTGCAGAACCTACATTAGTTGCGTGTAAATGAAACTTGGAATAGGATAAGACAGAATTATCCACATGCAACATGAAGCAGTAGCACTAATATTCTACAAAAGGCCTTTCCACAACCCCTTCTTTTACAGGATATCATGGTCACTTAAAGCAACAACCTAAATGGCGTTAGAGAAGTAGATCCATTTTAGGGACATCATCTCGTAAGCTCAAATGTCAGAACAGAATCTATCATCTTCAGTCAGCCCAAATGCATCCTGGAAAATATAACTAAAAGACACAATGATCACAGATTGAGAATCAACAAACTGGAATGTGTCCACCCCTGTGATCAAGTTAATTAGAATTTAGGCTTATAGCATCTAAATGCTCTTCTCGTTCCTGCTTTCAGCTTGACATTTAATAAGTATATGAACATTACATGTATAACTTAATGTACATCCCGACAAGGGAACCTGTAATATAAGACCATATTGCCATTTCTACGATGTTGGCTTGATATAAAACATCAAGTGGACTGTTTATTACGGTTAACAAAATTTTCAAAATTGGAACTGATAAAGAGACTCCGGAACTGATTATTAAGTGGAAAGTAATGCTATTTCAACATACAACAGCAGACTCAAGACCATTCACATCACTTCACTCTGTGTGTTAAGTAGTTATGATCATTAGTGGAAACGAAGTCAATATAAGCATATTTTTGCCGGTTGTTAAACTATATATCCCTGACTCCATTGTGATTAACTTGTTATTTCGATAAATTTGTATATTTTGACTGGTTGAATCTGTAAAGCAGCTTAAAAAGTACATTTTAATTCAAAATCTGGACAGTTGTCCTCTCCACACATTTTACTTGGGCAAGTGATCGGTTAATAAACAAAACAACGAATGCCTACTCAACACAGCAAGAATAAGGGTAAGTACGGCTCTGCTGTCAAAACAAAAGTTGGTCCTATGTTCAGATTCCCATTGTAGTACGAAAGACTTTGGAACATAAAACATAAATCAAAAGACTTCATATTGTCTCTATTTTCCAAATGATAGACAACGTTTTGGAGTTGAAGGAACTCTCAAATTGTGGGAAATGTAGACATCAACTTCGAATAGAAAGCAACGAAATGAATAAGAAACGCAAAGTCGACTTGGTAAAATAATATGAGGGGAAAAAAGAGACATTTAGAGAACAACAACTAAAAGAGATAAGTATTGCATACCAGGCCTGCCCTTGCTTCTGAAATGCATCAGTTTTGGATCCCAGTTTCAGACAAGCCATTCCCAGAACCAAAGTAAACGAGACGAACTCGCAACTTAAACCTTCTTATATCACACTAAGGCTAGAAGAAATTACGGTCAGTTAAGAGCAGCCAAAAACAGAATTATCGTAAATCTTAATCACCAGGCTTAAGAAGAATCAAAATGCACCTCCTTGTCTGATTTTCCTGCTTGAACTAACCAGGAAACTCCAAAGACACTGAATCTTTCGCTGATTATTGGAAACCCATCAAACAACACCCTACAACCACTCCAATAATGTCTAACCCACTACAGAAGACACACCCAAGTCCTTGCTTCGAACCACAAAATTCCCTTAACAAGATACCAATTAAAAAAGACGCCAATTTTAGGTCAACCCCTACAATTTTCTATAGCAAAAAAAAAAAGAAATTTACTGTATTTTCCAGGCTTAAACCTCCAATAAGGTTCCCAAAAAAATGAAATCTTTGAGAGAAACAGAAGGTGAGAACCAGAACCACTAATACCCATTAAAGAAAAGCAATCACTGAGTCATTGTATCTACTTCTATAATCTATATGACCATAAGAAAATCACGTCTCTGAAGCCAAGATACAGAGTGCCAACAAAGCTTTGAAAATCTCAACAAGGGAAGGGTATTAATGACAGCGCAAGAAACAGAAACTGCCATCTTCTCATATCTCTCCTTTAACTCGCACACATGCACACATGTGGGACCATTTGGCTTGAAACACACTCATTACAAGGGTAGAACTTGGTCTAAGGGAATCTTAAGAACAATAAACCCTGTTATTTAAACAGAATGTGGATGTTAAGAAACAGTACTTAACTGGTATTGAATAAGATGATGAGTATACAAAGTTTTTGTTTTTGTTTTTGTATTTATTAAGGCATTTGGTTGAAGTTTAAATGAGTAAGAACTGATCTTTTGAGTTACAGCTTTCTGCTTTGTCCAGCTTGCCATGTGCTTTTGTGCATGCGTTACTTCCCTCCCTGTCACACAATTATTAGATTAGAAACGTTATTTTTGCATACATCAATTTGACAATGAAGACTAAAAACATAAAAGTCTATTGAGTAGCGGAAAAACGAAGATAACTGGGATTTACAAGGACATTAATAAAGGATAATGAGACAAGGCTGGAAGCCAGGAGCTTGTCCACTAACGTCTCTCTTTCTTTTTCTTTTGCTTTTCAGTATCATAAGGTACTTGACAAACATAACGTCATAGTTCAAAGGATTGGCCCGCTAATATTATCTAATTTACTAAGAGGTGCAGGTCTGGTCCACTATTATTTTGGGGTGGAATTCTTTGCAATCCTTTTGTAAAGGCAATTATTAGATGGGTAAATCGGGATGTTGGTGTCTCATAAAGGTTCCAACTTGCATAGGCAATGCTGTTTTTCTTCCTTGTTTTTGGAACAAAATAACTGCATTTATAATTGTTAATAACCTTTTTGCTATGAATTGTTGATTGCTTTCTATGGGAAGTGTATGATAAGAAGCAGTAAAGATCAAGGACACAGTTAAGAACTTGAATAGTGCCTACAGATCAGGAACAAATTATGGGTTTTAATCAGGGTAAATGTTGCCAGAACCGAGAAGGAATATTAAAATGGTAAGAGTCGAAGAGAAGGATTATTTGAGGTTTGACTTAAAATCGACCAGTTTTAAAGCAACTGATTCTGGGGATTCAACGGAGCATAACATGTACAAATTTTGGTTAAATTGAGTTGGACAGACCCAATTAGTCCGATTCTAACAACCATGGATTCGAGGTTGTTTTTCAGAAGCAAATCTCAAATAGCAAATCGATCTATGTGAACTCAACATATTCAACGAGTGTGCTCAGATTTCAAAGTTGTGTTTTAGGAATCCATTAATATTGGAAAGCATTGAAAATTTGAAACCCCAAAAGGGTTTTGCTGTTAATAAGATGATTATTCTTAACAACTTGGTGAATAAGGATTTTAAAAAAAAAAATTTTGCTCCTGGGTTCATTATAAATGCAGAAACCATCAAACAGCTAACAGTTCCATCTATGCAAAAAAGAAGCTGAGGAATGTTTTTGACTTTGCATCCACAAAACCCTCCAGACTAATGATGTGGACGTAAAACGTGACAAGTCCAAAACCAGCAGTGAATTATCGTCATTTTTCATACGGGTAGCTGTCAATTTCTGCTGATGCATGCCCGATAAGACATGAACTTGTTCTGTTGCGCAGGCAATGAGGAAAGAATATATCAACAAGAATCTTTTCAAGTCCAGAAGTCTCAAACTGTGCCGCTGGTGGAGTTTAATACGCTGTGGTAGTTGGGACTCATGTGACCTTCTACTCCTAATAAAGAAGCACCAAGTTGTTTAATCTTTAGAGATAAGTCACTGGGGAATGATCACCAAAGGTTATTTTACGCGGCATTTCTAAATCAACACAGCTTGGCCAGCCAATTCTGAGCACACCAGCATTGCACTTTGCACTCTTGAAAGATGAGCCAAACTCCTGCTAGACAAAACGCAATGAAAACAGTGTCAGTGATAACAAAATGATATCTGAAATGAAACAAATAAAAACATGCAAAGTGCTGTGGCTTGGCTTCCGACCCGAGGATCAGAAAGAACGAACGAAAAAGAAATAACAGAAGCGTGAGAGAGATCCCAAACCTTTGCTTGCCTTTGAGGAAACGATTTTCGACTCCCTATAAACGACCTTGGAAGAAGGGCCGTCACCTTTTCCTTTTTACAAATTACAGGCATGAGTCATTAATTGCATTTTTTTATATATAAAAGTAATCCAGTTTTCTCCTTATTGATTCCAATCCATCGCTTGAGAATTTTTACTGAAACAAGTTTGGGGTGACATTGGTGTAGTTTATAAGCAAAATATATCCTTGATGGAAGGTCTATCTTTGTATGATAACCGTTATCTTTCATTACCGAGAGTAAACTTGACTCGGAAGATTCACAAATCAACCTAATCGCTGCACAAGACTTTCTGCTTTGCAGAAGTCTAGAGCAGATTATAATGTATACATATTTTTTTTGAATTTTTATTTTTGTAAAGAGGTTGTATGTTGATATCTTTCAAGATAAGTTGGATAAAGTATAAAATTATAATCAAGATAGAATTTAATAGAAAAACTATTTTGAGATAATGGCTATCTAAGGAGGTAAAATTTTGTGTGTTGTGGGTTGAGGTGTTGTCGTTTTTTGTGAGAAAAAACAATAGACTTTATGTGACTTGGCTGCTGTGATTTTTTGGGGATAATCTTGGATCATTTTGTAGCTAATTTTGTGGGATACGATTCTGATTTAGTGCTGCAACTTTCCGTCAACGTTTCATGACCTTGTTGTTGGTTTTTATCATGGATTATATTTTTTCTGCAGCTGCACATTCTTCTTTTTTTTTTGAATAATCATTGAGGGGTGTGTTGTGTTGTTGATTGGATTGATTTTGGTAGCTGCAAAACGACACAGGGCTATGTAATTGTGGATTGCATGATTTTTTAACAACTGAGTATTTTTCAAATTTTCACTAATAATTGAGGGTTGTCTTGCGTACCTTGTGAGTTGATTTCTTTTCTAGTTTTTGGGGCATCATTTTGGTGTGGCTATTGATCGTCGATGGAGTGTTAATTGTATTGTTGTCTTTTGTAATTTGTAAACTTCATATGTTTTTGTGATTTTAGTAGCTGATATTCTTGATCGTTTGGGCAATTTTTGTTGGGCTGATTGAGAGCTGATCATGTGTGTTTCTGGTCATCGTCGATAGTGGTGGCGGTATGCGTAAAATTCTAGCAGGCGTCGTGGATTTTGCAGCTTTGTTTTTTGCAATGTTTCTGCAAATAAATGTTTATTTTGTTGGTTATTTTTTCATATTGGGGAGTTGTGTTTTCTGTCTATTGTGAGGGAATTTTTGGGTTGTCAACGGTAGTAGTTTTTGTGTGAAAAACTTCCAGCAGTCTTGGTATTTTTGTAACTTCATAGTTTGTAACGTTTTCGGTGGAAAGACGTTTGTTTCATTGGTGACTTTTCAACTGCTGTGTGTGAGATGTTCCAGTGACAATATTGAAGCTTCACAGCAGATTATTTTGATAGACAATTTCTTATTCTTTCATTGACGAAACTATACTTTTAGGGAAGTTGTTTTCTTTCTCAAGAATCTTTGTTTATGTTCGCTTATATTTCAATCACTTGAGTTATTTTATTTTCATCCTTTATTATCAAATATTGTTGAAAAAATCCTTTGTTGAGGTTAGTACAAGGTGGTCATACTATTGAGTGTGATTTACTTTCACGGGTAATGAGGACGGGGGATAGTATCAAAAGTTCCGTAATGCCTTGAGTCAAACTATTGTTGTATAACAGGTGAAAGTAATTATACTAGGTGAGGGCCTGCAAATATAAACAAGATGTATCGAAATGCGTTACCAACTCTCGAGTATTGATTTGTTTATTTTGCATTTAATTTTTTTGCTTTTGTTGTGACAAAAACAACCACGGCCAAACCAAAAATTTTGTGAAACCACTACTTCCTTTTAGAATATCAGAACCTGTAACTTTATAGTTACAAAAGAGCAACTTTACCTATTATTCCAAGGCTCATTTGTCTAAGAAAATTCAAAAATATTTTGTGAAATTTAGTAAATCATATGCATACATTGGTAACTAAGTAAAACTATAACTAATTATTCTATATGTAATTAGCTTATCAAAAATTGAAATTTTTATTTTTTGAGCAACGTAATATTACTTTTACATGTACCAAAAAGAATCTTAATTCTATTATGTGCTTTGAAGAATTAATTAAGTTATAGTGGTTTTTTCTTTTAATTCCTTTGCATTTAACATTGGTTTACTATCTTTAATAAGAGTAAGTGGATTATCGTTATGTGCTGATTACGTGACTGATTGAAGAAACCCTATTCTCTTCGTGCGTTTACTACTTAGGCATAGGTTTTAGAAGTATATTGTTGTTGTTTTGGATAAGATCAATGTGGAGTTTTTAATTGTTTGTTTCTTGACCTAGATTGCGAGGATTTTTAAATTAAGAAATTTGGAATGAAATTTACCTTCATGTCAAAAATAAAAAACATTTAAAAATTAAAATAGATAATTTTCTAGCAAAAGTTTATTTTAATACAATATTTTAAATATCTTTGTTAAAAGCTTCTTTATAAATTTGTAATCCATACAAAAAAGAAAATTTTAATTTAATAAATCACTTTAAAATTTAGTTATATATATAAAACAATAAAAATTCATTTTTAATAGTGGAATAATTCAAAAATAGAATCCCTTACAACGAAATATTGATATAATCTCTCCTCTTAAAATTAATAATAAAATAAAAGTATAAATCCAAAAGATATAAAAATATTATGTGTCAAAATAATTATATAAACAACAACTTACATACTAAAGGATGCCAGTTCTTTAGAACAGAAACAACTCTTGAAAACCCTATTATTACTACAAAGAAGGAGTCCATTGAAACCCTTATGTTGAAATCTCATAAAGTATACAGTAGTAACTAAACGAATTTAGGAAAAAGGATAATGAATAATTTCTTCTAGTTATAAAAATTCAACCAAAAAGAATAAATGAAAATATTATTTATGATGCCCCTAATTCTTCTTCCCTAGCATAAACCCTAAATACTTTGGCACATAAAGAGACAATACTAAAGTAAGCAAGATAAAAAAAAAACTAGTAATTCATAATAAGTATTCACAAACTCTTATTATGCTTCAATAAGAAAATAATATAGAGTCTAATAAATTTCAATCTCCTTCACCAATACTAAACAAACCTCATTAGAAATCCACTTTTATTAATCCTTATCTTAAACCTATAGCCCCTAACATAAATATTAATAAAAAATTAAACCAACCTTTTTTTATAAGAGAAGTTACATGCAAGACTTTCTCCTTTATTAAGAGAAAAGTTTAAAAACAAGATTGGAGAAAATCATAATGATCAAATACCCAATAATAAATTAAAATATGAAAATTAATTAGTTAAAATTGAAAGAAATGTTTAAAACTATGTAAAGATATGAAATCGCATAAACAACTACAATTTGAAATTTTAAAAAAGAAAGAAAGAATTAGGCTCATTCAGTAAACAGTTTGATGCTTTCTATAATGATCATAATAATAAAAGATTGTAAAACATCCCTTAATTAGAATAGTAGAAAACCTTATAAATGACCTAGGCAAAACCAAAATTACCAACAAAACAAAAAACAAAACTTCTCATTTTCTTCAAAATTTAGAAATATAATATGATAGAGGTATGATGAAAAGGGTCACACTATAAAATACTATAAAATTAATGCAAAAATCCAAAGTTTAGAATTAGATTAAGAATTATTAAATAAAAATAATAATGATATCAAATAACAAAAAAATAAATTTCTTTAAAAATGATTCAGAAAATGAATCCTTATTATTAAAAGAAATTAATAGTTCTAAAAATAGTACTTGGTTTGAGTAAAATAAAGAAAAGAAGAGATACATATTAATGTATTAACAAAAGATCAAAAGATTTTTTTAGAAGTTATAAACCATATTCAAGATCCTAAATTGCAAAGTTATAAACCTTCTTCTCCTTGTTATAATTTAACAAATACTTTAGATATAGCTTAAGAGGACAAATAACTCTCAAATAACTATATCTAGCTTATATAAAGAAATTTTCATGAAAAAATAAAAGCTAAAAACTCTTAAAAACAAAAAGAGGATGATGAACATTTAAAATTACTCCAATAAATTAGCTCTAAAAGTTAAAGAAAAAGATTTGGATAAAGAAGTAAATGGAAGTCTTGAATAAGTAAGGAAAAATTACTATAAGACTTTTTCTTTTAAAGAAGGTGAATAAATATGTACCAACCTCAGGAATTACATTCTTACAGAGGGCATACCATCCACCAAACCTCCTATAAAGAAGGAAAAAGAATTAAAACAACAAAAAATTATGGCTTATCTCTATAGTCTCCCTATTTTATTATATATTAACACCCTTCCATCTATATTTAAGAGTTTAGAATATCCTAAAAATACATTTATCTACTTGAACTTTGGGTTCCAGTTTCCTTGATCTCGTTTTATTTCTAAGGTATGATTTTTCTTGTTTGAAATGATTGTGCCCATTTAAACTAAAAATTGAATTGAGTGTGAGACCAATTAAATTAAGTGCTCGCATAACACATCTACTCACATAAGCATTAATTAATTTGATGTGCTTCAATATAAGAAGTGGAAGTGGTGGCTGAGTTTTGAAGTCAAAAGTTCTTACTAATAATTGCTTTAAATAAAGATCTGTATAAATTATTAGTTAGAATTAAGTCACAAATCCTTGGTAGTCATCTGTTTTGTTTTATTTAAGCTCTACATTCATGAATTAGGTACTAATTTCTTGCCTTAAAACAAAACAAAGTTTAAAAATTAGGAATAATTAATGAACACAATCAAAAAGCGAAACGATAATCTATCTTCTATAAATGACACATTTTATCATCTACAATCTATCATTTATTATATGGTTGGCTATCAATGGTAATCTACTCCGTAAAGACATAATCCATGGTTCAATATCTGTCTTTATCATTTGTGCTTTTTATCATTAAATACTTGAAACTATTAGTCATTTGTTCTTTCAGTATGAGTTTGTAACACCAATTTAGAGAACTATTCTAAAGATGTACAACCTCTCTCACTTGTTCATAATGAAGTATATAGGAGCCACATGTATAGCCTAATTAGTTTAGCTACTTGATTAGTCATTTCATTTTCTTACGATAAATAAAATGTTTATTGGGTGATTAAATATATGGTTCATAATTTTTCAGATTCAATACATGAGAGCTTCTCTCTCTTCTCTTTCTCTTCCTTCTGTCATTTTTATCTTTTCTGTCTCTTCTTCTTGTTTCCAACACTTTCTCTGGAAACTTCATTTTATTATGGTATCAGAGCTTTCTATTTGGCTCTAATTCTTTTTAATCTATCAAACTTTCTTCTTAATTACTCAAGATTCTTGCTATATTCTTCATTTCTAATCTTTTTTCTATCATGAGTTTTTTAAATCCATAATCTCTGTTCTTTGTTCTTCATTCCTGATCTTTAAAATCATAGCAATGGCAAATCTCAATTTTGATAGTCACTTTATTTCTTCATCCATCTGATAAAGGCCAACCTCTGATTCCTATTGTGTTTGATGGAAGCAATTTCAAAGACTAGCAACGTTCAATGCTGAAAGCCCTTTCAACAAAGAACGAATTGGCTTTTATGAAAGGAACCCTAGCTCGTGATAATGATAATGCAAATAAGTGGGATCGGTGTAATGATATGGTCTGCACATGGATTCTTGGAGCAGTTTTAAAGGAAATCCACAAGACTATTATTGATTTTGATCTAGTTGAGAGCATGTGGTAAGATCTTGAGGAGAGATATACATAGACCAATGGTCCTAACCTTTTCAATGCTTTGATTAATTGCAGACAATTAAATTCTTCTATTACTAAATACTATAACAAGCTAAAAAGTTTGTGGCAAATGATGAGTTATGTTAAAGCTCAGATTAATGCATATGTGGTCAATGCTCCTATGGTCTTAACGAGGATCATGAAGATTCAGATCAACATGACAAACTTATGAAGTTCCTAATGGGCCTTAATGGTTCTTACAAGAATATCATAGGTAATATTCTTATGATAAATCCTTTTCCTAGTCTTTCTAAGGGATATTATCCTTTAACGCACGAAGAAGCTCAAAGAGAATTTGGTGATTATGGTATTGAAGACATAGGTCCAGACTCAGCCACTCTTTTTACATAAATGTAACACCTCATTCCCGCTGGATCCGAACCCGATATCGATGGTAATACCCGAGTCCGTGCCCCGCGATGGTGACGTGTCACATCACTTAACAATTAAGAACTCGATTTTTTTTTCAAAATCAACTGTAATAATTGAATACAAATCAGTACAATAATTTGCGAAAAATACAATAACATAAACAAACATCATGCAGACGCGAACTGATCCCGACTTCTTCTTTTCTCTCTCTTTTGCATCA
>JAOTAY010000003.1:27331884-27354765 GCA_025629805.1 Erythroxylum baracoense | reverse complement strand
TTTATTTTTATGTTGCCAAACAGTCTACTGTATGAAGCTCTTTTTAAAAAGCTATTTTTTTAATTGACAGTCAAACAGTCAACTGACTTTTTAAAAAAGTGCTTCTTAAAGAAGCTCTACTGATAAAAGCTCTATTGACAAAAGCTCTACTGATATAAGCTCAACCAAACAGGCACGAAGTTGTAATAAATTTGGGTTAGAAAACGTTGTTTAATTCATTAATGACAATGATTATGCTTATAAAGCAGTTGGAAAAAGATTATAAAGCAACATATAATTCTTTCTGTTGGACTCCTTATGATGTATATTGCATTGATCTACAGTTGAAGAATATAAGAAACACTAGATACTTTCCTATCATTGATGAAACTATGGAGATAACAAAAAAAAGTGACCAAGTTCATCAATAATCGTGCATGAGTCCTGAATTTGATAAGAAATGATTTTACTAATAGTTGGAATTTGTGTTTCCTACTATTACAAGATTTGCACTATTTTCTTATCACTTCAATGTTTTTTTCTAATGAAGAAGGTGCTGAGGCAAATGTTTACATATGATAAGTGGGTCACATTTCAATATACTAGGTTTAATGCTAGAGTGGACGTTTTTAGAATTATACTTGAAAGTTATGAATTTTGGTCCCAATATTAACTTATAATATAAGTTTGTAAGCATTTGGTGAGAGTATTTCATTTGGCCAATAGTGATAAAAAAGCAACAATGAATTATTTTTATAATGCCACAAAGAGGGTGAAGGAAGCAATCAATGCTAATATGAAAATAGGTCTTCTTCATACACACTTTATCTTGTAGTTATCAATGAGAGATAAAGAAGGCAATTTTACTCTTTGTTGTTTGCAGTTAGGGCATTTTTGAATCATAATATCTATTTTAGACCAAGCTTTATAAAGAAAGTTGAAGTTAATATGAGAATATTATTAACTATTACAATAATTGTTGCCTATGAGATGATGTAAGATCTCTTAAACTCACAAATAAAGATTTATAAAGATGTTTCTGGAGATTTTGAGATGCCCGTTGCTATTCGTTAAGGAGACAAACTTAATTCAATTATATTTTTTTTACTTTTCACACTTTTATGAAATTGATCATCATTTTATTTTATTTATAAGGTTACTTTTGTTGTCTTACAGTTTTTTGGTGGGATCAATTTCAAAGTGGTGTTCCATAATTAAAAATTTTTGTAATTCAAAATTTAAGTTAATGTGTTAGTGCAACAGAGAGTGAAACGAATTAGAGCACATTTAAATTCATCAACTCCAAAAAAGGAATATATTGAAATACAAAAAATTGAATATGTTATTATCATTATTGGGTTAACTATAATTTCTTAATAATTTAATTTTATTTGTTTACTTCGACTATTAATAGAACAAGTAGTTCTATATATCCAATTAGCCTTAATTATATCGATCTTTTAGTAAATTGACTTTCTAAGGAACTAAATTTGATAGATGAAAATGAATTGAAAGATAATCTTATATGAGAAAGAATTAATAATGTCATTTGATGAAATGAATTTGAATGATTGTGTGGCTTCTCTCAATAATGAAAATTTTGAACTAAATGAGAATTGAGACTAATGTAATTTGAGTGGGTTTTTGATTGAATAAAGTTAAAGGTTTCTTATTTCTTGTCTTCTTTTAATCTCACTTGTATTTGATGCATATATTAAATTTTGTATAAGCAATATAAATATAAAATTTTCAATTGTAACTATTTTGTTTCAAGTTTTGTTTTTACTTCGTTGTCTTCTTTGGCACAAACTCCTATTATAGTACTTATAGAGTCACAAAATTTTATTATTTTTTCTGTTTGATGTTTTGATGTAATGATTCTTTACTATATGAAGAAATTATAACATTTTGAGTACTTTGCATTATTCTTAGTTTTATATATGATTGAAGATTAAACGATCGTTTTCTTAATATATAAAAAGTAATATTAATAAAAATAAAAAGATTGTTGTGAAGATTATTTTTAGCTAATTGGTATGATGAGAATATATTATCATTCTTATCAATTGTTAAAATTTTTTCAAAAAGTTCATTATAGTGCTAACGTTATTGTTAAAGGAAGGATGATTTTCTCTGATCTTAGTATACCGTAATTTGTAAACCTTAAATATAAATTCTAAGGAGTTGAAACTAATACAGCAAAACTTCAAGGTCCGTTTAAGATGTTTTAGTTGTCCAACAATGGTAAAAGAAACAGATATGCTACTCCAACCTACTACTGTTACCTGTCAAACCTCAACGGGCCTTTGGGAATAAAGGATGAGCTAATGAAGTTTAAAACAACCCTTTACAACAACAAAGATATCGTGTAGACCTGATTTATTTGGGCTAGCTTGCTTTACCACTATCATTGAGCTGGGTTCAGTTGAAAACTAAAAATATCCAACTACAAGTAATATAGAAATTTCTAATTTTATAGTACCAAATCTTTTAGAATTTTTTATTTTAATATGAAATTTTATAATATTTATTTAATATAATAAAAATTATTAATAATTGATAATAAATATTATATATGATATTAAAATCAATTTATTTAATTAAAAATAATTTATCTTTAAGTTTTATCTAATATTTAAATATTATATAAAATATAATTATATTGATATTAATGACCTAACAAAATTTTGTATTTATTTAAAAGAAAAACAGAAAATGTAAACTAAAAACCTAAACAAACAAAAATGGAATTAAAAAATTTCTACTACAAAATTTTAACTTTATATGATCTGAAAATTGACAGGTGTGTAGTGACACAAGATCTTTTGTTTCCAACTTTGATGTGTCCTCTGTTCCGGTGCGATCCCAGTTATTCAATTTTTGTGGGCTCTATTTATCAAATGAATAGATTTTTATTGAACAGAGTTGGAACAGAGTAATGAAAATATGTGATCTCGTGTACATTTTTGAACATTAATTATTTGCCTTTTCCTCGTATGAAGACAATAATTGACATGTTTGCAGTTTGCTCCATAATATAAATTAACTGTACTAAAAGATTGTAAAAATTATTGGACAATCATAGACCTTCTCTCCAACTGGCATATTGGCCTTTTTTAATATTGCTAAAGGACTTATATACAAATGTTATTTTAAATATATATTAAATAAGTTATTAAATAATTTATTAAGTAACATAAATATCATTTTGATATATTTCTGCTTCCAATGAATAACATATTAAAGTATTTAATATAGAAGAATGGTTTATTAAAGTTCTTATCTTTAAAATCTATAAAATATCTAGTGGTAACTCTAACTAATTTTGAAAAAAAATGATAGTTACAAATGTCTTCAAACTTTATAAAATTAACTAATAAATAAATAAAAACATTATTTATGATTTTCATAATTCTTCCGTATCATAAACCTTAAACACTTCAGCATATACAAAGATACACACTATAATTTAAGTTAACCTAATTTTTAAAAAAGGATAATAAATTAATTAATAATAAAATTTACAAAAATACATTTCAAGTCAATCGTAATACATAAAAATAACTTAACAAAATCAACCTGCTCCTAAATCAACATCTAGCAACAATGTAACCAAACTACGACATTAAGGATAAGAAGAATTAGAAGTAACTAACAATTGATCAGTAATGTAAGTCATTGTCTAATGTATAAGTTATTGCATAGACTTAGACTTCCGTTTACCTTGGAATTCTCACAAGTTATTTCCTTACAAATAAGACATATGGTAATATTGAAAGAGATTTAGAATTTGGAAAACTTCACTTTGCATTTTCAATTCAAACCAATAAACCAATTAACTGATAAAATGAATTTTCTAGAGAAAGTGTTGGAAACAAGAAGGAGAGAGAGAGAAAAAATGATAGAAGGAAGAGAAAGAGAAGAGAGAGAAGCTCTCGTGTATTGAATATGAAAAGTTAGGAACCATACATTTACAATCACCTAACAACCATTTCATTTATCGCAAACAAATGAATTGATTAATCAAGTAGCTAAACTACTTAGGCTGTACACGTGGCTTCTATATACTTCATTTGTAATAGTCTGTTTTCCATACTAAGGGTTAGAGCCTTAGATTATTGCATATGTGTTAAATCATTTTAGCATTTCACTCATATAGCATACACACATGAATTATGATTTCGTACACATTGCAAAGATAATATATGCACTCAATTGACATATTCTAAGGTATGAAAGGTTTAAAATCATTATGATTGATTGTGTATTGCTTATGTCTTGAATTTTAGTTTGATTGATAACAAGTAGTAAATTTGAAATTAATTGTTACCGTTAGAAAAGTGATGAATTAAAATGTACATTTAGACTAGGAAAAATGTCAAATGGTAAGACAAATTGACACATAGAAAATTAGGATGACTAAGCCTATGAAATAAGTGACAACTGGCATAGATAAATGAGTGACATTTGGTATGGGTAATTAACTGACAAATGACAGCAATAATTGAGTGATAAATGGACTAGTAACTAAGTGACATTTGGCAGCTTAAGGAGGGGATAAATGGCTTACATTCTTAGGGACATATGTTAATGTAATATAGTGACATCTAACATCTTAGGTGTAACGTTTCTATAGGTATTGTTTCAGCCTTGCTCATTCTTCTTCTCTTCTCATCTCTCACCACTGAAACTTGCTTCTATCTCCTATTCATGTGTTTTTCATGAAGCTATGCTAAATTACCACACTAAATAGATGCTTTTACCTTTCACAAAATAGCTAAAGAACTAGATTATTGCTGTCTTTTATCATAGCCAAAAATCATCCAATTTTCACCTTGAATTTGAGATGATTTTGCATGCATGGAGGGCTAGGTAAACTTGATGAATTGAACTAGAATTGGAAGCTAAATAAGTAAAGTGTTGTTCTTTATAGCATGTTATAATAGAACTATAATGATGATTGAATTGAGATAGATTGTAATGATATTGATGTTAAAGATGTATATATGTATCTGTGTATATTAAATAAAAGATAAGTTTTCCTGGAAATCTTAACATGGTATCAGAGCCCTAAGGTTTTTTGGAAGTATTCTTTGTTTTTTTTCTCAGTGCAGCCTTCATTGCTGCTTATTCTTATTAGATTTCTAAATCTCCATAACTATTATTTTACCTAATATTTCCCTTATTTCACCATGGCAAACTCTGGAGCTTTTCAAACCACCATTTTTCAGCTCAGATGAATTTGTCTCTGTCCAGAAAATTGGGAAACTACGGACTATTCGTGTCTCCAATAGACTCAATGGCAAGAATGACCTCAAGTGGTATCTACTTTTTCGCACCTATCTTAAAGGGAAAGGGCAGCTTGATCACTTACTAAAATTAGGACCTGTGATAGGGAATTCAGCAATAGAAACATGAGACGAAGAGGACTCCATGATCATGTCAGGGCTGTGGGAATCCATGAAATCTTCAATCAGTGATACGTGCATGTTTTTTACCACTGCAAAGGAGATTTGGGACTATGTTCAACGTATGCATTCAAAGGCATGCAATACTGCTCAAATTTATGAAATTAAGATCAAAACCTATACCACCAAACAGAGAGAAAAATCAGTCATAGAATATGTTAACACTCTGCAAACTTTGTGGCAAGAACTTGATCATTATCAGGCATTGAGATGAAAAGTCTTGAAGATGTCTTTTTTTGAAAAATTTCATAGAAAAAGAGCATATTTATAATTTCTTGGCTGGATTAAACCCTGAATTTGATCAAGTCAGGGTTCGAATTCTTAGAAGGGAGTCCATACCCTCACTATAAGAGGTTATTTCCCTGATTAGAGCAGAGGAGAGCAGAAGAAATGTGATTCTTGAGCCCTAGAAGATGGATGGGTCAGCAATGGTGATAAAGGGAGATAAACAAGACAAAGAAAGGAGTGATCAAGCCCAGCCTAAGCAAATTGGAAAGGGCAACTTTTAGAAGGAAAATAAGGATAATCTATGGTGTACTTACTGCAAAAACTGAGACACACAAAGGAGACCTGTTAGAAATTGAATGGGAAGCCACCAAGTGTGAATGGGGAAATCAATGAGGTCAACCATGACCACAAGCACATTCGGTTGAACAAAAGGAAGATAAAGAAAATCCTACAACAGGGATTCCAGCAGTAGGGAGTCTTATTAACGAAGAGATATGAAGAAGTTTATTGAGTTCCTTTGGACAACCGAAAGGTACATGTTCCTTTGCTCTCTTAGGTAAACCTACATTCTCTTTATATATGGACACCTAAGAAATTAAGTATTGTAATAGCTCTTAGATTATAGACTCCGATGCCACATACCACATGACCTCTATATCACAGTTTTTCGATACGTACAACCCTAGTCCAAGTAATAGGAAAATCATAGTTGCCAAAGGAGAATTAGCCACTATTGTCGGTTATGGAGACATAAAATTGAGCCCTACACTTACTCTAAAAAATACCTTACATGTACCAAAATTATCAGCCATTCTAATCTCTATCCAAAGGCTTGCTAATGAACTTAATTGTGTTTCCATTTTTTCTCCTTTTTGCTGTGTTTTTTAGGACCAAGACAAGGGGAAGAAGATTGGACTTGCGAAGGAATGGAATGGTCTCTATCGCCTTGAACCATATCAACAAGATAAATACACCTTCATCCTTCCTTAGTTCTTCGAATAAAGATTCTATTTGGTTGCATCATCTCCATCTAGGTCATCCATCATTTGGAGTTCTAAAAACTATGTTTCCCCACTTATTTTAAAGATTAGATATTTCTAGCTTTCATTATGAAATTTGTGAATGGGCAAAACATACTCGTGTATCTTTTTCTATTAATAATAAAAGAGCTTCTCATCCTTTTCATGTGATTCACAGTGACATATGGGGTCCATCCACTATACCCAATATTTCTAAAGCTCATTGGTTTGTTTTTTTAATTGATGATTATACTCAAGTTACATGGCTATTTCTTTTTTTAAAAAAATCTGATGTAGGAATTGTTATTCCAATTTTTCATTCAATAATTCAAAACCAATTTGGGGTAAAGTTAAAGAGTTTTAAAACAGACAATTCTAGAGACTATTTTAACCATGTCTTGTCTCTTTACTTCCAATCACATGGTGTTATTGATAATTTATCCTGTGTTAAGACATTTTAACAAAACGGATTGGCCGAAAGGAAAATAGAAACCTACTTAATGCCACTCGAGCCTTACTTTTTCAAGGCAATGTCCCTAATTCTTATTGGGGTGAAGCAGTTCTTAATGCCACCTATATGGTCAATGGACCTTCCTTATATGTTCTAGACAATAAGAGTCCTGTCGAGCTCTTAAACTCTTTCTACTCTCATTTTAGAACTTCTAATGGACTCACTCCTAGGGTATTTGGGTGTACTAGTTTTGTTCATCTCCATAGTCAAAACCAAGGGAAGCTTGATCCTAGAGCCATTAAGAGTATGGTTCTAGGATACTCATTAACTTAAAAGGGATATAAGTGTTACAATCTGTTTACAAAAAGGACCTATATCTTAGCTAATGTCACTTTCTCAAAGTGGAAATTCTTCTTCTCAAAGTCCTATCTTCAGGGGGAGAATAGCATAATGGAAGATAGTTCTTGCAGTTCTTTCAAACCAATAAATACCCTAGACTGCACTCGTACTCCAACTCCTGTCCACTCAACCCAACCAAATTCTATCAGCATCACATAACCCCAGCTAAGTCTAGAAACAGAACCTCCTAAGTTACCTCCCATCCTAGCCAAAACCCCCCACAAGTTTCCAAGTTCTCCTCAACTTGAGAAAAGACATTCCAACTTCAACACAAACTCAGGACATTCCATTGAAACAAACTCAAGACATTCTAGCACTGAAGCAAGTTTAAGAATCAAATCCTAGTCCTGGAAAAGAGATCACCGTGAGTCCTCAACTATGCTCAAATATCCAAACAGGTAAACATTCCACTAATCCAACTGATGATTTAGACCTTCCTATTGCTGTTAGAAAAGGAACTAGAGAATGCACCCATTGATTACTCTATGCACTTTCCCATTATATCTCCTTCAAACACCTCTCACCTACCCATAAAAAGTTCATTGTGAGTTTAAATACAATTGCTATTCCTAATACTGTTTCTGAGGCCTTATAAAAAAAGGAATGGAGAGATGCTATGAGAGAAGAAAAGAATGCTTTGGAGAAGAATCATTCTTGGGAGGTTGTTGACAAAATGAGAAGGAAGAATATTGTTGACTGTAAGTGGATTTACACACTAAAATACAAGGTCGATGGCTCCTTATATAGATACAAAGCTAGGTTAGTAGCTAAAGGATATACTCAGACCTATGGAGTGGATTATCAGGAGATATTTGCTCCAGTTGTGAAGATGAACATAGTAAGGATCTTGCTGTCCTTGGTAGCTCATTTTGACTAGCAGCTTGTTCAGTATGATGTTAAGAATGCTTTTCTTCATGGAGATCTGAATGAGGAAATATACATGAATGTTCCACATGGATTTACAAAAGACGTAAGTAACAAGGTGTGTAAATTGAAAAGGCTCTATTGACTAAAATGATCTCTAAGAACCTGATTTGGCAGGTTTGCAAAAGTAATGAAATAATCAGGATATAAGCAAAGTCAAGGGGATCATACTCTTTTTATGAAACACTCAAAAATAGGAGGAGTGACTATTATTTTGGTCTACGTGGATGACATTATAATGACAGGAAATGATGAAAAAAAGAAGCTTGAATTGAAACAAAAATTGTTAAAGGAAATTGAGATTAAAAAACAAGGAAAACTAAAGTATTTCCTCGGTATTGAAGTGGTGTATTTAAAGCAAGGGATATTCATCTCTCAACAAAAATATGTTGTAGATTTATTAATGGAAACTGGGAAAATTGGGTGCAAACCGATGTCTACTCCGATGGATTCAAATTACAAACTTGGAGAAGCAAAGGAAGAACCGGCAGTGGATAAGAACATGTATCAGCGACTAGTAGGCAAGCTAATATATTTAGCAAATACTCGGTCAGATATAACATATTCTGTGAGTGTAATAATTCAATTTAAGCACAACCCAAGAGAATCTCATCTTCAAGTTGTCCACCGAGTTCTGCATTACTTGAAAGGCGGTCCAGGCAAGGGAATATTAAGGGGCCATACACTATCCTTATAAATCTATATGGATGTAGACCATGCAGGATCTCCTATTGACAGATCAACAACGAGCCACTTTATGCTTCTTGGAGGCAATCTAGTACATGGAAGAGTAAAAAGAAAACATAGTGGCTCAATCATTAGCAGAATCCAAATTCAAGGCTATTACATAGAGACTATGTGAACTATTATGGTTGAAAATCATTTTTGATGATTTAAAAATCAAATGGGAATGTCCGATGAAGCTCTATTAGGACAACAAGTCTGCAATTAGCATAACACATAATCCTGTGCAACATGACAGGACAAAGCATATCGAGATTGAAAGACATTTCATCAAAGAAAAGTTGGAAGAAGGGTTGGTATGTATGTCTTATGTTCCTTTGGATCGTTAACTAATAGATGTTTTAATCAAAAGGCTAAATGCTTCAAGATTTTATGATCTTATATGCAAGTTGAGAATGGAAGACATCTATTCCTCAGCTTGAGGGGGAATGTTGAAGAATAGAGATTTAGATAAGATCAATCTTATGCGATAAGATTATTAGAAATAGAAATCCCTATAATCAAGGGATTTCTGCTATAGATTTCTAGATATAGTTTAGTTAGGAATGTCAAAAATTGCCCGACCCATGGTCAACAGGTTTGGCCCAAGCCACTTCGAGTCGGGCCACAGGCCAAGGTGGTCTAGTCTGGACAGGCTGGGGCCCAAGCTAAATAGCCCGTGGCCTGTGGCCTGTCTAAAGTAACCAAACAAAATGCTATTGTTTTGTGTATGTTTAAAATAACTTCCACTGGCAAAATGACGCTATTTTTCTTTAAAAGCAAAAGACGTTTAAGTTATAAAATAGAACTTAAAACATAAGCAAAAACGACGTCGTTTTGCTTCTCATTTAACGAAAGAATGTAGCAGCTAGTAGTCCCTCCCTTCCCTGACTTCTCACCCAGCTACTGCTTCTGTAACTTACACGACACAAGCCCCACTCCTCTGGTTTTTCACTCCTCTATTCTTCATCCATTCTTCTTCCTTGTGTCATATTCTTCCTTTGTTCTTCTTCTTCTTGTCATCTTTCCTTTATCATCAGCTGTGTGAACTATAAAGTCACCAGCGATCAAAACAACCAACGGTCCAATATACTTAATAAGGTAATCTCGCATTCTCTCTTCTCAAATTTGGTTTTTATTAATAGTTGATTGTTTTGAGAAATAATTTGGCTAGTTTGAGAACTTTGTATGTTAATGTTGGGAATATGCGATAATGCATGTATAGTGTTTAATGAAATACTGCACTCTTGATTGTTAGTCGTTTTGCTTCTTCATTAGATCACATGGTAATAGACATTAGACGTGATTATAGTGAGAGAGCCAAAGACGACTGCATATTGCTTTTTGATGTGTTACTAAAATGAGTTACGATCTGATTTGCGGATATATTTGTGTAAGTGAAAGAAGACTTCAAGTGGTGTTGTAAGGAGAATATATGGGTTAATTATTTTATGTAATACACAAGATGTGCAGCTGGAAACTTAAAAGATGTGCAGTTGGAAACAAAGACAGAATTGTGGTTGAAAAAGAAAGATTTAGGATTGCAAAGTCGTTCCATTCCATCTTCTCTATCGACTACAGTTGTTAAATGGGCACCCTAAATTACCTTTCCAGAAACTTCTATCCTTTAGCTTTCTTAGCAACCTTTCTCTTATACCCACTAGCTCATTTAAAAGCTTTTTGTTCATATTTTTTTTCACTTTACGACCTATTGAATCTTTTTTGAAAACAATCTCTTACAGTAATTCTAGACATGTGATTTCATAGACACATGTCTAGAATTAGAAGTTTGATAACGAGTGGCCAATAATCACTAGGCAGCCCTACCCTCTCTTGTATGTAATTTCTCATACTTGCTATAAGGAGCACGTCTAATGTAATGATGTTAAATTAATGTAAATGTCTTTGGGTTTTATTATTAATTTCTTGCTGTGAGATAAAAGTGCTGAGAGTATATAAAAGCTAAAGTGAATTAATGCAAGGAGGTTTTTCAAACATGAAGGGCATTGATGGAGAGAGAGACATGCCACTGGTTAGAACTAGTAACTTGAAAATTCAGGAAAACCAGGAGGAATTTCAGGTAGGGTATGTGGGCAAAACAAATAAAAGTTGTGTCTGAATGTTGGGTATGAGTTTTTTTTTGTTTCAAACAGGCAACATATCTTTATCACTCCCACATCTTCATGTGACATCTTGGCTTGAGAAAGTGTAGGTTTGCTTGAGTTTCAGCAGTCCCAATCCATTCCTACAAAATTTGCTTTAATAAATGGGGAATATGTAATAATTCAATTCTTAGTTTCAATAGAATTCCTGTAGTTTCCAGTGGTTTATGTTGTGGTATCCCAGAGCTTTGGCACAAGAACTCGGAGAAGCTTGTCTGATGTGTGTAAATGATCAACCTAACTTACTTGGACATTCTAACATATTTAAAGTTAACAAAATCCTGAATTTTGGTACTTATTATAGTTCAAGACGATATTTAGCATGATGATTAATTCACACATTTGTATATTTTTAAAATTGTCTTAAAGAAAGAATGGGAATTGGGAAGTGAATATTGAATTCCATATATGTGAACAAGATATATGGATTCCATATATTGATTGTGTTTCTAATAGATAGGAAGTTTGAATATAGAGAAATAACTAGGTTGATTCTTTGATTTTCTTGAACATTTTGTTTTATATGGGATATTTTAACTATAATGTAGGCAAAGTATTTTGATTAAGAATGTGTCATTTTCTAAGACATTCTTATTTCTAACCTTAAATATTTATATGCTTTTTGTCAGATGGATGAGCATATTCCTTCAGTTGAGAGTTTTAATCCAGTACTGGAGGTAGAAGTGGAAACTTCTATTATGACACCAAGTGACGATAGAAGTTCAATTAGAACTCAAGTTACTCAACATAAAAGTGAAATTTGGAATCACTTTAAGAAGACTATATTGACTGAAAGAATTGAAAAAGTAAAGTGCAATTATTGTCAAAAGTTGTATTCTAGTGATTTGAAAGGTGGAACGTCTCATTTAAAGAGATATATGGAATCATGTACTAGAAGGAAAATGGTTTTAGTGGGTTAAAAATAAAAGCAAAGAATTATTAGGGAGTAATGGATTTATGCATCATATGCACAACAAGGGAGTAGAAGTGTTGGAATCTAAATTCCTACCCTATGACATCCCTAAAATTCTAGAAATCTTAGATGCATGCATACATAAATTATAAAAACATGAAATTTCATCACTTGTACCTTTTGATAATGCTCCTCCTTTTATCTTCTCTCTTGTTTGGGTTGTAGCAAACACCAAACACCTTCTTTGATCACTTAACAACATACAAGGATGAACAAGAAGTAGTGTGTAAGGGTGGCTAGAGCACCAAACTAGATGAGTTCAATTAGATGCTCAAATGGAGAGATAGATCACGATTATGTTGCATGCAATTAGATTCTTGCAACAATTGCATAAAATGCATGAACAAGACTCAAGACCACTTCTCTCTAACTCCAGAACCCTCTCACTTAAGTGTGTATTAACTTATTAGTCCACATGTACATAAGTGAAGAACTCACTTATGTATCATCTGTCGAGCCTTCAGTCACAATCGTAGCCTACGAGCCACGATCATGGCCTACTTGATTGACAGCCATGCATATTTGTTTCATCCGATCTTTTATACGTGTGATCCTTAGGCTCCTAGTTATTTTGGGCACTTGAATTAACTCTTAATCCGAGCAACTTATGTATGGTTTCATGCTACTTGAATTAACTCTTAATTCAAGCAAATCATGAAGGGTTTCATGATGCCAATTTACTAAAATATAAGTGGATTAACAAGGGAACTCTTTGATAGTTAATTATCTGACTTACGAACCTTTCTATAGATAATTACCATGACATTTGTCCCTTTACCATTCTATACCCCATTTGGTTTAGAGTATGAGCTATGTGTTAACTCCCACTAAACTGACTACGTCACATCTAGTCCAATTAATGTTCGTTCTTGTCCTGAGATCTCATTACTCCATGTGTTAGTAAAGACTCTCTTCATGGCTAGAGACTCTTGAGTAATGACCCTAACAAGAGGCCGTGGGTATCATCTCCTTCTATCATAAGTGGTGAATCTTTTATTGGCAACCCAATTACCTTCGAATACTAGTAGTCATGAGGTAACAAGGAATGATGTCAAAGCACAGGATCAGTAACTGAGATATCCTTGAGTGCCCCAAGTCTAAAGATATTTGCACCATTGCTATGATGAGATATATCGTTGATATTTGATAGATCATCCATATGATATCTTATAGCGGGTCATCTGATGTACTTACTACTCTTAGTAAGCATCCACATGTTAACTATAAACATCCCATGCTTACAGTTTATGAGATCCACTGCTTGATCAAATCAAGGAGTATAACATGTGCTAGTCTATCCGAATTAATAATGTCCTATCTTATTAATCATATGACTAGGGATTATTTAGATACCAACATAATTACACATGATAGGAATCTCATTATCATGATCTCATCATAATTTCCTTCATAATATGTTTTGTATCATGGACTTTATTAATTCGATTTAAGATCGACATCAATTCATATATAAATGAACATCAAATTAATGAAAAATTACACTTCTCTTTATTAATCAAAATAAAATTTGTACAAAAGTGCTAAAGGTGATTGCCTTTAGAGCACTACTCTAACAAGAAAGAAATGACAGTAACAACTTTTGACAGTCATAGATCAAGGATTTTGATGGCTAATATGATTATTGGAGATGAACAGCCATTTTTTATGGTCGAAAGCAAAATATTCAAGATATTTATTAATTCACTCCAACCGACTTTCAAGGTTCCAAGTCAGAGTACATTGAGGAATGATATTTTCAAAATTTATAAGGACAAAAAGAGAAAAACATTAAGAGCATTGTCGAGTGTTCAAAGACGAATTGCCATAACAACGAACAACGAACATATGGACAGCCGATAACCAAAAGAAGGGTTACATGGCAGTGATGACACATTATATTAATAATGATTAGAAGTTATGCAATAAGCTTTTGAGGTAATTTATATTCTTTAATATTATTATCATTTTCATGATAGGATCATTTATGTGCCGGTACCGCATACAAGTGAAAAATTGGCAAACATGTTGAAAGACTGTTTGATGAATTTAAACATCGACAATAAAGTATCCTCTATCACAGATGATAATTGTACCACAAATGATGCTATGATTGAGAAGTTGAAGGGTAAGATGTGAGTTGGGAGCTTATTGGTTGGACGTAAGTTATTTCATATGCGTTGTTTTGCAAATATTCTTAACTTGATTGTGAAGGATAGGTTGGAGATGATGAAGGAAGCAATAGAGTGTATTCAGAATAGTGTTTTATATTAGAGTGCAACTTTTAAAAGAGTTGAAACTTTTAAAGATGGTGCACAAATTTTACGCATTCCAAATTCAAAGAAGTTGGTTTTGGATTGTCCTACCAGATGGAACTTAACATTTAAGATGTTGGAGTCGGCAATCCCATATGCTCAGTTGTTTATTAGACTAGCCGAAAGGGATTCTCAGTATACCTACATACCATCAGAAGATCAATGGGACTTGGCTAGAGAACTTTCTATTAAGTTAAAATTATTCAATAATTGGACTGAATTGTTCTCAAGAACAAAATATTCAACTTCGCACTGTATCTTTAGCACTATGTCCAACATAAATCATGTTTTATCATTGTGGATGTTTGACTCCAAAGTAGTTATTTAGACTATAGCAGAGCAGATGGCGGAGAAGTTTAATTTTTATTGGTCTAAGGTTGGAGATATTGTTGCAGTATTATATGTGTTGGACTCGAGATACAAGATGGACAAGGTTGAATATACTTATAATGCAATGTATAGTAGTGAAGCTCAAGAGAGTCTGCATACCATGAAACAAGTATGGTATCAATTGTTTAATGATTATGAAGTCAGAATGCATCAAACGCATGATCGGGATCTTAGTAGCGCTACAGGCAGTTCAACTCTGAATTCAGTTTCAAGTTCGACCTTTTCTTTTGACTCATTATTGATAGATTCTCTTTCAAATTTTTTGAAAGAGAAAAGTGCTAGAATTTCTTACAATATGATGGAGTTAGATAAATATTTTTCCGCATATTGTGTTCCTGAAACTAAAAGTGATTTTATATAGTATCATGGTGGAAGATATCTAGACATAATTATCTGTTCTTGTAAGTCATTGCACGAGACGTTAGCTATTTCATCGCCCACTGTTGCTTCAAAGTTTGCATTTAGTACTAATGGTTAGATCATTACTCCTCATCGTGATCGACTTTATTATCGCACTATGGAAGCCCTTATATGTAAAGTTGGTTAAATAATGAAGATATTGATGTTGAATTCTTTTCTTTTTAATATATTTATTTATATTTATATTTATATTATCTTACCTAATATTGTGTTTTTAATTTTCCTATAGCCACAGGTATTAATGCGGAGGGGACTAGTGAAATTAATTGACCAATTGAAGGTTATTTTGATCAAACATATGAAGATGAAGGTATTATTAATTTTCTTTTTATTTAATATTACATTTCTAAATATTCTTTTTATTTTAATATTATATTGCTAAATATAATGTTTGTACGTACAAATGATTTCCAAATTGTTAACGATCCTACTAACAAGTACAATTAGTCAATTGGATGCTCTCTCAGTCTCCACTCTCCAATCTATCTGATATGATATTATCTTAATTTTGTAAATTGTATCATTTCTTGTAAAATAATTTAGATAATCATTCTGTGATGCAAAATTTTCTATAGTTAATGAATTTGGTTTTATAAATTCTCTCTTATAATAATTAATAAATTATTTAAGTAAAATTAAAATTCGTAATTAATTGAATTGAAATTCTTAACTATAACTATTAACTTAATGAATTTTCCTATAAATTTCTAATCAATTGAATTAAAATTCCTAATTAATCATACTAATAAGTACATCTTAAGATTTCAATTTTAAAATGTGTTTCCTCATTAATGATATGCAAATGTATGTATCACCCTTCAATCTAAACTTGACTTTTAACACAAATTGTGTTAATATTTAGCTCATTATACCTAAAATATCACTTAAAGCATTAAGAAGTTAATGATGTTACACTTTCATTTAATGACTTATAGTTTTATTCAAATGAAATATTAAGTGGTTTAGATAAAAAGATATAAATATTTTGTAATTTAATATTTAATAAATTAATAACTTTATTATATCATAATTATATGTTTTATAATTTAAAGTTGTGACATAATGTATATATTAAAAAGGAAAAAGGTGAAAATTTTATAAATTTTATGAGATATGATATGCTTATAACACTCTTAAGGACAAGAAGGATTTAAAAATAAAACTTATATCAAGGTTTCGAATAAGGAATTACTCTTAACAAACTTTTAATTAGAGTGACTTAGAAATGAATCTTCTAATACTAGAATTTAGAAAGGAGAAAAAATTATGAATATAAATGTAGATTAATTAGATTATAATGATTTTAGAAAAAAGTAAAAGAACTATTTCAAAAGTAATAAAAATAATAATTTATAAAAATATATCAAAAGTATTTATAAAATGTATTCTAGTTTTAATAAAATAATAGCTATTTTCAATATAATATACTATACGTATTTGTTTTTATAACTTAATTACTTATATTTTCTTTTGGAATTGATACATTAGGTTTAATTATAGTATTTAGTCTCCAAAACTACCGAGGGTCAGAGTGTTAGAAGTTTTCATTTACGCATAATAGATAGAGTAATATGAGTTACATCATTATAGAATTAATTTTGTGCACTTAGGTTATGATTTTATTATTTCATTCATATGCATAATATTAGTGCACACACATGAATCATGATTTAGAAATATGAAAACGAAGTGACTAAGAATTTATGTGCACTTAATTGACATGTTCCGAGGTATGAAAGTTGCAAAATGAAGTTAACATGTGAAGATTTGGAATGACTAAGCCTATTAAATGAGTGACATATGGCTTCGAGAATTAAGTGACATATGGCAGTCATAAAGGACATATGTACCATCTAAAGAGGGGACATGTATCTTACTTTAATACATGACAAGTGTCCTTTAAAAAAAAAAGGAACACTTATTTTACACCATATGACTTATACATCCCATGGTCATTTTCTTTTGTCATTTTTTTCTGGCCGTATGCTCTCCATCTCCACCCTCTCATTGCCAAAACCTACACCTAACTCACACCTTTGAATTTTTGCCTTAGTTTTGTACATCACCACCCCAAAACCCATGCAAAATTCGTCATAAAGATAGCTATAGAGGCATAACGTTGTTACATATATTGCTGTCTTTTTCTTCTAGTCATGGCCGAACCCATCATACCCCTCATTGTTCTTGAAATGTTCTTGCATGCAAGTGAGGCTAAGCAAGCTTGACATTTGAAGTGGCATTCAAGCTAATCAAGTAGGTGAAACACTAAACTATTGTGGTATATGTTAGCAGAATTTTATTATGGCTGATTAGGGATGGATTGAATGAGTTGTTGGTGTTAACGATGTGCTGGAAAAAACATGAAGAATGAATTGGTTACTTTTCTGTCCTATTTTTGGATGTACAAAAACAATAGATTATGGTTGTTGCATGGATGAAACAATGTTTTAGCCCAACTTCATTCATAAGTTCATAAAATATCTAAAACATAGTGTTAGCATTTCTAACAAAGCCAGATACATCAATAAGCTTTGAAAACGTTGTCCCTTTATTAGAATAAACTAAGAAATTAATAGTGGGTTAATGTATGGTATTTGTCCAACCATCACATATGATTGAACATCCATATGTTGCCCAAGTAATTCTTCTTTTATCCAAAAAAACTCTTTTATCTCATGAATAGAGTTACTTTTCTTTTTTTCTAACCATAAGAAATGATTGACCATCCACAAGTTGTCCAAGTCATTCTTCTTTTATCCAAATCACTCTTTGTGTTATAAACAAAGTTTCTTAGAAGTGTACCTTTATAGTCATTAATTAAAGGACCCTTATATATTGGACAGTAAGAGACAATAACATCCACCATAGGCTAGTAATAATAAAACCAATCGACATTAAATGATACATCTGAATTATACATGCTAGAGACGTGTTCTAAAGGCAATCACCTTTAGCACTTATTGTACAAATCATTTTAAGATTAATAAAGGCATTTTTCATTATTTCGATATTGATCTTAAATTAATTTATTGAAGTCCTTGATACAAAACATAGCATGGAGGAAATCATTATGAGATCATGACAATGAGATTCCTATTATGTGTAATTATGATAGTATCTAAACTTTCCCTAGTCATAGGATTAATAAGATGGGATATCATTAATTCGGATATACTAGCGTATGTTGTACTCCTTGATTAGATCAACCAGCAAATCTCATAAGCTGTAGACATAAGTTGTTTAGAGTTAAGATGTGGATGCTTACTAAGGGTAGTAAGTACATTGGATTGACCTACTATGAGATAATCATATGGATATTTTATTCCAGTGTAAATGATAGTCTCATCATAACAATGGTGCAAGTATCTTTTGACTTGAGGTGCTAAAGGTTATCTCAGATACTAATCCTGTGCTTTGACTCCATTCATCGACTTCTTTCAGGGGTTACTAAAAGGGTGGTGATTGGGTATAGCTTGAGGTATTTGGAGGTAATTGAGTAGTCAATAAAGGATTCACCACTCCTGATAGAAGGAGATGATACCCATGACCTCTTGTCGGGGTCATTACTCGAGAGTCTTTAGCTAGAGCAGATATGTGTCATAAAGAGAGTCTTCAATGATACATAGAGTAATGAGATCCTCAGGATAAGTTCTAATAACACTTGGACTAGATGTGACGTAGTCAGTCTAGTGGGAGTTGACACTTTGACCATACTCTGAACTAAGTGGGGTATAAATGGTGAAAGGAAAAATTGCATGGCAACATTGCATATAAAAGGGTTTGTAATCAAACCACTAACTTTTCGGTCAATTGGAGGTCACGACTTGTTGTTAGATACCGCTTTTGACTTAGTTGAATTAAGTGTTAATTTAAGTGTCCAACATAATTGGGAACCTAATGGGTCACACACATAGGAGATCTGAAGGATGAGTAAAATGGTCTTGAATGGTGATTCAAGATATGAAAGAGTATTTCGAGATTGTATCGCGACGTGATCATGGTAGAAAATGTTGCATGGAATGGATTGGAAACAAGTGTTGTTGGCTTCTATTAATGCATGCTATTCATGATCATTAACTTCCCATAACTTCTGTTAATGCATGCTATTCATGACCATTAACTTCCTATAACTTTCCATTAGTGATGGGGGTTATGGAAAGCCAAATGGTGCAAAAAATTGAGATGATTTTCATGCATCTTATGTAAGACACAAAAAGAAAAAGAAAGGTTCTTTTTCTTACACACATGTTTTTTTTCTCTAACTCTCTCAAGATTTATTGTCTTTGCTGGCACAAAGAAAGATTTCTAGCCATCTCCTAGTGAGGTTTCATCCTTCTATCTTCGTGTGGACTTTCATTAGAGACGGTCTGCATTGATCATTGTGGTTTACGACAACCCAACATGGAGAAAATTAAAGAACGAAGGAGATCGTCAAAAAGGTATGTAAACATCTTATATTTCATGTTTTTGTTTTTCTATATCTATATGCATGAGTAGATCTGGTTTTTGAGTTTCCTTTTTATTTCCGTTGTTATATTTGATATATATTATGTATGAGACGCATGATCGGAACCTAACAATACCACCATCTAGCTATTGTCATGTCCACATTCCAAGCCGCTTATTTAGACTATAAGGCACTATAAGTTGCTTATTCAGGCATATGTCTTCTTCTTTTCCTCACATTAGGTGTAACATTTCCTTCTTGTTAGGTTAAAAAATACTACCACCTTCAACATCCTTATTACCACCCTAACCACCAAGAAAAGAACTTCCACAACTAATTTCGTGGTTTAGCCTTTGTCTTTTATCTTTTTCATGCTGATACTATTCAAGTAAAGTCTTCATTTGTCATTTCACACCTTGACTCAATTTTTTTACAAGGCTCTACTTCACCTTTGATCTTAGCTAAATGCTTCTTTAATCTAATGATTCCCTCACCTTTCAAATGCTTTTTGCAATACACATAAATGCTATGGTTCATTATTACAGGAACTATTCTAGCATAAGCTCAAGCTGGATCATCAAATCTTTCTAAAACGTCTGAATTACTAGGAGTAGTTAAACTCCTCTCTATTTATCTAAAAAATAAATGAAGACATATGTAAAAAAAAATACAATTTTTGTATATAATATTACATAACTATAAAAATTCAATATTCAGTTATAGATATATCCAGATTCTAAGACAGACTCTATCTTACATCTTTGTTTATGATAACACACATTGTTAAAATGACTTTTTTTTATGATAACACACATGACAAAAATGACTTAAACACATACAATTTCACATTATGATGAGTAATGAATATTTTCATAAATCCACATACTATTTTCTACTGTGTAATTAACTATCCATAAGGTAAAATGATGAATGTGTATTTGCTACCCATAAGATATGATTAATATTTGTAATATTATTTCCTAATGACGATAATGAACAATATAAAAATGCAAACGTTTAATTTTCTAACTTAATTACATATATTAAATGATTTAATTATATATTAAGTCTTATATTTAAATGGTTAAAAATATGTTTAATACCTTTTATATATAAACAATAACTAATAAATTGTATCTTTCATATAAATTAATTAACAATTTAATAATTTAATTAATTAATTTTGATCTCATTTTTATGATTATTAAAATAATAAATAACATGACATATTCTTGAAATATACACAATTCAAAATGCATAAATGTTCTTTCATAATTCATATACAATATTATTTTGATCTCATTTCCTCGAGAATTCACAATGTCTAAATATTATTGAACCATATATAATTCATACAACCAATTCCAACTTTCAAGCCCAAATTGCTTAATGCATATTTTATAAACCATTCACAATAGACACATGATGTAACCAAAACACAATATAATTGCAATTCAGACCGAAAACAAACAACCTAAAATAAACAAAATATCAAACAAAGTGCATCTAAGTTAATGAGTAATGCAGGTTAGGTTGGGTCGCAGATCAAGTTAGGTCAATCAAATTTAGATTTGGCTTCTAGAATTTGGATCTTACACCGAGGACTGACTAACTAGAGACAATAAATGCACAGGCGATGTATGGAGAGTAGTGGATAGTGATAGTGCGTGAAGAGCAGTCAAACAGCAAGCAACAACGATGGAGATCAACAAGCGATAGACCGGAGAGTAGACTGACGATGGTAAAGAAGATGCAGAGGAGGAAGTGTCGATGGAGGAGGTAGCACCAAGAAGTAGTACAAGAAGCGGTGGGTGTGCATAGGAGACTGAGAGGGTGGCGACGATTGCTTTGAAGTCTAAAGTGAAGAGGGAACTGAAGAGTAAATGAAGGAGACTAAAAATAGTTTGGTTTTAGTTTAGTTTTTTTTTTCAATATGACCATCAACTTTCAAAATTTTCAATTTGGTCCCCCCAATTTTTTTTACATTTGTCAGTGGCACCCAGTACCGATTGGTATCCATAATCAGTATGGTACCAAGGTTTGGAGTATTGTTTTTCAGCCAATACGAAATAGTGATGAATTTGGCAGGTAGTAATGCAATTACAATCTCTTTATTTTAACAAATGCAATTACATATATTATTCTTAATCTGATAATCCATCTTCTTAGGTAGATTTTTGCCGAGCAACTGAGATGATGTTTCGTCCAATGCAATTCCGACTATATTTAGTTGGACGTAATGTTTTTAATGGAATCAAATAAAATATAATAGAATAAAATGATTTATAATGAAATGAAATGCAAATATATGTAATATTAGAAAATTGTCGTTTAGGAAGGATTAAAGGATTCATAATATAATATAGTAAAATGTTGTTTGTATAAAGAGTTTATAATATAATATAGCGTAAATTTGTTTATCATTTTACATTCTATCCTAAATCTCTCAAATCGGAAGTTTTTCATTTTTATTATTAAGAATGAAATAGAATGTAATATAAAACTATCATCTTTCATCCTATTCTATTTCATATCATTATAAACCTCCCTTTCAAATAATAGAATAATATTATATTTAATTTTATTTCATTAATTAACCTCCAACTAAACGTAGCATAAGCCAGGTTGATAATTACTAATTACATTAGCTATGTTTGGTTCATAGTTGATCAGCTAATTTTTAGCTGATTGACTAAAAATAGCTGTTTGACTTCATCAACAAGCTATTGATTTTGTTTGGTTGTTGGCTGGTTGGGTTGGCTTATTCAACCCAACCAGGTAAAAATGAAAAGCTGCTTGTAAGCAGCGTTTTGTGGCAATCAGCTACTTACTTTTCCTATAATGCCGATTTTGCCCTTAAATTTTTTTCCAACCTTGTGATCATCTCTCTCGTTTTCTCCAGAAGAATCACCCTCACTCTCGTTTGCTTCTCTGCTTGGCTATCTCTCTCTGCTAGATTCATCTCTTTCTCTTTGCTAGGATCAGA
>JAOTAY010000003.1:27312520-27323304 GCA_025629805.1 Erythroxylum baracoense | reverse complement strand
ACAGACTGTACATTTGATGTATAAAACTGTTGATTTTGAGTAATGAAAAGAGGAAGAATTTGGTTTTAAAAATCTTGCAATTTATAATTACTGTTTTAATTATTCAAATTTATATGATGCCATGTGGAGTACTGTATTGATCGTACGTAGCGCTCCCTTATCATAGGATATATATCGGAATGACCTACGGGCGTCCCGGTTCGTACCCTAGGATAATGGGGTGTTACAACCATCGTGGGAGGATGTTGGCATTGGTCCCCAAACGTCAGAGAAAACAAGTTCAAGAGGTTTTGTAGTAAGAAAATGTTGAGTTGAGAAAGGGAGCTTACTACTTTTTGCACATTGACACGAAATACAAATATGAGAACTTGAACTATTTGACATTATTTTATTAGTTAACTGTAAATACGAAATTGTTTTAGTAGACGAGTGTCCTAAAACATGATGTAAAATAGACTGTTTGGGAACGGTTACAACAAAGACTGTGGGTTTTTATTTTGACGATGGAACTTGGAGGCTATACAAATCATTGGGGTAATCTACCAAGAATAACACCGATCGACTCTATAAATCCTTCATTTGAAATGAGTCGGGAAAAAACTCGATGGAAATTAAATTTTTTGTGCATAATTTTTTGACGGAAGCAAGATTTTGTGTGATATTAGGTACATATAAGACTTCATGAAAAATTAATGGTTTGTCAGACGAAGTCATACTACCGGTATTTGTAATAGGCAAATTATAACCATCTTTGACTTGAAGTTGCTCTTCTCCATTATAAGGCATGCTAAATGACAAGTTTTGCAAGTCATTTGTAATATGATGCGTTGCTCCCGAATCAAGCACCCATTGAGAAGATATAGGGACTATTCCGAAGTTTGTTTGCACAAAATTTGTCGTAGGTGCACCACCACGTCCGGGTCATCCATAAATGAGCCAGCACGTCTTTGTGAAGTGTCCACCGCAATCACAAAACTGAAAACTTTGTGTTGCTGTCTGTTGTCCACCTTGATTTGAAGCCATCACTCCTTTGCCAGGAGAAGGCAGCATGCCCCTGCCTATCTGTCTAGGCTGAGCCCCCCGTCTGCCACACCCAATATTGTCTCCCAGCGCTCGAGACTTCCTAACGCTCCAGCCTTAGTTCCGCGCTTGACCTCCCTGATGTGCTCTAGTGAAGAACGCAGTGACTTCAATACCAACTACGCCCCTTGCATTATGTCATCCGCAGCAATGAATTATCATGATCTACAAGTCGTTCATGCAATTCATCGCGGAGAATAGGATTCTCTCTTGCCTTTAAAACAATACAAATTTCCTTGAATTCGGAAAGAAAACCATTAAGCGTGTAAAGAATTAAATCTGTTTCTTCAATAAGTGCATGCACAATTGCTATTTCATCTGCAATTGCTTTAACCCGTTGTAAATAACAGGGAACACTATTCATTTCCTTTTTGAATACACATCAATTTTTCTTTAAGTGATAAAAGTAGTGCCCTGGACTTTCTTGCAAATGTTTTCGATAAAATTTCCCAAGCTTTACGAGAGGTTCGTGCTCCTCCAATCAAAGACACCATTGATGGTGCTATAGCATTCAACAAAGCAGACAAAATAAATTTGTCTTGCCTAATCCAAAAACGCTTTTCCTGTTATTCTTCCGTGGGACAGACACAAGATCCATCAACAAAGCCTTCAAGATTATAACCAACAAGCAGGGCTAACATTTGGGTTCTCCATATTGGATAATTAGAACCAGACAATTTGGAATCTGTAGAAAAATTAGGATTGAAAACTACAAGATTCATAAAAGTGTTAATATCAATGGTAGAAGATGATGAGTTTTCTATGTTAGCTATGGGATTGTAATCGGCAATTTAAGCCTTCTTTGGCTCTGATACCATAATAAGTTTAAGAACGGAATGTTTTGTTTTATTATTGTCTGTGTCTACATAATAGACATACTATACAGGGATATATAAAGAAGATAATGTAACTTCTGTAACTGCCATAACTACCGAGTTTTATCCACATAAGACTAAGAAATAGAATTATTTATAATCTCTAATAAATTGGATGATGATGTTATCATCATTTAATTGATCCGTTAATACCTTTTACATTATGTGTACCTTAAGGCCACGTTTGGTATGCAGCACTGGAGGTGTGGGACAGGGGTTGGGATAGGAAATCAGTCAAATAAGCATGTTTAGTAGGTGGTATCGAAGAAGCCAAAGGATTGCACATTACCACGTAGGTGGGATTAGGCAAGCCCACCTGCCCCCTTGGTATTGCATTTTAAAATCTCGGATTGAAAATTTTGAAAACAAAAATATCCCCTCTTATAATAATTTTTGGACAAGTTTAACCTTATTATATTTTCCCTAATTTTTCTTCTCTTCCATCGTTCTAAAGTCGTTCATTTTCACTCTTCATCGTTCTCTCCCTTGTTCTTGCCATTACCATATTTGCCGAGTTAATCTCTTCATCGTTATCTCCTTTGTTCTTGCCATTAAACACAGCATCACCAGTAAGTTTCGCTTTTACTCTACATTATTTATGACAAACACATTAAAATAAAATTAATGAAAACAATTCCTCTAAATATTACCTCTTACCAAAACGTAATTTTAAAGTCCTAATTCTACTCTTACTACCAATCCCAATCCTAATCACATTCCCAATCTCAATCCCTTCAATTCCTTAGCTACGTACCAAACATGGCCTAAAGTTATTTTTAACAAATATATGAGACAATTTTTTAAAAAATTAAAAATTTCATAACTAGAATTTTTTTTTAAAAATAGTTACATTAGAAAATATTTCTATTTCCTTTATCCTACCTTTAAAGTCGTACTATTCATTGTATGTAACTTAAGAACTAAGGAGAGGAAAACGAGGGGAAATTGACGATGATAGAAGGGAAAAGAGGGTGCCAGCAAAAAGAAGACGAGCTCAGGCCAAATTATTAATTGAAAAGCAGATTTTATTAAAAGTGCCTTTAGAGAGCTTAAAGAAAGCAACAAACCTATCACCGTGCAAAATCTGTGTAGAGCTTTTTGAAGTTGGGTTTTCCTTTTGGTATACTTTGCCACTTCTCTCTTTCTATCAGCCTTCCTCTCTATTTTGTCGTTTTCATTTTTGTTATTTTCTCGCTTCCTTCTTCTTATAAAGAGGTAAACATATCATATATAAGCTTAATGTCGTTAACTTTTGTGAGGTCATGTAGTAGAATGATTCCATCCAACCATCAAGAGCAACTCAACCATCAAGAGCCAACTCAACAATTTCTTTAATCCAACGGTTAAGGGAGAAATGCTAAAACTGGGATTAGATGAGATGATATTGAAAGATGAAAAACACATGTAGCCTTGATAAGGACGTAAAAGATATGTCTTGGCAAATGTGATCATATCAAGTATGGACAAGCCAATTGCCCACCGCTGCATGACAGCTAATCTAAACAGTGAAGTAGCATGCCGCAACCACAAAATCTTCTATCATAGAGCATTGTCACTGTGGTCTATACGTATAGTCTTGCTCTATGCGAGAAAAGCCTGATTGTTAGGCACCTTAATGGTCGTAACCAACATGGCTTGTTGCTAAAATGGACCATCTCTGCTTTGGATGCTTCTCACTCCCTCGGACTTCGTGCTCACACCTCAAACTCGCTATAATGCTTTTTCCTTGTTTGAAAAGCATTTTGATTTTTGAGTGGCATGAATTAAATTTAGAAAATTTTTCAAAAAAAGAATTAATTTAGAAAGGTATTATCATCTCTTCTCTTCTTGAAGCCACACAGAAAGCATTCCATGTTTCCAAAAACGATATCTTTGGCTCCAGTGATGGCTTCTTACTTAGTCAAAAAATGAAAAGTAAAAGACAGGAGAAGGTGCTAATTCTTCCATTTTGTGTAATGCAGTAGACAAACCAATAGTTTAAAGAAGAGGAAACATGGGTATCTGTCTTTACCAGTTTCCATGACAGTACAATTGCTTTCTTGTCATTTTCTTTTGCTTTTCCCATGAGACTCTTGTCTCTTTCTCATTTCCTTAATTCAAGACATCCCTTCTAGTCTCTTTGGAATATTTTTGAGCAGTTTCTTTATATATAGTTTTCTCTTGCTGATTTGTTTGTTTCTGGAGGATCTGAGAGGTCTGTAGCTGGGCTGGAGCACGCTTTTGTCCGGTTGTGCACTTTCCTTTTCTTCTCTTTGACACCTGTAGACCAGGGACGAAGTTAATGCTCTGTTCAAAATTAGCATTTTAAACAGAAAGTTTTGATTTTGAAAATACTCACTCATTTTGCGACATATGTGGGCAGGTCGATGCAGGTGGGTCGGGAATTTGCTATTCTTCGCTACCAGTAATCTCTTCGTCTTCATGCCCGTCGTTGTTAAACTCTATTGGTGGAGCCCAGTTTTAGATTCGTTGTCTCTGAGTTAACAATCTCCTCGGCCAAACTGAGGACTTTTGGCGAAGAAAGCTTACACTACTTCAGATGTTGCGTTCTTCTTAGGTCGAGGTATGAGATATTTATGGTTATAAAGCAGCATCGTTCTCTGATTTGCGGACTGCAAATTGTTGAATGTGACAGTTCAACATTCTAAGGTGAGGTGGTCTGTCCAAGGAAAAGAAGAGACGTTTGTTTTGCATTTGGAGCTTGTGTAGATGCGCTCTCCTTTAAATGCTTAGAGCCATCTGGTGTACTAGCTCAGCAGTATTGGGATCGTACTTGGATTTTGTCACTTGATTATGTTTCCAAGTTAAAACTTTTTAACAGCAACTATTAGTGGCTACTACTGGAGAAATGGGTTGTGTTGCATCAAGGATTGAGAAAGAAGAGAGGGTGCAGATTTGCAAGGATCGGAAGAGGCTAATGAAGCAGTTGGTAGAATTTAGAGGAGAATTTGCTGATTCCCAATTGGCTTATTTAAGAGCACTGAAGAATACTGGTGTAACACTTAGGCAATTCACTGAATCAGAGTCATTAGATCTCGAAAGTACCTCTTATGATGTGCCAGGGCCTCCCTCGCCACCTTTTCCTTTGCCTCCATCGCCACCACCACCTCCTCCTTTCAGCCCTGATTTGAAAAGGTCTAATGATAGTTATAAAGAAGTGCAAGAAGAAAGCACAAACGTTGAGGAGGTTGGCTATAGTTTTATAAGTTCATCGTGGAATACTTGGGATCCTTTTGAGCCTTATTCACAATTATCTCTTGAGAGGAGTGAAATTGTGGATCCTGTTGTGGAAGAGGAACATTGGGCTGAGACTAAATCTCATTTTGAGGAAGATGATCAGGAAGATGGAGTTGGGATTAGTGTTGCATTTTCAAATACTCGAGAGCGGCAGAAACAACCTGTAGAATTAATTGATGACAATTCTTCCACAATAAGCCGCTGTACTAAAGAAACTGCAGATAAGGCCGTGGTAAAACGGAGAAGGGGGAAGACGATGGAGGATATTGTTAAGGAGATAGATGATTACTTCCTCAAGGCATCTGCTGGTCGAAATGAAATAGTTGTCCTTATGGACGTGCCCAAGGGAGATACCTTTTTGCTACATAACTTCAAAGAAAATAAAAGTAATTACTGTTTTCTTTCAAAAATTAGCCTACTTGCTTACTGCTGTTTATAAACATAAACATCCACCAACCACATTGAGATGGCATGAAAAAGAAGAAACCAGCCCTTGGTAAACACATTTTCTGTTGATATTCGATAGTTGAGCAACTGATGATCAAAGTTTCCGAAGGGGTGGTTTGTCCAATAACCTCGCAAAGATGATAGTCCAAATATAGAGACGAGACATTTAGTATGCGTTGTAGCTTACATGTTGCCCACACTGCAAGTCTATTTCTAGTGACACTCTAAATGCATTTATCTTTGGTATGCTGAATGAATATCACATAAAAGATTATTGCATTTATTGTTGCCATCTTCTTTAGTTGTGCAGTCTTTTAATATAACCTAACTCTTTCAGGAAAGAGAAGTAATTCTGCAAAGGTCTTCAGTGCATTGTCATGGAGTTGGTCTTCTAAGTCGTTACATTATGGAAAAGATGCTTCTGAGGTTTGTAATTCGAGTGATCCATGCAGACCTGGAGCTCATTGCATCACACTTGACAAACTATATGCTGCAGAACAGAAGCTTTACAAGGAAGTGAAGGTAAGATAGTTTTTGATTTCTATGGGGACACATCTATGCATCAATAGACAGATTGCAGGTTTTCTCATGGGGAAGAACATTCCTATCATATTGAATGAAAACTCAAATACAAATGCACATATTCACACTTTGTGTTGCGGAATGAACATGTTCTCTTTCTCTCACACTCCCTCTCTTTCTCTATCCTGAAGCATCAGGCTTCTGGTGCCTGTACGTCTAAAAGAATTTTAGAGCATTTCATGTAGATGTTGTAAGGTGTCAAGTGGGAGGCTTACATAGTTGTAGTTGTCAATGATTTTCAAACGCAGCAAATGTCAAATGAAATTTGAACTACTTCATCTACTCTAAATCTATTTTGTACTGTTGCTTATTGAAGTTTGTTAACTTTTGAAACTTCTTTCCGCACATGCTTCAAAATGTCAGTATCTGACTGCACATACATAAGTATTTATGTATTATATATGTTTGTCTCTCATGGTATATCCCCATTTCTCTTTTTCCTATCGGTTTGATCATCAATGAATTGTAATACTCAGGAAGAGGAGATAACCAAATTAGAGCTGGAAAAGAAAACCACGTTATTGCTAAAACAAGAAGAAGAAAACCATGACTGGACCAAGATTGAGAAAACTCGATTGAGTGTTGAGGGTTTGGAGACCGACATCAGGAAGCTGCAGCATTCAATAAGTACAACATGCTCGACCATACTGGAACTTATTGATGTTGAGTTATACCCACAACTTCTCACATTAATTTCTGGGTAATAAATGTGAAACTTGTTTCTAGTATAACTTCTTCTTTTCATCCATTTATCTTTTCTCTGTATTAGTAAGTTAAAAATAACTAGGTTATGAAGATAATTTTCCAATATCCAATGATACCAGATTAACTTTCTTTGTAACTTGTTGGTTTTCTCCAGGACATTGAGTTGGTTTTCTCAAGAACATTGAATTTGTAATACAACCCTGGCAATGATGATAATACAGTTACCCTTCTAGCTTTGATATGTTTGTCACCATCTGAAAGTTGACTATAATGTTTGTTTAACTTTATCAAAATACAGGAGAAAAAGGCAGATCAAATAATAAGTGATGTTAGATCAGGATGAATCTTTTTCGTCGCTCAACATCTAATTGGACAACTTCACTTCATTTGACTTCTCACACTTTTTACTGTAACATAGAGGATCGTGACCTAGTAGGTCAACAACAAGAGTCTTAAGCCGACTTCTCTACTTTAATATAGACATGCATATAGATGATCATGAGTTCAAGAGCTTCAGTATAGTACATTACCCCTAATTCATCTCTTCATTTCGTACGGTAATTCCTGTCTAATTCTTTTGCTTAGTAAATGTTATTTCATTGTACAATTTACTTTACAGTCAGTGAGCTTCTGCCCGAAGCCTTTACAATCTAGCCAGTGACAAAAGTAGTCTGTCCAGAGTTTGACATCCCTCCAAAATTAATCTGACTGATTTTACTTCAATATCAATTACCCTTGAACTTCCGCTGCTTAATTGCTTCTGCAGGCTGAAGAATATGTGGAGAACTATGTACGAGTGTCATCAAATTCAAAATCACATTGCCCAGGAGTTGAATCATCTCTCTGATGATCAGATTCGTGACTTCACTACTGACAACCATCGCCAAGCTACAGCTCAGCTTGAGTCTGAGGTCAACTCGTGGTATCTCAGCTTTTGCCATCTTACAAAATCTCAACGAGAGTATGTTGCGACTCTAAGCGCGTGGATCGAGCTAACCGCCTGCCTTGTGGATGACCAACATCAGAGTATTTTCTCATCCTTGGTTCGGGGACTCTGTAAAGAATGGAAGCTTGCTTTGGATAGATTACCTGATAAGGTAGCCTTTTCTCTTGTGCAGTTTATTGTGTGGATCTCTCATTTGAGCTTTACTGTTTACCTAGCAATTATTAGTGTATATACATTAACTAGTGCATACTTCAGATATAGTTTCCTAATAATATAGCTGCATAAGTGTCCAGCTAAACTTCGTTTCTTCCATTGTTTCCACACCGAGAATTTATAATTTTGATATGATCTTGTACAGATAGCTTCTGAGACCATCAAAGGACTTCTGTCTGCTGTCCAATCTATAATGTTGCAGCAAGCAGAGGAGCACACTCTGCACAAAAGATTTGATAAACTTGAGAGAAGATTGCAAAAGGAGTTGTTGTCATTAGATGAAATGGAGAAAAAACTTGACTGGAGCTTTGATGCTGGAGACACACAGCCTGAGTTGAGTCCTAAGAATCCTCTGTTGCTTAAGCGTGCAAAAACCGAAGCCTTAAAGCTGCGCACAGATGCTGAGAAGACCAAGTATTTGAACTCTGTGCATGTTACCAAGGCCATGACCCTGAGCAAACTAAAAACAAGCCTTCCTAATGTATTCCAGGCATTAATAGGATTCTCAAACGCTTCTGCTCAGGCGCTGGAAGCTGTTCACAGGCATGGTGAAGCAACTGTTGAATGCGATGCGTCTGAAAACTCTATGAACTGAATCTGTTGAAGAGGGAAGTAGTGAGTCAGAATTTACTGAAGAGTGATCATGATAACTCATAAGCCTGCAGTGGCAATTTCTTCACGGCATACAAGAATGTGAATCGGATTGTAAAATTAGTTGTCAGTACTAAACCAGTTTGTGTAAATTTCAGACTTGAAGCTTTATCTGTGAACCACAGTGACTTGCACTTGAGCCTTATTAATGAGCAGACAAGTAGCCTAATGTATCACGATTCGGTTTAATGTGTGAATTTTGGTTGAATGTTTTATTCCACGAAACATTTCTGCTCTTTTTCGGTGTGTTTATTAAAAAAAAAAAAGGTTCAACATGCAGGCTGTTTGCTTTGTAGAAGTTTGAAGACGTGTGCAACTTACTTTTTATATTTTTACGAAGAAGCTATTTTTATGACTTAAACTTGTGACTTTATGGTCACAAAGAAATAATGTCAAACATGTATCAAACATATTGTATTTTACTTTTATTTTTAGTGTGAAATTAGTAATATTTTAAAAATTGGTCTAGAAGTTATTAAATAAGAGATTTAAGGTTTAAACAATTTAATCGGTATTATCTCGGCTAAAGATTAAATAAAATTAAAATATGATTAAAAGATTATTCTTATCCATTAAAAAAATATGAAGTTTAATTAAAAATTATTATTAAATAAAAATTAATTAATTAATTTTAATTAATAAAAATTTATTAATTATTAAAAGTTAAAATTTACTATAATATCTCTTGTTATTAATAAATTAATCAAATTTTAACAAGTAAATTGAATCGGAAAGTTAGAAACTAAATTGAAAAATTAAATAGTTTTAAATTTTTACGATTAAATTGGTATAAATCGGTTGAATTTTTTAATCGCCGGAAATTAGTGTTGTGCCTGAAGAAAGATTTATTTATTGGATGTCTCTTATTTGTTGATTTTTAGATTGCCAACTTGAAAGAATTTAGACACTGTCAAAAGATGTTAAGAGCTTGAAAGACAAATCACCAGACGCTGTCAAAAGACTGTAACACAAAAGAACACAGAATGAATCAAAACCAGAGGGTACAGAAGCAGAAGAACAGTTTTTCAGAAACTCCTTCTGGCTATTCCAATATGGTACTGAAAGTTGAAAGAATAAAAATTACATAAACTACAGAATGTTTTTCAAAAAATGGTTGGTTACTCTCTTATTCTTGCTCTAGAAGAAGAATGTATACCGTTTCTTAATAATCTCTTGGAGGAGAACTGCAAGCTACAACAATATGGTATCGGTATATGATTCAAACCGAATGAACATGAGTTGGTGTTAGAACGACGAAAGAGACTGAATTCTAGCAGAGTAGCCAAATACCAAGAATGCATTATTATGTATGAAGAGACAGCTCCTCCAAAAGGAAAAAGAAGAAAAGAATGCAATCAGTAGGAATCAACGATATGAACTCGGATACTTTATATTTCATTCCATCAGCTTAACTCAGGTCCTGAACATGTACCGTGCCTAATCTGAACAGAGATGGCGAGATAGATACGCATATCCTAGAGAAAGATATTGCATGGCTCGTACTTCATTTGAAACTTCTTGATATCAATTTCTAACCCAAACAAGTGTGAGATTACAGTCTGTTACTTATTGCAAAAGTCTTGATGGTGAATAAAATAAAGAAGTAAGCTTCTTAGCTAATTCTTCCTACTTTTTATTTTCCATGTTATTCTACAATGGTTATCAGTATCTAGCTACAGGGGCGGAGCCACATAGGGACAACCCCCCAGCTCCAAGAAATTCTAAGCTCCGCCACTGTCTAGCTAGCAGACATTGTGCTTATTCAAGCATTTTAGTGGCACCTTGCACATGGTGGCGCGACCATTCCAGGGTCTGAACATGGTCTCTTGGTACTATTACAAAAATTTTAGAACCGTAGTGTGTCTCCAAGAACACCCGTCCGCTTAATTTCCAGAAAGCTATATTACATAAGATTTCTTAGGCAACATGAATAACTAAGAATCTTGCAAGTTCATAAAGACCGCTTATGACCTGTTTTCTATGTTTCAATTCGGTCCCAGTCAATTGATCGATCTTCAAAGCCATAGTCTGAGTTGTAAAGCCTGTTC
>JAOTAY010000003.1:27273614-27309415 GCA_025629805.1 Erythroxylum baracoense | reverse complement strand
AATAATTTAATTAATTATATTGTAATTATCTCATCGTAATCAAAAAATTACAAATACACTTAAAATAAATATTGATACAATTACAAATTAATCAATGAATTACATATTTCAAAGCATATTATACTGTAGGGGCATTTTTGTCATTGACACTGTTTTTATGTTCTGTCCACTGCAACCAAACACATTTCTGTCCTTAAGACGGGGACAGTTTTTTCTGTTTTGTCCACAACAACCAAACACCTTACTGTCTCTAATTTTTGTTCTGTTTCGTCTCTAAATTTTCGTCTCGTTCCATCTCCGCACACAGGAGACAGTAACCAAACGCAACGTAAGAAATGAACTTCTTTGAGAGACATGAAAAGGGGTTGTCAAGGTTTTGTCTAGAAGCAACATAATTACTATTAAACAACCATTTAACCCCAAAAAAAAAAAGTTGTTGGGTAGCGTTTAAAACTTGGTCTGGTGGAGCAAAAGTATGCTCCAGTACTTGCACAGATGAAACCACTTCATGGAAATTAGAACATTGCATATCTTTACTAAATTATTCAACAAATAGCTTGACAAAAAAGGGTTCTCATCAACCATGTAAAGATGTAAAGTTATGAAGAAATTACTAGGGACAAATATGTGATGAAAATCAAGCACCATCATTGGGCGTTATGATAATACGATGAAGATTCCGAAGATTATCAGATATCTCTGTCAAAACTTTCTCTCTTTCATTGCCATTCTGAAGTGTATTATTACTATGTTTTGAGAATTCAACATCAGCTTCAAGTGCTTTCACGCGGTATTGAAGATTCGACAACTCGTTCCGTAAACTTGTATCGCCATCTTGTCTGCTATATTTGAAGTCAAACGATCTATGAAGATTAAAAGTGAGGAAGATCTGCAGATGCCTTTGTACGCAGATTTATTTATGTCTACCACTTTCTTCCTCCATGTGATAAAAAATTTCAGAGCTAGACTGTGATGAAGGAGCTCCATCATCCGTTGGAAGTTGATTTCTCTTATCCAGGTTTTTTAACCGGCCAAGCTGACGGGATTTGGCTGCCTGAAGACTGTGATGTGACTTGGATTCCATCTCCTCTCCTTTCTCTTCGTGCAAAGATGAAGATTGATCATCATTAGGTACTTTTTCCACATTATTCTGCCCTTCAGTGGAACTATATGTTGGGCTAATGCAATTCGATATCTCAGTGTAGGATAAGTAAGATTGTGATTTTAATTCTTGATAGTCTTCATCTCTCTCATCCTCACTTAATTCACCAAATTTACATCTATAAGCCTCAAGTTCAGCCTCTAAGACCTTTATTTCTTCTTCTCTTTTCTTAAGCAAATCGTGGGTTGCTTGCAGAGCTTCCTGGTCATATTCTGCTTGCTCCTCCATCATTCTTTGATACTGCAATGCTTCCATCTGAACAGCTGCCTTCTCAGCTTGCAGCCTGGTAATCATGGCCATAGCATTGTTCGCTGCGATAGCAGAAGCGCTTCTTTCTTCATCTAGTTCCATGTACAAATCCATCAATGACTTTCGATCCAGACGGACCTGTCCCTTTAAATGAAGCAAAATGGAGTCACTATCGACGTCATTTGGCATGCTTCCGTCAGCGGACTCAGAAGCAAATTCTGTTTTCTCGAGTGGTGATTTCCTTATAATCCTGTGAGCCCACCTAGGACTGGCATTGGCCGAATCTGTTAGTGGTATTCCAAAAAACCTGTTTCCTCTGGCAAATATAGGCGTCCTTTCTCCAGTCATGTCTTCACCTTCTGTCAGCAATGGCACACTTGCAGCTTTCACATCTTCTCTAGCTGTAATGCAAGATTTTGCCAATGCTTCAATGTTTTTTTACATATATATATGCGTAAATACTAACATGCAGAAGATTCGTCCTTCCCAATTAAAGAATGGTAAAAAAAAGAGCAAGAGAACTGTAATTCTGATTCAGTTAAAAAGAAATTCATTTCTTGAAACTCACATTGCTTACCAGCATGTGCTGTACTTGGGCCATCCTCTTGATCCTCATGGACCTCTTCATGTTCCGGGAATTTTAGTTGTCTGCATCTTATGTGAGACAAGTCCATACCGCGGTGGTCCTCGTTTCTGTAACTCCCAAATGGTGCTCTTGGAGAAGGAGCTGGGGCGTGTGAAAGCCCGACTGAATTTTTTCCCCTCATGTGCGACTTCACCTTCAGTGGTTTCCCACAACATACGCATCGATGAAGGCTACTCTCCACCTCCTCATTTTTCTTTCCAGCAGGCAATGTGAGTTGAATTTCTTGATCATCTTCAACAAGTAACTCAATGTCCTTGTGCAGAATCCCTATGAGAGACTTGTAAGTCTCGGTATCAGATTCTCTCTCTGTAGCAAACGAAAGAAGACACCCTTCACACAATTTTCTTATGTCTGAAAGCTTCTTGTGATTATAACAAAAAGCTAGACGTCCAACATCCTTCTTGTGATTCTCACATATTGAATCATTGTAATAGAAGTCAGGATCTCTGTGAACCAGAACATGATCAATCCTCGTGCAAAGCAAACAAGGGATTCTCAACTCAAAGAACCTGGCGAATTCATTGGCGAAGAACGCAAGAAAACCATCAACAAACAGCACAAATATCAACACCCATTCAAGCAGTGCATAAATCACATAAAGTGGGAACTTTCCCAGTTCTTGTTCCACAAAACTTTTAAACGACCTCTTTGCCATCAAAACTTTTTGCCCAAAAAAAACCCAGAATCAGAAAGAAAAAAGGGATCAAGAGTATCTGGGTGCTCTTCTTAATCTCCTTCGTTTATAATTTAGGTAGGTAATATAGTACAGAAAGATGCAAACTTTTTGAACAAAACTAAAAGAGGGCTCAAAGGGTGATGAGATAGAAGATCATGATCTTGGCAATGGTAATGCACTAGACCTAGATCATGAACTCTATCTCTATCTCTCTCTTCTGTGTTGGGGAGCGAGCGAGGGAGAGGACAGAAACTAACAGGTTATGTTAAGAGTTTGGAGTTTCAAATTTTGGATGGTCATCTTCAATTGCCCATTAATAGCGTTTGATATTTCTCGGAGGACACAAGCGTGTACCTGAATTAACGGTTTATCATGAACCTCTTAAAAGAAACCGAATCCACTATAAACCGACGTCGTTGTATCATCACATTTTTTTTGGTGAATTGTATCATCACATAATTAACAAAGTCTAACTTATGATGGACCACTTGGTCCTAATCATGTATTTAAAGTGGGACTTAGATGTGTACGAGTGTTTTAAAGTTCATAATAATTAAAAATAAATATTACTTTATTGATATATTAATAATTTAATGATTAATTTAAAGAGTGCGTTCATAATTAAAATAAATATTTATTAATTTATTCAATTAAATATGAACTTAAATTGTTATTGCATTCATTACCATTTGAGAACTTGTCGTTTATTAATCCAATATTAATTTAAAGTTAAAATATAAAATTATCAAATATTAATTTATGTAGATTTTACTGTAATTTTTATATTTAAAAACATCCGAATCAAATTGCAAGATCATATAGTTTATCTCTTGTGCGGGCCCTTACGAGCCCACTTGCCCATCCTAATCCCGATCACACGCCACGTGTCTATCATCTCATTGACCAGAAACTGACCAAAATTTGAAAATACGGTCATAATCAGACGGTCCAAAACATCTCACTCACCGATCTCTGATCAAAAATCCCAAAAACCCGTCGTCTCTCGAACACGAATTGGGGCCGCCAAAAACCCCATTTATCTGAAAACTCAACTCTCTCCAGAAAAGCCTAAAACAAATTCATATAGTAAGGGACAAAGTTAAATCTTTTTGTGAGTTTGTTTTCATCTCTCTTCTCTTATCGCGATCGGTTCGGTTTGTTGAAATCGGAGCTATGGAGCTCCAGAATTCGGTGAAAGACGCCCTAAACGCACTCTATCATCATCCCGATGACGCCGTACGAATGGAGGCCGATCGCTGGCTTCAAGGTTTTCAACGGACACTTGATGCTTGGCAGGTATTGTAAGATTCTGTTTCCAGTGATTTATTGATTGGTGAGCTAAGTAATTACTTTCGTCCACTTGTTTGGTTTTGCGTGATTGAACTCTCTGGTTGGTTCATCTCTAGTTCCTTTTAAATAAATTTTCTTTCAGCTCTAGTTTGGGTAAAGAATTTGAATGCGCTAGGTTGAATTTCTTTGAAATTGGTGATTAATGTTCAGTCACATTGATCGAGGCAGTTATTGCGTTAGGGTTTTGTTTGAACTTGCAATAGTCGTTCGTTCGTGTGTGTGTGTGTGTGTGTGTATCTGCTTCTTATGTTCATCCTTGAACATCAGTTCTGTATTTCCAAAGTTTAATTTTTACTTGAATGTTGAATGTCCATTACCATTGCACATGACATTTTCCCTATAACTTGATGAAATTATCTGATTTTTGTTTAATTCTACAAGTTTTAGTTTATTTTTTTGCTACATGAAGTTGTTTATGACTATTGGGGTTAGATATCTTCTACCTGGGACTGCCAAAAATGTGCAGATACATCTCTTTAAGTTGAAATTGCGGGAAAGTTCAATTTAGATTGTGAGGAAAGTTGCAAATACTACAAGTTATTTTCTGATGTAGACCAACTTCCTGATAATCTCTTGTTGAATCTAATCCTAACTTTAACTGCAGTGTGCAATATGTCTACACCTTCAACTCGATATTGTGGCAGTATTTCCTTTTTTTCATTCTTTAAAAATTTGACATTGCTTTAAACTATTCTCCTGATGATTTTGCAAGTATTGTTTGTTGAATGTTTTTTGTGCTTCTACAAGTTGGACCACTGTACTGTGAGATGCTTGTTGATGACAGCTGTATTACTTTGGTCCCTGCTGTCAATATCTATTTGTTCGTGTTCATTTAATTTTACTAATGTTGATATGATCTTTTTCCCTGGTATTTCAGGTAGCTGACAATCTGCTTCATGATGCCTCTAGCAACTTGGAAACTTTAATCTTTTGTTCTCAAACACTTAGAAGCAAGGTATATTCAAAGTTCTGTTAAATATTATGTGAGAATTTTGAATTTTTAATGCCAACATATTTGATAAGTGTCAAATACTACAGTGTTTTGGATGCTTGAGGTTTCTTCTTCTTTTTATCTCTCTCTCTTTCTCCTTATTGTTGCCCTTGCTTTTAAAATTTTTTTAATATGTCAATGATTTTAACATTTTTCCCATGTTGGATCCAATCTTAGGTACAACGTGATTTTGAAGAGCTACCTTCTGAAGCCTTTCGACCATTGCGGACTTCCTTGAATGTGAGATTTTGCGCACTCTTCTAAGTATTGAGAAAGCTTGACTTTTTGTTTTTTTTGATACTCAATGTTTTTACTAATGTTGTGCATGCATAATTTTACCTCTTTACGAAGTATTGACTCTGCTGAATCAGTATGGGACTATTAGCTGAAAGAATGAATGTTTCTTTCTGGTAGTAGAATTGCAGCCATTTTTGGATGTCATGTGTGCATTCATTTGATCTGAATACTTTGGTAGTAGTTATTGTTATCTGACTCACTGGGAAGACATTTTCATTGGAGTTTTGTGACCATTCCATTCTTAACGCTGGCTGTTGTTGTTGGTTTACTTAATGTATTGAAAAAAATGTTTGGATATTAACTGCTGCTGAGTTATCTAAATCATTGTTGTATATGCGCTATGCTTATCCCTTTAAAGGAGCAGCTATCTTTTTCATTCACGCCTTTTTAGTGTCCATGTTAGTCCTGTACAATAATTTTGTTGATTAAGGATGGGTCTCAAGAGGGAGGTAATATCAAGTGACGTATACAACTTCAAAGAAGCTAATGTATCTTGGAGATATTTAGATCTATTAAATTTTCAATTGGTGAATTAGCGATTGCATTTCCATGGAGATCAGCTTGGATAAATTTGTTTAGCTGATGAAAAGACGAGGATATTGAATTAATTTTTTCCTTGATAACTCATTACATAATTTTTTGCTTGATTTTAGGACTACTGCGTAGGATTTTACATGTGTTATTTTGGTTGTGAATGAAATCATATATTGGTCGCATGCTTTTGACCTGCTTTTACATAATTTATTTAATTGATTCTTCACGAATTAGAGGAGTTTTTATGATTTCTGCATAATGTAATTTCTTGCAGTCTTATGCTGTTAATGGAATTTGACTGCAGATCTTACTGAAAAAGTTCCATAGGGGGCCACCCAAAGTAAGAACTCAGGTATATTTGAAAATTTCTGCAGCCATTTCAATAGCTTGTGGTGACTGTACCCATATCTTTTTTAAACCAGACCTTTTGTTGCCTAGATGATATGGCATTTGATTTTTAACCTGTAGATTAGCATAGCTATGGCTGCCTTGGCTGTACAAGTTCCGCCAGAAGATTGGGGAGATGGTGGCATTGTCAATTGGCTTCGGGATGAGATGAATTCTCATCCAGAGTATGTACCAGGATTCTTGGAGCTACTTACTGTTTTACCTGAGGTATATGGATTTTCTGTTTGCTACATGCCACATATTTGTAGTGTTAAGAAGATATTGAAAATGGGAAACATTAATGTTTAGGTCAAAGTAAAATATGTTTTTTCTCTTTATGAATTCTTTAAAGAAATCTGGTTCTTTGATAATTCTTACTCTCGTTAATAAAAAGCTGAAAGGAACATGCTGCTGCAGAAAATTGATTCATATGGTAGAAATGTATTTAAAGGACCATATTTAGACCTCCTCACACTTCAACGAAGCCACAATCTTCTCTATTAATGTTAATGACCTTTTTGGATAAAAGAGCAAATATTTGTGATATCCTTCACAAAGTCACTTTCTGTTTTATTTTTTGATCAAACTCTGTGATGCTGTTATGTCCATGAGTTGTTGGGATTGGATATAAAGGATGATCTTTGATGTCTTTTTGGTCTCTACATTTTACCAGTTCAGGAACTTTAATAAAAGTTTAGTTCTAGTGTTAGAGTCATCCTCTTCTTAGCTTTCATTCTCATTGGTTTTGATTGTGTGAATTGATTATGACATTATGTCCTCAAAAAGTTTAGATTCTTTAGTAAGCATCATAAGTATTTTAACAACTTATCACCAATTTACTAGCCAATCTCATCTCCATACACAAATTTTATTGTTAATAAAAGAAAAGTGTACCTATTAACTGACTTACCTGCATCTAATGTTGTTTTTCTTTATATTTGAACATTATGCTGGGGACAGAAATGTCTTCTTGGTTAAGCTTTGCAAGTGGTACACCTTCCTTTCAGGGTTACGTTGGTTTGCCATGTCTTCTTTGTTGGTTTTTTGTTGTCTAATGAGGTTTTTAGCTCTTGTTACTTAATGAGTTTTGAATTTTTTTTAATAAAAAATAATGAGTTTTGAAAGTTGACATATCTGTTTCACCAAGTAGATACCAAAAGAAAACATATTAACTAGAAGTTTCGTTTGTTTTCTCTTTTGCTAATAAATCAGGAAGTATTCAACTACAAGATTGCTGCTCGTCCAGAAAGACGCCGCCATTTTGAGAAGGAGCTCACTTCTCAGATGAATATTGCACTTGATGTTTTGACAGTTTGTTTGAAAATTAATGAACTTAAGGAACAGGTGCAAATTGTTCCTTTTCAGATGACTTTTGATCTTGATACTGTAATACAACTGCTTGATATACTGAACTAACATGGGCCTTTGATAATTTCTTTCCTTTTAGGTTCTTGAAGCTTTTGCTTCTTGGCTTCGATTACGGCATGGGTAGGCAGCTCCTTTAATTGAAGTGTTGACAACACAGTATTTTTCTCCTGAAGTGCAGCTCCTTTAATTGAAGTGTTGACAACATTATTTTTCTCCTGAAGTGCAAGATACTTAGATTTTAAGTTGCAAACAGTAATTGGTGATTCCTGATTGTTCTGAAGCGGTTCTTTGAGGCAGTAATGATACAAAATTCTTCTAAAAAGTTGAATGTGGCAAGTAGAGGATGGAGAACGCCAATAATGCCAGATTACTTACACAGCCTCCTTATTTACTTTTAAAGAAAGAATAAATGCTGCCGTAATCTTCTGGAGTCTGCTGTAAATTAAACCGGATTTTTTTCCTCAAAAAATTGGAAGTATTTGAGACATGATGGGCAAAGTGGTCATTAGTCAATTTTTTGCGAGTTTATTGGTTTTGATTTCTTTAAAATACAGTGATGTCTAGCTTATTGGAAATGGCCTTTTTTGTTTTCTTTCATCTTTCCAAAAACTCATCAATTGTCCAAATCAGACCATTCCCCCTTCCCCATTCTCGTCACCTCTTATGAAATGGTTGATGTTACAATAAGTGATTGGATTGGCTTTACTCAGTAATATGTGATATTACTTGGCACTAACAGATTTCCTGGTATTTATGTTGAATTGTATTGGTTTCAGGATCCCTGGTTCCATTCTTGCTTCTCATCCATTGGTTCTTACAGCTCTTTCAAGTTTGAATTCTGACCTACTCTCAGAGGCAGCTGTAAATGGTACTGCTGATGAAATATAAGAACCTCATTGGTGCTTTTAGTACTGTGACAGTTTTTCTTAATTTCAGGAACCATCTGTCATGCCACCTTATGGTTCTGAGATAATTACTTACGTGTGCAATTGCCAAGGTGTAGAATAGAGCTTGATATTTTGAAATCTATGTAGATAATAAAGTTAAGTTTGAATGTTGCTGAAGTAATAGCGACAGTTTGTTGGTAGAAAAAGTTCAGAGAGAAGAGAAGCTACAGGGGATATGTCTGAAAAATTAGAGATGTGTTAAAAATTTTATACCTAGGAAGGTTGTCAAATGCTAAAAGTTTTCCTTGTGATATGGTTGTTAATACAATTGATGCATTATAAATTACAGAAAACAGTACAAGTTATGTATGTCTTTGGTAGCGTAACATATGATCCCAGAAGTCGAATGTGTGTGCTTATCTTCCCGCATCACTTTCACCTCCCTTCCCCACCCCAAAATTAAAACAACATTGGTTGATTATATGTATTTATTCAAAGTTATTTTAAATCATGTTGTTCAAGTTTAATGTCTCGTTTAATATCTGTTATATCTTCTTTATTTTTTCCAACTTTGGCGTAGATGGTATTTTAGCTTTTCCATACTAAGGGAACTTACAAGGGTGCTTGGGTCCTAATTCTACCTCACCATTTTTATTAGTTCCTCTTGATCTTTTGCAGTCATTTCAGAATTGATACACTACACTACGGCAGCAAACTCTGGTGGTATTTCTGTACAAATGCCCTTAATTCAAGTAATTGTACCTCATGTTATGAGTCTTAAGGAGCAGCTTAGAGATCCTTCAAAGGTACTTACAGATGTATGATGATAATGAATCTGGATGAAGATGAAGTTTTTGTTTTGCCCAGCAATGTTATGCTTCATTGAAATTTCTGCTACTTGTTTTTGTATTTTCTTGGGTTGGGGGATTGTTGCTACCATGAAGACAAAATTTCAAGCATATTTGTTCATACTTTGACTTTTTATCAAGTACCTTAAGCTCAATAAATTGGCACTCATAACTAACGGACATGAGATGTAGAAAATCAATTATGATTTCATTAAAGATCCAATGTTTTCTTTTTATTATTTCATTGAAGTGAAGGGAATAAACTATTTTCAATATTGATAACAACCATCTGTATTTCCAGGCATGGATGTGCTAAAGCAATCTGGTAATGGCTAACAAATTCTAGGTGTAGATTTGTGAAAAGCTTAAGTTGTTGGGTGAGTTCAACAACTAATTTATGAGTCTAGCACACACAAATTTGTTGGGATAAATGTTTGCACAGAATACAAAGTACCAAATGGCACGTTGAGATTTAAACTTGATAGCAAAGAGAATATTGTACTATGTGAAAGAATTATTCCCCAGAATCCTGACATGTTTGCTAAGGATTGTTATTAGACCCATACAGCATATGCCAGTGGAAATATAGAATCTGCATACCTCCTTGTCCTTAGCTATTGCAACCTGTGTTTTTTAATGTGAGCGAAATCAATCTTCATTACCATAGTGTCTGATTTCATTTTCAATCGATGCTGACTTGGTACAATACTTCTGTCCTTTTTATTTTTATCTTAGGATGAAGAAGATATTAAGGCCATTGGTTTTATCTTTATCTTAGGTTGAAGAAGATCTTAAGGCCATTGCTTTTATTTTTATCTTAGGATGAAGAAGATCTTAAGGCCATTGCTCGTTTGTTTGCTGACATGGGTGATTCATATTTTGAACTGATTGCAACTGGTATGTATTTAAACCATCAGTAATCTGCTCAAAGTGTATACCCAAATTTTTAAAAATGCTCCTCATAGCTACTTGATTTCTGTTTTATGATGATGTATTGGGTGATTAGTGTATAAAACATTTCTTCCTCTGTTGTTCCAGGTTCTGATGAGGCGATAATGATAGTGAATGCATTATTAGAAGTTACTTCACACCCAGAATATGATATTGCTTCCATGACTTTTAATTTTTGGCACAGTCTTCAAGTTATCCTGACAAACAGGTAAATCCATCTGGAGCTCAGTTACTATATGAGATCATATTTTGGCAAATGGGTGAATAGAGTGGTCCTAATCTACCAGGGATTCCTATACTTCATTTAGCACTGAAGCATCGCTTGAAGCAGAGAGAAGTAGAAGGCTTCAAGTTTTCCAGCCAGCCTATGGATCACTTGTATCCTTGGTGAGTTCTTTTTATGAGTACAGAAATATGCCACTTGTAACTTCACAGAAACCTTTAGACTATGCTGCATGGATTTATGCCCTTAAGACCAGGCTAGATTACTAAATGACAGTGCATTTACCATCCTTTTCCTTTTCTTTTTGTTTTTATATTTTCGCTAGTTCATTGCATTCGTTTGATCTAATCAATATGCTCATAAAATTGAAAAGCTTTTCAGAGCCCTAATTTAAGTCTGATGACACTTGAATTTCTGAAGTGAGATTAAGTGGACTCATGTAGAGGTGATTATCTTATGTATTGTACACTGGATATACTGTTCATAGTGTTTCACTTTCTCTCAAAGTCATGCAGTAGCTAATATCTTAATCTTACTGCTATTGAGCCTATTTAATGCTGGGTGCATTTTAGTATAATAGAAAATTTCCTACTGCAAGAAATGATTGAAATACTTTATCTTTCTCTTCAGGCATGTCTGTGACTATGGAAGATATTGTATGCGTTAGTTTCAGCGAACAGTTAATTATCTTTGCTGTTAAGTGTTTCATCAAAAAAATTAACAAGTTCTGAATGTTGCTGCAGGTTAGTTTTCGAGTCCAATATCCCCAAGATCATCAAAATCTCTCTATTGAAGACCTCAAGGAATTTAAACACACTAGATATGGTAATGATGAACTGTTTGGAAATTTGTACTTTTTGGTTGTCCTTTATTAAGCTCAACTAATTGTTAATTCTACGTTGCCATTTGTTCAGTTATTGTTAGATACTTGTTCCCTTCAGATTGTAGCAGCAAAAAGGATAGAAATCATCTAATTACATCTTTTATTCATTTCCGATAACATTTTATAGTCTTTTATTTGTAACAGCATCAAAAAGGTACCCTCCAATTGTAGTTATGAATTGATTATACATTTTGTAGGCATGTATGTGGCCACACATATGTTCGCTTTTGAAGATTGTTCTTCTTATCATATATATTTTGACTTACATATGAATGAGCTTACATACATACACTTTGGAAGATTAGTCTTCTAGCATTTTACACCAACTAACAGGACCAATGATTTTGCCAGCTGTTGCCGATGTATTAATTGATGCAGCATCAGTTCTTGGTGGTGATGCAACTCTTAGGATTCTTTACACGAAGCTTGCTGAGGTGTGTATTATGTATTTGGAAGCAGCATCAGTTTTCTCTCCCTTACAGAAAAGAATCCGCATAACTCTTAATGATAAAGCTACTATTTGGTGTAAAATCAATACTATCCTGTTGACAACATACTGATATTGCTAGTTGGCCTTTGGCAATGTTGAGGATTTATGTGTAAACCCTTAAGAAATTAATGTGCTTAACTAACCAAAGGTTTAGCAAGTTACTTTATTAAGAGGGTTCCTTGTTAGGTAAATAGATCACAGAGCTCTCAGTGATATGCTTAAAGTCATTGCATATTTTGGAGAATTAATACTGGGATTTTATGGTTCTGGTGTTGCGTGTAACTTTAGTACTTGTTGGGAAGTTCTTTTGCAGCTGTCTCGTCTCTTGTAAGTGGCAGCTTATTTTACTTGAGCAAGGGGCTCTTTTAGATCACAAGTTTTGTGAAAGTTCTTTGACTTCTGAATCACATTAATTGTTCCAGATCCTTTAATGATTGCTTTCCTCTTTCTAATGATGCCAAATCGTGTCACATTGTTCAAGGCGCAAGCGTTTTGGGGAAATGGATGCAATGAATGGCGTCCAGCAGAAGCTGCTCTATTTTGCATCAGGGCTATATCAAGTTACGTTTCAGTTGCTGAAGCTGAAGTGATGCCCAAGGTAAAGTCTTGGGTAAATACATGTTCTGCACTTGTTTTGACTTGTAAGTTGTTACGTAGAGCTGCATTGCTTGGGCACTTCACATCAATGAAAGTGCAAGATTTGTGGGGAAAAAGAAGATAAGATGTGGAGAGAAAAAGGGACAGATATCACAGAAATGCCAGTTGTGAAGAACTGTAACATACAAGGCATGAACATCTAGAACAGATAAATGAGATAAAAGATGTCTGGGGGATGTAGAAGAGAAATATTTATACAAAATGCAAGTGTACACAATGAAAGGAATACCTGCTTCACCTGCCTCTTTGCAATAGGTTTATCTGAATGAAGTTGGGCAAAGCATGCTTTCTTTTAGCACCAAGTTTCTTTTCTCGCTTTGTGGGAATGATTTGATCTGACTCCCTTTAGCTAGTGCAAAGGTCTGGAAATGGATGAAGTTCCATCAGTTATTAGCTCCATTAATGTAGGATAGTCTGAGTATATGCCAATTATTTGATAAAATACATATAAAATGTAAATCTTGGATGCTTGGATTGTTTAGTTTTGTTGGAATTTAGAATTTAGGGTTGGAATTCATAAATAAGTTATTAAAACCATTCCGGCTTGACAAAAGTTGATGTCTGACATTAATCATTATCTTCCATTGTCTTCTAACATGGCAGACTATTATCTTTGCCCTCCGTATTGACTCAGAACTTCTGGTAGTAGCCAGTTCCCTTATCCTTCTTTGGCTTCAATCATGTTAGAATTTTCCCTATCAAATGCAGGTTACTGGCTGAGTTGGTTATCTATTTTAAGGTTTCTACCACCTTGAAAGCTAACACACAGGTTGTCTAGTTTTCCCAAAACTTTCAGGATAATTTTGTTGAGCTCATGGTCCAAAACTAAAAAAACTAAAAAATAATGCCGTATTAATTTAGCTCCTATGAAGGAAATTGAAAAGTACATAAAATGAACTACAAATGACCATTAAGGAAAATAACACCTAAACACTATGAGAAATAACAAAGAGACAAACCTAGATCATGTTAACATTTAAGATAATCTCATTCTATATCATCTACCTCACCCACTTCTTCTAAAGCCCCGTTGAATAAACAAACCCAGCAGATCATTGTGATAGGCAGATCCTTGTTTTGATTGAAAAGCTTATTTCTTACAACTTCTCTTTCTCGTTGATCAACTCAGTTGGTCAGAATCATAGACATCTCAAGCATTGAAAGTCTACTGGATGTAAACAGGGCCTTATCCATTCCTCTGTCCCCTTTGTGTAGCATCAGAGCTTGGGCTTTTTGTAATTCCTGGTTTCAGTGAATTTCTGGATTGATTCATTAATGATACATGTACAAGAGGATATATTATGGGATATTAAAGTTACAAGCCAGCAATGGTAAGTCAGAAATCTAGATATGTTCCCACATGTTGACACAAAGCATGACTAGAAGTCCTACTAGCTTAGATGTAGAGGGTTTTACTGGCTTGCTGATGTGGCCTTGCCATTGTTACTTCAATCATGACATTATGAATTTTCCTGAGATGTCAAATGTCCTTATAAGCCTCATGCCACAGATTTTTTGATTTTAATTATGCAATCTGTCAAGTTCTTTGGCGTTGCTTTCAGTTTTTATCCCGTGAGTTCAAAGTCAATTAATAGAATGGACGGTAATTAGCAGCTGTTGTGATCATAGGAGTTATGTGTTTTTGAGTTGCATAAATCTGTAAAATGTAGTTTTTTGGCCTAAATGTTACTCATGCACCATTATGGCAAACAACTGCAGTCCTCTGTACTGTGGTTTTTCTTTTTGTAGTGAATCTTATTTTTATTAACTTCATGGGAACCCTAAGATTTTGTTGGTTCAGATGGTTTGAAGTGGCTGCTGATTTTTTTTTCCCCCACAGATCATGTCCTTGTTTTCGGAACTTACCCATCAGCCCCAATTGCTGCAGACAGGTACTATGCCTTTTAAAGTGGTTTACCATTATTTTCTTGCTTTTTCTGTTTGACTTTTTCAGAAATGGGTTTATTGGTGTTATTATTTGGGGGAGGGAAATTGTATCAGTTCAAACATGATTAAGATTTAGCTCTAAACACCTTCTACTTCACCAAGCAATGTGTCCGTGAATGTGAGTCTTTAACTTGATGTTTTCTTGCAAATGTTTTCAGTGTGCTTGACTATTGGAGCATATTCAAAATGGCTTAATGCTGCCTCAGATGGATTGCCTTTATTGTCCTCTGTCATGAAAATTCTTATGCAAGGCATGGGTACATCAGAAGATTGTGCAGCAGCAGCAGCTGTGGCATTCAGACACATTTGTGATGGTAAGCATTCTTTTCTGACGCGTAATCATTTCCTCAAACTACTGTTCTGACTACATCAGAGTTTGGACGGATAAAATTCATTGTTTCCAGCAACATTTAGTGGTCTAGTGATGCAATAAATCTTCACAACTCAGATGCCATATTCATATTATATTCCATATTTAGCATGTTTTTTAGATTGTCATGGATGAAACTTGTTCCAAAAAGCTGCCAGGGCACCTTATTGTTAGTGAAATAGATGCTGATTTGTAGGCATGGCAGGAGTGTCAAAAGGTCATGAATATTCGTCTCAAGGCTGAAATGCGATAGCAGTCTGTATAACTTTCTTTTCCTGATGATGCCATCAGTGTTGTTTAGGACTATGATATATGGCTTTTATATGATTATTGAAACAACCTTCTTTCCATATTTCTTTCCTTGTATTAATTTATATTCTTATGCTGACCATAGATTGTCGGAGTAAGCTTAGTGGATATTTTGATGATCTTTTCTCCATATACCATAAGGCTATGATTGGGGAAGATAGTTTTAAAATCTCCGCTGAGGACTCTTTGCATGTAGTAGAAGCCTTAAGGTACTTTTTGATGCCTGATAATTATCAAGATTTGTGCGTAAGTGATTTTGAGAATTCTGTGTGAATTATTTTCACTTGGATGTCTTGTATTATTTTATTGCAGCATGGTCATTACAGAACTTCCTCCTGAACTGGCTAAGCAGGCTTTGGAAAACTTATGCTTGCCTGTTGTTTCTCCCCTACAGGTTTGATTCCTTCTCAATAGGTATCTTTAGTCTATAGTTGAAAATTCTTGATCATGGTTCTTTTACAATGTGCACAAGCAGGAAGCAATCAACCAAGGTCCGGAAATATTGCAGAAGAAACTTGCTCGTGAATTAACAGTTCACATTGATCGACTCGCATACATCTTTAGGTCTGGTTGTTATCCTTTTCAAAATTATGTTTTATATTGTTAATTTTTCTATTTGTAATTTTTAGGGTGCTACAAAACCAATTTCAGGTATGTAAATCACCCTGAAGCTGTGGCTGATGCTATTCAAAGGCTTTGGCCAATATTCAAGGCAATATTTGATCTGTGAGTCTGGACAGACCCTCACAAAAAATATAGTTCCTGTATTGTCTTAAATGGGTCTCCCTCTCTTGTCTGATCCCTCTTTTTCTGCTGTAGTCGTGCTTGGGACATGCGAACAATGGAGTCTGTTTGCCGAGCTTGTAAATATGCAGTGAGTCAATGAACATTGATGCTGATGAGTGCGTTTGACTGCAGAAAGTGTAATTAAGAGATGATAAGCTTAACTAGACTTAGGTAGGAATGGTAAATATTGCCCAGCCTAGCTCGGAATCAACAGGTCTGGTCCGAGTTGACCAGGCTAAGGCTTTTTTTCAAAAAAATTTTGGGCTTCTGGCTGTGGTCAGGCTCTGGCTACTCATCCCGAAGCCTGAAAATTTCCAAGTAAAATGGCATGGTTTTCAACAGTTAAAGAAGGCATGTCGTGGGAAATTCGTCTGAGAAATACTCGGATAAATTTCAAAGGCCATTTTTTACGCCTTGAATAATCTTTGCATATAAATTTCCTTCTGAACTTTCCCGATAATTCAGTCTCTGAATTTTAAATGGCTCTAGAATTTCCACAGTAACTTTTTTTTTTATTTAGTGATGAAGAGATATTGCTTCTTTACTTGTGATTTGAAGAGATAAATATGAAATGGATAGCGATTTATTTAGGTGAGAACCTCTGGAAGGTTCATGGGGATCACCATTGGAGAGATGCTAGAAGAGATTCAAGCTCTATATCAACAGCATCACCAACCATGCTTCCTTTATCTCTCTAGTGAGGTGATAAAGGTATGACTTTTTTCTTCTATCCTAAGCAAATTTATTCTCTCTCTCCACTCTCTGTTGCAAAGTTTCAAAGTTGTCCTAACGTTGTCTTTGGTTGCAGATATTCGGTATGGATCCTGCTTGTGCAACCTACCTGAAAAGTTTGATAGAAGTCCTCTTCAAGCACACAACATGTCTTCTCACTAGTATTGAGGTTTTCATTTTTAACAAGTTGTGCATTCTCTCTTTTCTTATTTTCATATGTCCATGGCATACTGTGGTTAATGGTTGTATTTCCATCTATTTGGCAGGATTTTACGGCAAGACCAGACATAGCAGATGACTGTTTTCTGTTGGCATCAAGATGCCTTCGTTACTGCCCTCAACTGTTTATTCCATCTGTTGTCTTTCCACCAGTAATTGATTGTTCTGTTATTGGTATCAATGTACAACACAGGTAATTGTCTATTGCTAGCCTTTTTTCTCCACAATATGTTCTAAGTTCTTTGCTTCACATGTTAAAAAACAGATTGATTGTCGGAATGTTATTCTAATCAAACACAATTAAGCTTCTGACTTGGACTTTATATATTTTGGCAATATAGGATTTGTCAGTTTTCCAATTAATCATATATACTCATTCCTTTCATGTTATTGAGAAATAGGAATCTACGTGCAGTCTAAGCCTTCTCCATGATGTATGCCTAGAGTTCAGGTCAAACGTTGAATTTTACAAATCAGTACCAGCACTTGTATGAACTAAATAAGCTAGCATATGTTTAGAAAATTTGTCAATTTGATATTGTATGACAGTTAAATTTATACTCATTTGATTCCTTTAAATAAGTTTCAGTACTAATTATATAGATATAAAATTTTAATAATTATTTCTAAAAATATGATAAGCTTTAGGACTTATTGAATGATTGAATAGGTTTATCTTCCGAAATATATGGGTAAGGAAGGGTATGTTAGGGCATGGAGTTGTTAAATAACGAAGACATGAGCCATGTATGATCAGCCTTATTTTGTCTTGTTGAAGTTTATTACTGTCCCACATCACTTAGGAGTAAGAGGATAACGTATGTCGTAAGGTTCAGGGAATTCCCCTCCTTTAGGTGCCTTTCAGATAGAGTTAGGCACAGTCAGCCCTAGATGCTAGGCCACCTTTAAATGTCCATTTTTACAAACTTTTACTCCTAGATGTTTATTCTTGAGCATGAAGGGTGTGTTAAAGTGTTCTAATATCTCTCGTTGCCCAAAAGTAAAAGCATAATAAGCCTTAATAAGGTTTGGACAATCCTTCCCACTCAAAGTGACATTTGGGGTGGATTTGAATCGAGTTTCATCATGTTTTACGTGTACAATGGCAATTCAAACACAATTTTTATAACAAACATCTAAAAATTGGATAATAGGTGATGGAATGGAGACTGTATAAATACTTAGATTTCTTGTAAATTACCAATTTTAATGTATTGTTGAAAGTATGGACATCACTATATATGTTATCATTTCAGTCAACTCTTTACTTGTCATATATTTATACCCTATTGTTTTGTGTGAGATTAAAACCACATTTGAGCATGAATAACATACCTTATACATGGCGTAAGCTCATGCTATCCAAATGTCATCTGACAAGTGGTTTACTTTGGCTTTTACTTTGTGCAGAGAAGCTTCCAATTCCATATTGTCCTTCTTGACCGATGTCTTTGATTTGGCCAAGTCTAGTATGGGGGAGCAATACCTATCGGTCAGGAATAGTGTTATTGTTCCCCGGGGTTCCACCATTGCCAGAATTTTAGTTGCCTCGTTAACCGGAGCATTACCAAGTTCTCGAGTAGAATCGGTACTCCACCTCTTAATCTGAATAGATTAAGATGCCCGCAATCCTTCCCATAAATTAAAATTGTAGGGTTGAAGTTTGAAACAATTCTAACTTGGACTGCTTTCTCTCGTTCAGGTGACGTATGCCTTACTAGCATTAACTCGAGCATTTGGAGCACATGCATTGGAGTGGGCTAGGGAGAGTGTTTCATTAATCCCGTCAACAGCTGTCACAGAAGTGGAGCGCACAAGATTTATTCAAGCGTTATCGGAGGCCGCATCTGGTGTCGATATCAAAGCCCAAATGACTCCGATTGAGGAATTTTCTGATGTTTGTCGTCGTAACCGAACAGTTCAGGAAATTGTTCAAGAAGCTTTACGACCACATGACCTCAAATTGGGTGTTGTATCATAGCAGAGAGTAGCACAGAAGGCATCCTTTCAAGGCTTTGTTGATCAGTCGTCGGATGAGTTGCTTGCATTTGTATTTAAGAGGTGGCTTTCATTCATCATTTTGTATTATCCATGATTATGATTCTCCAATTTTTTGAGGAGAACCATTGCCCCTTCAGATTTGGTTGGGAGAAAAGAGGTGGTATATCCATCTCCTTTGATGAGAGGTGAAATGCAAGGGTGGTTTTAAACCACAATGGCTCCATTTTTCGGGTCAAATTTTTTGGCATAAAGGTGTAGTTCTAGTGTCGAATGGTGAGGGCCTACAGTTGTATTTCATGTATTTGGATTCTTTTCTTAATATAGTGAGGTAATTTGTTGCGGTTTTGCTTACTAATCTCGTACTTCTTCATGTCGTAGCTAAAGTACACATATGCTATTGTAAGCTGTTCGGAAGTGACATCTTTGTGCCGAGAGTTCAGCTTTTGGGGCTTTCGTGCTTCTGGTTTACCCAAAAAAACCAAGATGCTAGGCATTGTCATTTATTAACATTTTTGTGCTTGCATGGTTTATGGGTTTGGTTCAATGACAAATCTGACGGGGTGATGTGAAATTATGGGAAACTTACACAATTATTAAATGTCTGTGAAAGTCCCGAAGGAACTCCCAAAAATTTTAAAATGTAAATGAGTCTACATCATTAGTGTTATTACTAACAGACGTAGATTGCGTGAACGCGCAGTTTCTTGATCTAAACTAATATCTCCACTTAATTTAAAATTAAAGATTATTATATCAATGAATATATTATAATAAAACAATTTAAGGGGAAAAATAGAATTGTTATATTGAAGTTTAAATTTTGTAATAGCAACATGATATATTCATTAATCGTGGTTGTTTTTTTATATTTGCATAATAATTTTGTTAAAAGGACAGGTTAATCTATAATATTCGCAGGGTATAAAACGTACAAGTTGTTTAAAATATAGTAAAATGTATTAACAACATTAATATTTAGGCAACAACTTTTCTTAATTTGTTATGGTTACGAAATGTATTCAAGACATACATCATCAGAATTAAAAAGCAGCAGAAACATAAGGCATGTTAAAAAGGAAGCAAAACAAAATTTAACGTAATGATTTGTTTTGATATGTTGATAGTTGTATGAATCTTAAAATTATTATTTAATGAATGTGGATGAGTATAATAAGGAAAATTGTGATAAGTAATTTATTTAGCTTTAGGTTTCCTAAGACTATTAAATCAGGATCTACAAATGTAAAAGAAGTAATAAAACAAATACAAGCTACAAATACATAGCGATAGTAAACATAGTTTAAAACAAGATATTAAATCATCAAAGTTATAAAAGTTACATGGTTATATTGTTTTATGTATTACAAAAAAAGTCTAGGACAATTTGGGTGTCTTGTTGTTGTTATCAACGTTTGCATTTGAGCTTGGATTTGTCTCACTAAATCTTTTGTGAAGACATTGTCTTACTTTGGAAGAAGAACTGATGATATCTTAAACAATATAACAAAACAAGAAAATATTAGTCACATAGTATAAAAGTGAACATAAATTTTTTTTGGCTAAAAATGCTGAGTAAATAAATAATGGATAACAATATAATTTATCATAAACCTGAAACAGGTGTAGATGTAATTTCAGTGTTGATATGTTGATCATCGGTTAAAATCTCATCATCTTTTTCAATTGAAGTTAAAGTCTTCTGTGATTCACCATTGTCATTTTGACGATAATAGATAACAGTGAACCATTCTCTTCCATCAAGTGACTGGATTTGTCTAGGTTTGATATGAACAAGAAAGGTCTTCATCTTCAATTCTATGTGCACCTTTTCCAGAGGAAGTTCAATGCTCTTTTTAATAGGAAGATAGAAGTTGTCAATTATTACTAGAATGATAAAGTTGTGATAATTTTTTTCAATGAATGTAAATCTACTTGCAATAACTGAAAAATAAAACATGATGGTAAAATTGTATAGTTTCAATTGAAGTGAAAGTCAAGAGTTTTTCACCGAGTTCACCGAAAATAGAAGCTGTTACAGTTCCTGTTTTGTCTGTTAAATCAACATCATAGTAAATTTTAAAATAAAAAGGAAATACATTAATTGATATATACAATATTCATGTCATATACATGGCATATAATATAATCCAGTGTTCTGGTTAGTGTAAGATCAATGTTTGAACTATTTTCTTCGTTCGTTTAGTTACTGTGAAGATTAACTTGATAATGTTGTTAAAAATTATTTCCTAATAAATACCTTGTATCACAAGAAAAAGGAAGAAAATTTAAAAGAAAAAAGAGAGAAGGAAATGCCTGGGTTCAGCTACCACTTTTTCCCTGCAAGAATTGCAAGTGAATGTAATTCCATATGTAGCAGCTGTTGAACGAAAGCATTTTTTGCATGCCATGTACCAGTATTTTTGCAAAATGTGCTGGAACGAAATATGAGCTTTAATCCATGTTGTCTGGAAATATATAGATAGATGTTGGTTACATATGACTTAAGTTGGCAAATTTATATGAGAATATAATATAAAATGAATTTACCTTGGACTTTAAGAACATGATTTTAGTAATTTTTTGATCCGGTGCGAAAGACACATCAGGGTTATATCTGAGATAAGCTTGTTCGATAACAAGGTTTTTGAGCTCTTTACTATTTCGTTGCGCCCTGAAAAAAGAAAATTATAAATGTTAAAGCATCAAAATATTCTAAAATTTGTATATAACTTTATTTGTTGTTCGAAAAAGATGGAAAATGTTACAATACCATTTTTTTAGATCTGCAGCTTCCTATATTGGTGGAAAATGTTACAATCCTTATAAGCTATTTTTTTATTATTTGAGTATGTCAGATCGCTAATTATTATATTTAATAATCAGCTGATTGAGTTGGTGGATTGAACTCAATCCGCTAATTTTGAAAACGTTCATATGAGGAGCGTTTTCTTCTGCTAAAAAATTAAGGAATTAAAAGATTATTATATTTAAAAGTTACTGTAAATTACTCAAAAAAAGTAGAGATAGAAATAATAAGCTTATTATTTAAATTTACTATTTTTAATTTTAATTTTTGAAATGGAATTAATATAAAAATTGAGTCAGAATATATAAAGAGTTATCATCCCATTATCTACGTCTTCGTTTAACTTTAAAAGTAAACATATAGATAACTGATAGGATCTAGTAAATTACACGACGAGGAATGAAGGAATATCCAATATAACACTCGTGTTTTTATAAATTATTTTTTAAGTCATACTTTTATAAGTCATTTTATACATAAATAACTAATATTAAACAGTTAATTTTACCAAACATCTTTAAATAAATAGTTAATATTATTTATTGATTAAATCAACTATATAATTTATTGTCAATTAAATGTTGATAAAATTAACTAACAATTAATGTAATTAGCCAACTATTAAACAGTGCTAAAAGACGTCACGTATTGCGTACATATTTCCCCACTAGCTGCCTAATTTGACATCGAACTAAAACATTTCTAACATTCTAAACAATTATTAGAAAAGCAAGAAGGAGGAGCTTTAAATTCCTGGGGCCTTTGACATTGTTTAATCCTTCTTATGAATGATTGTGGGATTTCAACAACCTTGAGTTTGAATGTCAGGTTAGACTTGTAGCAAAGTGTCTACATTAATCAAGACCAAGGCAGACTAACTTTAATTGCAATTTGGTTTGATGTTTTAAAGTTTAAACTGCGCTTTAATTGCAAGTTGATTTGATGTTTTAAACCGCGCTTCGCACCCGGTGGAAATAAAAGTACACCCCTTACAAAGCATGACTGAGGCTTGACGAGTATATTTACCAATAAGGGAGAGGGATAGTTCGGTCATGACGATGAGTGGACGACGGAGTGTTTGATAAGAGAGACATCTGAAGAGACAGGGACAAAAACATATGTTCAGATTCACTTGGCTTGTCTTGTGCATTTCAAAAGATTCTGTCTTTTCTATCATAATGTCATCAACACCTTTCTCCTTTACAACTTCTACTTTCTATAGTACGTTATCTAACTTACCTGTTCGATCCTTCTACTTGAATCGTGTGTGGCTTGTGTGTGGCCGTGCTCGGATTTTGGATCGCACCCTTATGGGGACCTGCCGACTCCAACTAGTACTAGCTATTCTCCTTCATTTGTCTGTTATGAGATAAAAAAGCTTAGTAGGTGAACACATTTGAAGTTGTTTTCTTTTTTCTTTTTCTGTCCTTTTTTTAGAAGATATCTCAGCAAAGTTCCAAGTTAATAACTTCACCTAAAAATGATATATTCTAAATTGATGTTTTAAAAATTAGATAAAAATTAAACTTATAAAATAAAGGATCTGACAAGACTGTCATAAAATTCATATACAATAAAAAATAGAAAATTTTGAAAATTTAAAACATGGTTAAAGAAGAAAATCATCCTTACTTATTGAATAAATTGAAATTTAATTAAAGAAGAGATTGTTGAATAAAATAACTAATTTATTTTAGCTTATAAAGATTAATTAATTTATAAAATAAGTTAATTAATTAATAAATTTATCAAATTTTAATAATAACAATTATTAAAGTAAATTTAAATTAAAAATTAATTTGTTCAAAATTTTAACTGTTAAATTGACCAAATCAGTTTAATTGTTTAATCTTTGATATTAAAAACTCTGAGATCCAAATTCATTTGTCTCAAGATTTAACAAGAAGGTTGGAGTGCGATTATTATTCATTGATAATTATTTAAGTGAACAAGCTCTTGATAAGCTTCTAAAGTGCTTAGATTATATACAATTTTCATAACGGGGACCAAGGAACATTCCTCTTTGTAAGATACTAAGAATTAGGCTGTGTTTGGATCAGCGGTGCAGTATGGTAGGGATAAGTACTTATTTATCGTAGTTTTTAAATATAGTCACATGTTTAGATCTGCAGCCGAACAACTGGAGGTGGAGGAAAATGTAATGCCACAGTAGAAATCGATAAGTAGAAAGAGGGTTGCGGCAGGAAAGTGCTTATGTGATAGAAATTATACTTTCCGTTAATAACCTTATGATAATTATTATTTTCCATTATCCCCTCAACTAATTTTTATGAATTTTTTATTTACTAAATTTATTTTATTTTCATTTTTCTTATTTTCATTTAATATTTTATTATTTATAATTTTAATTTTATATGACAAATAATATATTCTTTATGAAATATTTTATTTACTAAATTTATATTTTTCTTATTTTAATTTAATATTTAATGTTTATAATTTTAAATTTATATACTAATAATATATTTTTAATTATTTATACAACAATTAATAGTTTATTAAATCAATAAACTTTTTAGTCATTTTATCTCTTTTTAGCAACCGCAACCGCACTTACTAAACACTTATTTTCATGTTTCGACAGTTACCAAAACAGCAATTTCAAATATATAAGTATTTTTTGAGAATAATTACTTATCATTTTAATAGGTTGATTTTAACAGGTTATCAACAATCACCGCTCTCTCAAATCAAGCCTTAGATTCCAAAGCAACTTCATAATGGTTTTATTATACATGTTTTTGAAGAAAGAAGATAAATAATACGTAATTATTACATGAGTAATTGCTGTAGGTTTTTTGATAAAAGATTGATAGCAATATGACAATGAAGCTGCAACCAGAAACCAATAGTCGATAGTGATACCTAACTTTTTACCCAAGTGAGAGACTTGTTTGGGATTAAAATAAAATGCCTTCTGCAAATCTTATTCTATGTTTCTCATACACAAATTAACTGATTCTGGGTTTCTCAATCGTGGAAAAGCCTTGATCCTCCTAACAACAACGAGTAGCCAAATCTAACCAGTGAATGGCACTAACAAAACAATACAAACATTGTCGTCCCTTTCATGGATGATAACAAGAACACTATGATGATAACGCGATCAAAGTCCATAAATGAACGTCACAATTTTTACAGGCATTGAAGCAAGACAAGGTTCCATTTTCCACGGAAGAATCTTTATCTAGTATACCACAAAAGTCTTGATTTTGACGTGCACTACTCTTTGTTTTTTTTGAGTTTATGTGGACAGTACAAGTTGCGATGGTTGGAGTGCTTTCAATGAAAACCAGAAGAGAAAGAAACAACGATAATAGAAAGATCCATTGGAGATATTATATACTTGAAATACATAACTGCAAACATAAAAAACAAACTCGTGCTTCTCTCATTTATTACGCCCCCAAAATTTCCGTACATAACTATAAAGAGATGGCATACTGAAGTTTCATTTCTCGGACGGATAATTCACATCAATATCCTGGTTCAGGCCTATTAGGCTCATCAACCGATCTGAAACTATTGGGCTGACAAATCTACAAAACTTGGGCCCAACGGAAATGACATCGTACTGTTGGCAGAAAAGGATCATATGGATGAGGTGAACTTGAAAAGTGAAGTCTTGACACGATGATTTAGGAATATCGGTCAATTAAATTTGATTGTATGAATCGATTCAGGTGAAGATGCTACCTTACAAGGAGGTCAAACTATACAAGAGCTTCAAACATATCGCGAGCATGACAAGCGAACCTTTTTCCTCAACATGATCTTCGAATTATTGACCTCGAGAATTCTACTGAATGTTATACCTTTGAGTAGTTTAAATTTCGTTGACAAATTAGCTTTCGAGAAGGTTGATTCTACTTTCATTTTGCTGTTATGATTTATATTTTTTTAAATAAAAACAAAATTTTGTTTTATTGTTAATATTAATGTATCACTGATAATAATTATATATTATATAAAATTTAAAGATTTTTTTTAATTAAACAAATTTATTTTAATCTCAAACCGAAAATAACAAGTAATGTGAAAGTCTTTATAAGCCTAGGGAAAAAAAATTAATCAACTATTTTTAGATTTCTACTTCTCTTAAACTCAAATTAAATTTACGATGGGATCAATCTAAATATAGAACATCACAAATAGCATCAAGGCAAACCTTTGCTAGGATGATGTTAAGTCACGACGGGGTGGGAGAGTAACATCCACAGTAGAACTGTGAGCAATAACAGCTCTTGACGGGCTTTTAATTCGATTCATATCAAAATAGGAGGGCATATTTTGGATTATGGATTGGGTCTTTGATAAGGACATTAAAAGAATAAAGATTTAGTTAACTCAAAAGGGAGAGGAGAGGCAAAAGTTTTTACAACCCTATAGAAAGGATTACTAATTAACAACATAATCTAACTATATTAATCACTTTATTGTGGGAATTATACATTGAGGAGGTTAAAGTTAGAGGTGGTGACTCGAGGTATGGAAGTAGGACTAAAAAGTTTGAGATTATAGTCAACTTTGATAACTATAAATTAGGCCGACCATACTTTATGGAGCGGAGTGTTGACCCATCAAATATTTGCATAGTCATAAGTTAATGGTAGCAGAGATGCAGATGCTTATTAGATATGTAACCTTATTAAAGAGATAATGTCAAGAATATAGTGGTAAGAGACTAATTAAAGGTGACTAATACTAATGAAAAATTAAGAAAGACGAGAATTAGATAGTTCGAACATGATAAGAGTAGACACCTTGATACTCCAATAAGAAGATGCGAAAAAATAGTACTTAAAAGTTGTAAAAGAAAAAAAAGAAAGGCTTAAAACGAACAAAAGAAAAGTGATCAAGAATGATATGACATAGTTGAAACTTACCGAAGAAATGACCCATAATAGAAAACTTTAACGTACTAGAGTACAAGTAAAAGATCTCACTTAAAAAGGTCATTCTCATTCTCTTAGGTCTTTTAGATATTTTCCTTCAAATCTTATGTATTTTATTTAGCATAAAATTTTATTAAGTAGTACTTCCCTCTTAGTTATTTAACCTAAATAGTTTTGTTCTTTGACTAATTATTTTATTGCAGTGACTTCTTTAATTTATTATTATACTTGTTTTCTTTCTAGTTTGTGTATTTATTTATTTATTCTATATTTTATTGTTACACTTTACTTTGTTTTATATTTATTGTATTAGGTATTTTCTTACATTTTTATATTTTCGTTTATAGGTATTTATATTATTATTATTATTCTATTTATTTAATATGTATATGCACACAGACACAAATATTGTTTATGTGAGTTTATCAGAAACAATCTCTCTATTAAATAAGGATGTATACTACTTAACCTTTCTAGGCCTTGTATGTTAGCCAGATTCTCATTAAATGGTGTTGTTGTTATTGTAGTAAGACTCAACAAAGCGATGAACATATTAAGAGGATTTGGTAGATATTAGAGATGGAGACAACCTCATATTTTGATGTGGATGATGGTGGACTATTAAGGTCTAAGAGCAGGTTGTGTGTTCTAAATGATATGGATTTAAGGAAAGAGATAATGGAAGATGCTCACTTTTTAAGTATTCTATACCCTTAGCCAGGATTGAGATGTACAAATATTTGAAGAGATATTTTGTTGAAAAACATGAAGAGAGAGAAAACGAAACTTATAGCAAAATGTAAAATACGTTACTAAGTCTAGACAAAGCATAGAGACTGAGAAGAGAGTTATAGTCTTTACCTGTTGTTGAGTGGAAGTGGAACATATTACAATGGATTTTGTTTTAAGTTTTCTTAGGACAGTGAAAGGTGATGAGTTGGTCTGAGTGATTGTAGATGGTGGGTTGTATTTAATGTTAAAGTGTTTCTATCAAAGTTATAAATTCCATATTACTAACTTATCACCCACAACTAAGGCAAGTGTACTTTTTTTTAACAAATAAGATAATAATAGTGAGTAGGTGTGATTCCACGAGGAACCAGCATAGATTACAAAACTTAAATTATTAACTAGTCTAATCTAAAAAAGTGATTTATATATGTTTTGATTAAGAAATATAATAAATAAACAAAACCTAAATAGGTAGCCAAAAGGATCAATAAGAAGGTAATTAACAAAAGAGAATTTAATTAACTATCAATATTTAGACATGTACTTCCCTTGTCTTACTTTTGATTTCATGAATCAATTAACCTATAATATTAAACTGGACCAACAAGATTTTTTAAACATTAAAATTATACTTCTCGAGATATGACCTCTACTCTTTGGTTGGTTAACTCATTTATCTATCATTACTAACATTCTCATATATCTGTCATTACTAACATTTCTTTGGACAAATAGCTATAAAATCTCATAAAAGGTTCCACTATAATACTAGAAAGATCACATATGTTTCTTTCGAGCATCCCATTTAACTCCTATTACATAAGTCGTGGTCCGTCCACATGCAAGCTCACTCGAGATGTTCATAAGTAAATTCAAATAAAATCTAGTCGCTACATCGCTAAATCATGCATTAAGATTGATCGAATTAAATTTATAGAAATATATTTTATTCATAAATTAAAACGAACGAACCCATACGAACTTAAAAATGAGGATTTTCTCTATCTAAATATAAAAAATATTTATTCATTAATCATAATCATATTAATAAAAGTAATAGACAAAAATAATGAAAATATGATATAAATAAATCTAGAATGTTAGTCCTTTATGACACCCAAATGAAAGGGGTGAACTAGATATTGATAAATCTTAAACTGAAGATTAGTAATCTATTGTGTTAATGATCGCAATTTATAAAGTATGAAAATATAAAATGAAATAATGAATTTTACTAATACATTTAAGCAATAAAGTAAAAAGAGTAAAGGAAAAAAATGCAAACTAATTTATAGTGATTCAATAAATAACTCTTGCCTACGTTCACTCTCAAAACTTTTATTTGATTTCTATTATAACTGTTTTTTTAAGATGAATAACTTTTGTATAATCTTTACTTCACAAAGTAGAACTATTTTACAATCTGTATTCACAACGAAGAGTAACCTCAATACTATTTGGAATACCTTACGTGCAATAGATAAAAACTTAAGAGAAGCTTATAACTTAAAATATCTCCCGTGATCACTTTGATAATATCAAATAGTTTCACTCACTCAAATATGAGATAATGAATGTTTAAATACTTGATAAACACTTATAATGTATGTGTAACACACCTAAATGCTTTTTCATACAAGCACTAACTAGAAAATATGAATTTATAAGGTTTTGGAACCCATATTAGGTGTCGGAGCCAAAAACTAACTATTATAATAAGCAATTCCAGCATATTGATCGACCACTAGGTCGTATTGGTCAATCAATGTGTAGTCAATACATAGAATCAACCAGTCATTGCACATTATTTAGACATATTGGTCGATCAACGTGTCTCTTGGAAGAATATTATTCAAACATATGTCTATTGGATGGATATCGGTTGGCTACACCATTTTATTGGTCAACCAATTTGTAACATCCACCATAAACTTATATTGGTTGACCAATCCCCATAACAACAAGACTAGCAATTTCAAATCCTCAAAGTTGATTTATTTAATGCAATTATAATTAAAACAACTTCCAAAATATCCTTCAAAGAGTGTTTGATGCTAATATTTGTCCTCTAGAAATGAAGATGGCAGCAATTAATAGTCAACTCGGGGCTGTGACGGGTTATAATGGCTTTGGTCGCAAGTTTGGGGGGTAATGGTGGTGTGAAGGATGGTGATACTTGGAACTGCTTATGGCTCCGTTTAGCACCAAGATGGAACACATTTACTGATTTACAAGGATGTTGGTGAACAGAAATTCACAAAGTCGAAATATGGATTAAAATGGGACGCTAAAATACAAGGTAATGGAACCTCTTTTACAGGGCACCAATGTTCTTGAGGCCCAGAACAACCCCAACACCAATAATGTGGCCAACAGTTCCACATGCCAAAGTGTCGGCGAGGGTGAAACCAGCAGGGTCACCGGTTTGCAAGCCTGAGTCCCTCGCTTCGAGCTTCAATCCTGCGGTAGCCTTCCTGTTGGCCGAAGGAGCTAGCCCGAATCTTCCAGCAAATAGCATTAGGCTGGTGCTTGTCACCATTATCTGCAAGTAACATCAGGCCAAATAAATCGTTAGACATTCCAATAGATGGAAACCAACTGTTTGAAGTTTGATCTTACCAAATTAGTTGGTGAACCGATGAAATCCATGCGAGCACCCAAAGCTCCATTTCCCTTTCGCCTCATTGGCTGAGCAACCGCCTGCATGAAGAAAAGAAAAATGCTTGTTTTCTTCAGAGAACATGCCCAACATCCTAGGGCGTTTAATTGAAAATGAGTAGGCCAAGGATGACGAGCTAACCAAGGAATTAACGGGGGCAGCTAGCTGGGGTCTAAGACCGTTGAACTGTGGTAGAGTGGTGGTCAGGGAAGCAGCTGCCATTCTGACACAGACGGAAAATGATGAGAATCAAAGATCTGTTCTTGATAAAGAAAAGGAAAGGAGGAGAGGTTATAGGTATAGCTATAAAACTGAAGCATACGGAGCCACATGAGCAACATGTGGCTTTAGGATGCTGGAATTGGATACACTTTGATTCTTGTGGCTGACTTGGCTTTCTGGCATAGGTTGAGGCACCTGGATAAGGTTTCAGGCTGAAAGTGGGATAAGTTGGCATTTAGATCAAATTATTGGGCTTCAGGTTTTTGGTTTCAACTTCATAAAACAATATTTTCAGGGATGACAAATGGGCTTGTGCCAGGTCGGGTCTTAGGTTATCTAAGCCCAATCTAATTTGAGACTCGATTTTATTAAGTAAAATAAAATCGTTTTATATTTTAATTTATATTTTAATTTTTAAAATTTTTTTGTACTAGTTAGACTTGGGGTGGTGTTAATGATTTATATCTTTTAAAATATATTTTATGATATTGAATTTTGTTAAAAATATCTTATTAAATAACATATATTAGTAGCATGATTAACTGTAAAATAATAATTTATTTAGTAATTTCTATATTTTATTGTTAAAATTTATTTTTCTTGATATAAATGTAAACAATAAACTTCTTTTATTAGTTAAAAAATATTGGGTCAATTGAAAATAAAATAAATAATTTTTATATGAAACAAAGAGTTATAAATAATTAAAACTCTATTTTAATTAATTTTTATAAAATTTAATTCATAATTATCATTATTAATAATAATAGTAATAATAATAAAAAATTGAAAGCAATTTATCATTTTCACATTAAATTGGTTAGAAAATGGGCTAGGGGCAAAACGGGATACTGAGCCACCAAACAATAATGCTATGTTTGGGTGGACTTAACAAATGAAATGATTTATAATGAAATGAAATATATGTAGATATAATATTAAAAATTATTATTTGATAAAAATAAAATATTATTTAAACGAAAAATTTATAATATAATATAGCGTAAAATTATTTATTATTATATATTTTATTTTAATATTTATTATTATATATTTTATTCTAAGCTTAAAAGTTAATATTTTTTTATTTTTACTATTTAATTTCGTTATAAAGCATCATAAAAAAAAAGTATAATATTACATTATGTTCGACTCCATTAATATACCCACAGCTAAAGCCTAACAGTGAAAGATGCTCAAAACCTTTGTTTCTAAACTGCTTATTTGATTCCACAATTTTCCCTGTTAAAATTTTCCGGCAAAGTGTGGAGGGAAAAAAAATGGACGGCAGCTTAGAGATCTCCATCGACAAGCTGCCTCTAAAGCGCTTGGACTCCATTGAAGAGAACGGTGTAGAGCGCTTCCCTACGTACGCAGGCATAATTGTTCAATTTTTCTCATTGCCGCAATTATGTGTCTGTATTGTTATTTAGGGTTTGACATGAATGTAACTACGAATTCCTTAATAATAGTGTTGTTGATTGATATGATGAATCTATTGGTCGTAGTGATGTTGGTTATGACGAGAAGCGAGAATCGTTGATTCGGCGAATAGATTTTGCCTGGGCTGTCGAGAAAGACAACGAAGAGGAGAAGAAGCAGAAAAGCTCGAAAGAGGGCTCATCGCAGACGTCATGGCCGTGGCAGAGCATGGTAGAGAACTTGAAGTTGGCTTACCAGGAGCTTTCTGTTGTTATAGATCTCATCAACACAGTGAGAATACTTACATTCCCGCTTCTGTACTTTCCGGAGTGAATTGTGAAGAAGTTGAGAACGAAAAATAGTAGTCTTGTTCGCAAATTTGCCTTTAAAATGGGTATATTATGGATTTCGTTTGATCTTCTGGCTACAAATGGGGTTTTGGTTGGTTTAGTGATTAGTGAAATTGGAACATTGAATATGAAGGAACCTAATCTATTTTACTCTGTTTTAAGTTAATACAAGAAGATGTCATAATTGGGAAGAATAGTTGATAGGACTTTGATAATATTAATAACCATAACTATAAAGAGTCTAAAGTTTTCGGAATAGCTTTGTGGCTGTTTGAGCTCTATCATATCGAGATTAGTGGGAGTAACTGTGAGTCCAAGAGTAAAATGGCTAAAATGGTTTCATCTCAGGCGGTCTTTTGAGTTACAACTTAGATGGTTTGCCGTATGTTCTTTGAGTTTATCTTTATGTAGGTGGAAGCTAATGACGCTGTAACAGTGGCTGGCATGACCAGGCCAAAGTTGCTCCCCCATGAGGTACTAGCAGAGCTTGCCATATCTACAGCAACAAAATTGCAATGTTATCGTGTAAGTTGCTTTGTCTTCTGAGATGTCTTGTATTCAGTTGTTTGCTGTATTATTCTTCAAATTAATGCGATGGCTCATGTTGGTGGGATTACTAGAAGGATTTGTTTCTGAATGAGATGATTTCTGGACATGCTTTTTCTTATTCTTTTTCATTTTTGTGGTAATTTTTATGTCATTTCCTTACCATTGCTTCATTCCAGCAACTTGGTAAATATTTTAAACAATCTGCCAAAGCTTTGGAGCAGCAAGTTGTGCGGGAAGCCAAATTTTATGGTGCTCTAATCAGGTTAGAAACAGATACTGGTCGCTAAATCATTCAATTGTTATAAATTATTATGCTAGAGGTATTGGATGGACCATTCCTCCTTCTTCATGTTCAACATTTCTTTGTTTTTTGTCATTTGCTCTTTTCTCTATATTTATGCCTATGGCTTGAGCTTAGTAAGTATCAGAGTAGATATCAGTTTCAACAACTTGCTCCTTCATTTTATTTTCCTGACAAGCTAATAGATTGCAGCAAAACTGGAAAGTTAAACGGCAACGTGTGGCAGCAATTGCTCCTGGCAGTGAAGGTTTCACTATTGATCTTTTTGATAGTTCATTATATGATTCACCCATAGCATATCGGCCATCTTCTCTGTCTACCATTCGCATTGAACATGACTCAGCTGGCATGCTGGCTATAAACTTACCTCCAAATTCTTGCCGTTTTCTTCATTTTGGTTTTTTGGGTGCACATCCCAATAGTACTAGAAAGAAATCTAGTAAGATTCAAACTCGAAGTACTGTTGATCCTCAACATAAAGAATCTGAGAAAGAATGCTTAAGTGATAATGAATGTGTGAAAGAAACACACCAACTACTTCGGGAAGTTCATCAAGCAATCTTTGATGAGCTGGTAGGTTGGCTTCTTTTTAGCCTTCTAATCTATGTTCATATTTTGATTTGACAGCGTTACCTTATTTGGTTCATTTGTCTCCAGGTTTTTGACGCAATTAACCGTGAAGCATTCAGCCAATCTTTAGGAGTCAATGTAACTGGAATTCGTGAAAATTACCTGCAACTTAGCACGGGTCCTGGAACCTCTATATTTATATCTCTTATACCACCTAATACTGATGCTGATGAAGAAAAAGCAGCAGTTGATGGTGAAAAGCTCCAGAGTCTAGAGACTGATGCTTTACCGTTGGAGTCATTTGATGCAGTGACGGAAGAAAATTTTGAGGGTCCTACCAAGAAGTCGGGTTTACCTAACTGTAGTAGCTACGAAATATATCTTAAGCAAATATTTCATGAGCATTTATTTTCAAGACCAAGGGATAAACTCCCTACAGCTGCTACTCGTGTTGCCAGTCAACTAGCAAAGGATACACCCAGTCTTCTTGGTCATTTTTGCATGTCTATGGCTCATAGAATTTTTGCGAACAAAGTTCTGATGAAGTTGGAAAGTGTGGTATGATTCTTGATGGATCAATTAAAATACTTGCAAATGAGATGTGAACTTGAAGTTTGTCCTCATAGCATCTTTCTTTCGATTGTGTAGGTTTGCAGAGTTCCATATATCCATTTGATATCTCATCCCACTTGGAGCTCCCGAACATCTTCATGGACAATCTTCATGAAGGTTCCTTCCTCTGTTCTACGTGGGAGTTCTCAACCCCAGGTAACAGATGCTCAAACCATGAAGAATGTAATGAAATCGGAATTCCGCACCAAGGTTGCCGTGAATGATGATTGTATCAAAGTTGAAGCCGAATGTGCTCCTAATCTCGTGGGCCTGTTTAAAGGATGTTCTGACAGCATGTATTCTACAAACAAATATGACTGTGACTTGGCTGATCTCCCAGTGATAATTGTGCAGCAGGTATGTCACTGTGCTTAAGTTTTGTAGTTCAGTAGTTAGGGAAAGCAATTACGAAGAGGAATAAAAAAACAATTATGAAGAGGATTTTTGATTAATGCAAATCAAACATAATTAGTTTGGTACCATACATTGTATGTTGTGTGTTTGATCCTCTAATATTTTGTTTGGGAACGTTGGTTCTCTTCTCCATGACTTCAGCAGTATTTCCTTTATGGCCTGGCCGTAAACTAGTAATACCTTATCCTTTACTGGAGAAAGTATGTTTACTCATTTTATTCTGAATGTTTTGGATAATTTGGAAGATATTGTTTTTGCTAATTTCTTGGTGTGCACCTTTGTGATAGGTTGCAAGCCAGGTGATCCGATGGCTACACGAGGAAGCTCTTAAAGTTGGAATTAAAGCAATCCGAGATTTTTTATGCTTGCGATTTGAGTTGGAACAGGGTGAAATTCTGAGCCTGGTGGCGCACGTGGACCCAGAAGATATGGAAGGATGCATCTCATGGTGGTTGGTAATGGAAGAGGGCCTGGCCGAGGAAAGGAACCTTCATGTAGATGGAATGGATAGTACATCGGATTATAGGAGGTTCCTGGGCTACTTGCCTCTAGATGTGTTGTACTCAACGCTGATGGACTTGGTTAGTTTGTGCAGTGCTGCTGGGACCTATTAACCACTCTAAATTTAGGCTTGGCGCTGATGTAGTAGTACTAGAGAATACCCTTCTATGGTTTTGCTTTAAATAATATGTATATCTATTTTGTTACATTACTGAAAAGATTTTTGCACTGATTATTTTTGTTTTCATATAGTTTCCATCCTCTTCTTTGCCTCTGCCCATCACCTTTCATTGCCACCACACTTTTGAACGAGAAATGCATAATGATTATTAGAAGGTTGTAGAGCCGATGGGGGAGGATGCTAAAGTTCTCATTTGCTAACCCAGCGTTTGGTTAGTGTCCTCGTGAGTGAGGACAATGGACAAGGACATAAAAATTTTGTCCTCTGCACCATTTGTTTGTTGTCCTCACTTATTTTCGTTCCGTCCTCGAAGGACAAAGACACAAATTTTTTGTACCTCCTAATTCTGTAGTACAAAAATTTTTGTCCTATAGAAAAAAATCAAAAACTCAAGGAAATGTCCAAAATACCTTCTCATACTTACTCTGAAATTTAATTCACTCTCAAATTTTCGCATCACTTTTGTATATTTTAATTAAATATAATGTAATAAAATAAATAATAATGTTATTTTAATTAATTATAATTTAATTAATTAATTAATTACAATTTTTTAATTGATGAATAGTTATATTTTAATTAGTTATAGTTTAATTAATAATA
>JAOTAY010000003.1:27257407-27273514 GCA_025629805.1 Erythroxylum baracoense | reverse complement strand
TAATAATTTAATTAATTATATTGTAATTATTTCATCGTAATTAAAAATTACAAATACACTTAAAATAAATATTGATACAATTATAAAATAATCAATAAATTACATATTTTTGATCATATTATACTGCAGGGGCATTTTCGTCATTGACACTGTTTTTTGTTCTGTCCACTTCAACCAAACACATTTCTGTCCTCCAGACGAAGGCAATTTTTTCTGTTCTGTCCATCATAACCAAACAGCTTACTGTCTTCAATTTTTGTTCTGTTCTGTCTCCAAATTTCTGTTCCGTTCCGTCTCTGCATATTAAAGACAGCAATCAAACGCAGCGTAAGGGTATCATGATGGACCAGCTTATTTTTGTGAAACCTGCACAGATCATGCACTTCACACCCACGAATTGCATCCTCCTCCTCTGCACCTTCTTCATGCTCACAACTTCATATTAGTGCCAGCCAAAACTCCCCAAATTAATCTTCCAAAGTTACAGGATTGATTTAGGGGCATCGTTCAAACTTCAAAGTCACATTTTTGTTTGTGAAGAATGTAGGAAGGAGCTTCAGGTTTGTTTTGTTTTTTGTTAATGTCCTTGGTCTAATGATTTACTCAATTAATGAGTCTAAATCTTCATTTTGTCTCCTTAATCTTATCCTAGCCTATTTCCATTTTTATCAGTCTCCTCAGTTACTCCGTCCTTGTATGTTGAAAATATGGCTCAAATGGGTTTTGATTAAACCCAAGCTATAATAGTCTGTCTTAAACATTTGTCATCATTTTATATTAATAATATAAACCTAATATATGTCTGTTCAACATTATTTACTTCAGCATCTTGATTACTCGAGCTTTTTACCAAGTTTAATAGGCACGTCTAAGTGATTGATAAAATGAATAAACCGCTTTCTTCAAACACAAAAACAACTCTAAAGACAGCTTTGACAAGTACAAGTTAATATTGCGACGGAGATACTCGTGTTTTCAAGGAGATTTTATCATTATTTTTATTACAAATAAAAACAACTAATTTAGTTTCTTAATGTTTTTAAAACGTAAAATTATTTTTTTATTAAGCATTAAATTTTCTTTATATCGACAGTTAATTTATAGACTCCGCACGAGTAGTAACCATTCCAACGTTTGAATATTTGGTGTTTGGTACTGCAGCTAATCGTGAACATGTTGGTGTTAGCGAAAATAGCAATAATGTAAAATTGAAACAGCTTATTTGAATGTAAGGTGACGTGAAAAATCACTACCTTAAGTTGAAAATTTCCCCTCTACGGCGTAGCAGAACAATAGAATTCGACCTCAGGGTTAATGCCTTCTTTACCAGTTTTGGTGCACTCCAAAGGGTGGAATAGGAACTATCTCCGAAAATTAATAAATGAACACAAAGGCAGAATAGAAAAGACAAGAGGTATAAAAAATATTTTTATGTAATAGATGTGTGACTTATATAGGAAAAAGTAGTTTGAGAATTGTGAGCGAGGGAAAAACTTTAAGAGTGATGAGTGTGAGAAAAGCTTTGAGAATCGTGAATGTTGGGAGAAAGGCTTGCGAAAGAACAAGGTGTGTCTTGCATATATATAGTACAAAGAGTTCATACGTTGACAATGGCAATAAAGATACAATAAGGAAGAATGGAACGTTGACAATAAAGGTGGCAATCAATGTAAGAAACGTATGAATTTGACGGTGAACGTTACCCAAGTTTTGGAGCAAAACACTCAACAATTCCCCACTTGGTTCAAAACTTGAAACAAAATATAATAATTTTAAGAGAAAAATAGACGAACAATCAGGTGAACTAAATCTTGAACCTGGTGTCTAAGAAATTTCAGAAACAGAACCTGCTAAAGAAATAAACAGTCTCAAAATGCCCTGGCCTCATGATCACCCTAGAGAGATACTCTCATAAGAAGGTGGCTAGCCCCCCACAATCACGTAGGTGAGTTTATGAAGTGTGTACTGCTCACACCATCCAAACTTGGGCTATGAAACTCATTAAGGATTAAATAATCCAACCTCCACAAACACAGTAAAGTCATGCTAAAGGGCGCTATTCAATAATGAATATCTCAGTATTATTCCACAAACAATGTGCAAGTAAGTAGTCACCACATAACTTTGTTTGACCCATTGAACTTGATTTTCCAAGATGGGTGTCCATCACGAGATTATTATACAATTAGGCTCAACCCCATCCCTTTAGCATGCTCTGAAACTAGTTTCCTATATAAAACTTTTGTAAACGGATCCGCTAAGTTTCTCTCTTACTTGACATAGTCTAGAAAAATTATACCATGTCTAATTAAAGTACAGAAAATTTTTATGTCTCAATCTGATATGTCTACTTTTGCCATTATATGCCTTGTTCTTGGCAACATGAATGGCAGCTTGCAAATCACAATGAAGGAACACAGAAGGAATTGGTTTTTCCCAAAGCGAGATATCTGCTAAGAGATTCCTTAGCCACTCAGCTTCCCGTCCTTCCAACTCCAAAGCCATAAACTCATCCTCCATTGTTGATCTCGTAATACACATTTGCTTGGATGATTTCCAAGACACTGTAGCTCCTGCCAAGGTAAAAACATAACCACTGGTAGAGTGTATATCATCACTCTCTGTAACCTAGTTAATACCAGAATATCCCTCCAATACAGGAGGATGTCCACCAAAAGATAAACCATAATGCAAAGTACCTTTCAAATATCTCAACAAACGAATCAATGCATTTTAGTGCTCTTGACTAGGATTATGAGTATACCTACTAAGTCTTCTCACACAGTATGCAATATCAAGGCGAGAATAGTTCATCAAGAACATCACACTACCAAGAATTTTAGCATACTCAGCTTGGTTTACACTGTCACCAAGATTTTTCTTTAAAGCAACACTAGCATCATATGGAGTCTTGACTGGGTCCACATCATAATAACCAAACTTCTTTAAGATTTTCTCAATATAATGAGTTTGATTCAACCTAAAACCAGAATAAGTCCTATCAACTTTGATTCCCAAAATAAAGTGCACAGGTCTAAGATCTTTCATATCAAAAGAAGATTTTAGCAAACTCTTGGTAGTATTAATGACATATAAACTAATACCAAAAATAAGCATATCATCCATATAAAAAGTTATGATTACATAGCCATTGATATCAAATTTCACATAAATGCAAGAATCAGCATCATAAGAGGTGAAACCATGTTTGAAAATCTCACTTTCAAATTTCTCATGCCACTGTTTGGGAGCTTGTTTAAGTCTATACAAAGACTTAACCAACTTACACACCTTTTGCTCTTGACTAGGCACTCTAAACCCCTCGAGCTGGACCATCATCTAAATCACCATTCAAGAAAGCTGTTTTAACATCCATTTGGTGCACATGATGTTTAAATACTGAGGCAATAGCAAACAACATCCTTATAGATTCAATTTTAGTAACGGGAGAGTAAGTGTCAAAAAAGTCCAATCATTCTTTTTGTTTAAAGCCTTTAATCACAAGTCTTGCCTTAAACCTCTCAATGGTTCTTTCAGGTCTTAATTTCTTTTTAAAAATCCACTTACACTCCAAAGGCTTACATCCTCGAGATAGATCAACTAAAACCCAAGTTTTATTAGACATGATTGACTTTAACTCACTATCTATGACTTCCTTCTAAAATGTAGCATCTACATATCTCATTGCTTCCTCATAAGTTTTAGGATCTTCCTCAATAATATAAGTCACCACAAAAACATCATTTATCTCCTCAGGTTTTGTTACCACAAAGGAAGTAATAAAGTCAGAACTAAAACTAGTGGTACCCTAGCTCTTTTGCTCCTCCTTAGTTCAACAATTTCCTCTTCTTCTATGTCATTATTGGTAGAAGAACTAGGGACAAATTCTCTAGGCACTTGCATACTCACTTTCATACGAAACATATCCTCAAAGAACACTGCATCTCTTGACTCTATAATTGGACCATAAGTGTTATATCCCTCTTCCTTAACCATAAATCTATAGGCAGCACTATTAGAGGCATATCTCACAAAAATTAAATCAACGGTCTTGGGCCCAATTTTCTTCCTTTTATGTTTAAGTAGAGCAACCTTAGCAATACACCCCCACACTTTCAAAAAACGCAAGCTAGGTGGATAACCTTTCCAATTTTCATAAGGGGTTTGATCTAGTTTCTTATGAGGGACTCTGTTTAGAAAATACCAAGTTGAAAGAATAGCTTCCCCCCACATAAAATCAAGTAAACTGGAGGAAATTAACATTGCATTTATCATATCCTTAAGTGTTTGGTTTTTCCTCTCAGCTGTTCCATTTTGTTCAGGTGTATAAGGGGCTGAAAACTCATGAATAATCCCAACTTTTGCACAATAATCAGCAAGAAAATCAGTATTATACTCACCTTCTCGATCAGACCTTAGTCTCTTAATTTTTCTTTCTAATTAGTTTTCAACCTCAGCTTTGTTTTTCATAAACATTTCCTCTTCATCACTTTTATTTTTCAATAAGTAAATCTTTGTAAATCTAGAACAATAATCGACAAAGGTAATATAATATCCCATACCTCCTTTACTTACATAATTTTTAAAATCACCCAAGTCTATGTGCACCAATTCTAACAATTGTGAATCTCTCTCGATCACTGACTTAAACGGTTTCTTAGAGTGCTAAGCCTCAACACAAATTTGATATTTTTCCATTTCATTAGTGATTTTGTTAGGTAACAAGTTTAAGCTTTGCATCCTCTTAATTGCCTCACATTCACATGCCCAATTTTAGAGTGCCATAAGTCTAAAGACTAAACAATATAAGCAGAAGAAGTAGATGCATTCATTTCAACGTCAAGTACAAATAAGTCCCATTACAAAACCCTTTTCTAACAAAGTTTCCATTCTTAGTCAAAACTAGCTTATTAGAATCAAAGGTTAGTTTAACATTGGCTTTGTTAAGCAATGCACCAAAAATCAAGTTTCTACGTACATCAGGAACAAATAAAATATTTTCTAATGCCAACACTTTTCCAGAGGTGAGTTTGAGAATGAATTTGCCAACTCCTTGAACAGGAACTTTGCTGGAGTTACCCATATATACAAATTCATCATCAGCAGCATCATTCAACTCCTTGAATAGGTCTTTATTGGTGCAGATGTGGCGTGTAGCTCCTATGTCAACAATCCACTCGACCAAATTTCCAGCAAGGTTGACTTCGAACACCATAGTAGTAATGATCTCCTCGTTATCACTAGCTTCAACCATATTAGCTTGAGGCTTACCAAAGTTCTTCCAGTTACCTATTGGTATCCTGTCTGGTTTCTTTTCCCGAACTGTTGTGGTTTCTGTCCTTGGCCTTTCTTCTTATAGTTAATTCTAGCTTGACAATTGGTGACAGGATGGCCTAGCTTGTGACACCACCAACAGTCACCAGCTATCCCTTTACGCTTAAACTGACCCTGCTTATTGTTGAAAGACTTGTTTTGTCCACAATTTTTCTTAAAGTTATTACTATTTCTATGTTCTACCACATGGGCCTTAACAATAGGGACAAGGGTAAGTGTTTTAGTCTTATCTTGTGCACGGTTGGCCTCCTCAAACTTTATATGTCCTATTAACTCCTGAAGCTTCATGTCTTTCTTCTTATGCCTCAATTGGTTTTTATACTCATTACAGGAGGCAGGAAGTTTCTTAATAAGGGCATTAGATTGAAACAACTCACAGATGTTCATACCTTCAGTAAGGATTCCAGCAACTAGGTTTTCATTCTCATGTAGTTGGTCCATAATAGGCTTATCATCAATGACGGTAAATTTTAAGCACCTAGCAACTGCATATTTCTTCGTATCAATATCATCCGTTCCGTATTTCACTTCTAAAACATCCTAATTTTCCTTAGCAGTTTTGTACTTACAGTAGATATCAAATAAAGGGTTGGATATATGGTTGATTAACACTCCCCTAATGGTATGGTTATCCGTAATAGTCTTAGGATCAGTGCTGTCACTAGGAGTCTCTTGAAACAATACACATTCAATTTTGTATTGTTGAAAGTAAAACAAAATTTTCTCAGACCATCGTTTAGAATTTCTCTCATCTAGAGGCTCTAATCTAGTAAGGTCAGGTATAATTTTCGGGGCCATAATGAAAGAGGCAGAACCTAAATGGGGAACAGCAAGAGCAGAACCTACGTTTGTCTCATTTGCAGTCGACATAATTCCAACTTATATCCAAATTAAAAACACAGTAGCAAACAATGCAGAAATTTCCAACAACTAGTAGCAAACCCGAAAACAGTAACAGGTAGAACAACATAATTTCTGACAGCAGTAGTAACGCAACAAATAATTTCCAACTTAGATTGTTAGCAAAAATAGCAATAATGTAAAATTGAAACAGCTTATCTGAATGCAAGGTGTCGTAAAAAATCACTGTCCTAAATCAAAAATTCCCCCTCTACGATACAGCAGGATAACGGAATCCGACCCTAGGGTTAACACCTTCTCCACCAGCTTCGATGCACTCCAAAGGGCAGAGTAGGAATTATCTCTGAAAATTAATAAATGAACACAAAGGTAGAATAGAAAAGACAAGAAGTATAAAAAAAAAAATTTATGTGAAAGATGTGTGACTTATATAGGAAAAAGTAGTTTGAGAATCGTGAGTGAGGGAAAAACTTTGAGAGTAGTGAGTGTGAGAAAAGCTTTGAGAATCGTGGATGTTGAGAGAAAGGCTTGCGAAAGAACAAGGTGTGTCTTGCATATATATAGTTCAAAGAGTTCATACGTTGACAATGGAAATAAAGACACATTAAGGAAGAATGGAACGTTGACAATAAAGGTGACAATCAATGTAAGAAACGTATGAGCAACTTGATGGTGAATGTTATGAACGTTACCTAAGTTTTAGAGCAAAACGCTCAACAGTTGGTAGTATCCAACTAAATATCAGACTAAAGAAGCAAATAACAGCAAGCTTCAATCTTATAAAAAGCGGGATTTGAGAAGCTCCCCTACATATGTATGGAGCTATTATAATGTGGAAAGATATGGCAAAATGAAGCACAACAGACACATCTTTTAATGGTACAGGAATAAGAATATGCTCAATGTTAAAAAAACTATAATCAATTTTTTAATAATTTCTCAATTAGATTTCTTTTGTTCATGTGTCAAATCTCTAATAATATTTAAAGAACATAGGAAAAAATTTAATCAATTTAAGAGGAAAAGATATAAGTGATAGCTCTCTTGTGCTTTTCTCTTATTTATAGGAAAAGATAGTAAATTTTATTTCTAATTAAAATTAAATTTCTTAATTATATTTAAAATCTAACTCTAACTCTAACTATAATTTAATATTAATAAATCAAATCTACTATATTTGATTGTTGAAGTTTTTTCATACTTTACAATAAGTTTAACTTAAATTTTCTCTTTTAAATTATTCTTTATATGAAACCTATTAAGTTCCTAATATGTTGACAATAGTTATAATTATAATTGTAAATTAGAATTAGAATTAGATAAATTAAAGCTCATTTATTTTATTTTAATTTGTCAACTAGACAATTTATAATCATATATTAAGATTGACATCTATTAACATATCTTATGTTCACCTAAATCTTAGGAATGCCAAAATAATTTGACTTTATTTGTATATGCATAGTTATAACGTATAATTTAATCCTTTTATTATTTAATATTTTAAATGAAAATAGAGTAAAGAATTAGCCTCTTTGGCTCAAAGCCTAATCGGGCTCAAACAGACCCTTTTTCAATTAAGTAAATAAATAATTTGTAAATTTAAAAAGATTGTTTAAAAATTTTATGGCATATTTTCTTATCTAAAAACTCATCCTTATTAAAAATTAGTATTCATTTCATTTTTATTAAATTAAAATTGTTAAGTTTAATGTCTTGCTTTTGACTCTATTTGCTTAATTTTTTAAAAAACTAATGTCACTTTAAATTGTTCTCTTTTTTTTTTGACTAATCACTATTCTCTTATCTAGGTTTAACAATAAAATGGTGCTTAGTTTATTCATAAGTCAAAACATGAAAAAAATAATATCAATTTATGATGCAAATATCACAGTAATATTTATAAAAATCATTTTATTTTCAAAACAAAAGAACAATATAATATTAATATTATCTAAATGAAAAAGAGATACAATTTACAAAAGTCCAAAAATAAATTATCAATTATAGCTGAAGAGTGGAAACTGAAGTTAAGTAAATCCAAAAATAAATTATCAATTATAGCTAAAGAGTGGAAACTGAAGTTAAGTAAACAAACAAAGACAACATTACAGAATCTGAATAAAAACACATAAGTAAAGATTTATATCTTCAATTATAAAAACACCAAAGCAATCACATAGAAGATCGTTAATAGTTGGCACCATTTCGTCTACGTGTAAAAATATTATTATATAAAGTATAAATGATTATACAAAAATTGTATTAAATGAATATTCAACACATGATAATCAATAATTAAATATACATTTATCATTAAATTTTTTAAAAATAAATTTTTAGTTAAAAGACTAGTCTCTACACTAATACTTGTGTTAATATAGAAAGATAATATAATTTATGATTGTTAAAATTGTTATGATAAACAAAATCAATATATTATAAAGAATAGAATTTACCTTTGATATCTTTATCATCTAATCAATCTTCAGGGACATATAAGGGTTTTCACAGTATTAGGATGCAGTTGAGCATGATGAGAACTAATTGTCCATTCACTAGTATTAAAATTAGACTCTAAAGTAATAATAGATATTGGAATTACTAAGTGTTCATGTGTAATTACTTGTATGATAGAAAAAACACTTTTATGTTTCTTCCATCATAGCAATACATTAAACTCCACATCTTCAACTTTGGCCGCAACACCTATCTACAAATAGTTGTCTAACTTTATCCTACTGTAAGAGGTTCGAGCCCTTTTTTCTTAGGCAAGTTTTGCAAATGTCGATTTCACATTGGTCTTATATGAAGATGAACCTAATCCTAAACCAGAAGCTAGAGATGAACTACCGTAATCTTAATTTCTGATTGATTTGTTTTATTCTTATAAGAGTTATAAGTTTTACCTACAAATGCATGGTGTAGCTATAATTAGCATTGGTAAGTATAGGTTGATCTTGCAAGGACTGTAAGTACTAACACTAGCTTTTTCTCTATTATCTAACCGCTGAATCAGGTTGTAAATTTAATTGAAAATTAAACTAAACAAACTAAACTAAAGTTAACATAATAAGGAATTAGGATGAAGAAAATACTACGATTAGATGATATCAAATAAGTAATACCTAGGTGATGATTCCCCCTAAGATATCTTAAATACTAACCTTTTATCATGCAATTAAATTATTGATTATTAGATTGTGAAAACTCCTATCTTATGTTAATATTTTTCTCAAGACTATTAACAACTAACCCTCAGTTGAGTAACTGAAATCTCTTTCTATTTAAAACCCCTAAGATTGTTTTACTCGATTCGTGAATTTTATTATTAGGTTTGACCTTAATCTAGAAGATTTATGTTGACCTATCTCTCGGTTTGCATGCAACTCCTTCCAACTATGGTCGATCAATTCATATGAAAGCATTTCTCAATCTTTAAAATATGAAATTAAACATTAGACTGATATTCCAGATATATAAGTTTAACAATATAAATGAGTAATTGAATTGTAATAAATAAATCAATAAAATTACATTGAATAAAATATTATATTATACTATTCATTCCAACTAAGGATTCACCATACCTAGAAATTAACCAAATTGTTTCCTAAACATAGAAAATAAATCAATATCAAATATTAAGAAGAAAAATAGAAATAAAAGAATTTATAATCTATATCTCCTTTTGTCTCTAATGAAATCTTTTGTAATTTGGATTAAAGGTTGCTCTCTATCAGATATTGTGACGTAATCTTCATATTTTCCTCGTCCTCTATTTATAACTACCTCTTTTTTGGTGTCAAGTGCGACTCTAAAACACTTGTCCTTGTTTTGACTTCATAATTTCCTTTTATAGTTAAAACTAGGGCTTTTGGGACATACACGACCACTTATAGCCATGTAGGTGATCATGTATCTCAAAATTCCCTCTAAATCACAACTTTACATGGTTGTAGAAGCTTATACGGGAAGCATACACGAGTTTGTATCTTCAAAAGAGAATAAGCAACATCTTCAAAGACATTTACAGTGACTTACATAGTCCCTATATAAGTATCTCTAAAGTTACTTTAAATCTTTGTTTTATGCCTCGATTTTACCTGAACTCTTCTCATTTTAATTTATGAAGACAATTATCACCTACAAACACACTTGAAGCAAAATAGGTACCAAAAATACTATAAAACCTCAAATAATAAGCAAAACACACTAAATATGGATATATAAATATAATTAATTAATTGTTTATCAAGCATCCCCACACTTAAGCTTTTGTTTGTTCTTAAGCGAATCATAATCCAAATCATCAAACTTATAAACATTCATCCTTTATTAACCTTAATCTTCCATTCACACCCTAAATCATCATGTCATATCAATTAAATTAACATATAATTAAATTCAAGTCATCATAGAACCAACCTTCATAAGTTAATATCAATAACAATCACATAGATATTCTCTTTGAAATCAAAAGTACAAATTTTCACACCCTCACCAAGAATTTGCTCAATGCACTCAAAGTATTTATGGTGGAAAGTGTAGGAACTCTAAATCAATATATAGGTGGATTCTTAACCACAAGCTTGCAATAAAATCATATCTTCATCATTTATAAGTAAACTAGAAACAAAAGTCAAAAAATCTTATTACAAGGTTATAATAAGGCTTAGGTCAAGGTATGATAGGGATAATAAAAAAGTTATAATATTGAAGGAAGTTTACATAAACAAAACTATATGAAACTTAGTTCTTCACAACTTAGTTCCTTCACACCATAATTCCATTGGTACAATCTTCAACATTTTTTTTATCCTCGCAACATAAATTATTATTTATTCATCATTCTTTGAGCATTCATTATGTACCAACAATCAAAGAAATATTGGACCTCTTTAAAATTCTTCCACATAATCTAAGTCTCAAATAATCAAATAAACATGAATCCTCTAGGGTTCAGAAATAATGAAGACTTTCAAGAAAATTAGGTAAAAGTTATTAATGTGGTTATAATAAATGAAAAGACTAAGTCTTAAAAGTGGTTGAGATAAAATATGGTAGGATAATAATCAAGAAAATAGGCTAAAACAAGGGTTAAATTTAAATGTCTTCATCATTTCAATGTTTCTAACAAATGTAGTCTTAATATGGATAACAAAAGAAAGTTCTAAAATCATCCAACCATGAATGATAACACACATGAAAGAATAAAAAGAGTTTAAAGTAGCAATGTATTTGCTCCTAGACACAAAATGTTTCATGTGTGTAAATAATGTGTAATTTTTCATTGAAATTAATTATCTCAATGATTGCTTAAAATATGAATTATAAAAGCAAGTTTATTCTAACTTTCATCCATTTGCATACTGATTCAATTCAATAATCAATAATAGTCTAAAGTAGTTTGGACATATTTTAACTAAATCAAGATGTCAATTAATAAGAATTGATTAAAAAATACAAAAAGCTTAAGAAATTCCTTCCCTATACTTAAAATTATACATCGTCCTTAATGTATATAATAGAAGCACATGTAAATAAAATATCAATAAAAGCACAAAAGTGAGAAAAGTATGACTTGGTACTTCCCTGAATAATAAGATTTATAATGTTCTGAATTTGATGAAGAGTCCATCTGATATTATGCACAACCATCCTTACAAAATATAAATAAAAAGGATAAAAAGATAAAAGAAAATTAAAAATAATAGCATGAGAATAAAATAAAATAAAATTCACTAATAATTTTTAGACAAAACAAATTAAAAGAAGAAATAAAATAAGAAAAATACATAAATAATAATAAAAGAAAGAAAAGAAAAATCAACATGAAGCATTTAGATTATCTCTGTATTAGTTATCTCTTGACGAGCCTGGTATGTCCATCATTAGTGGATCCTCGAGTCTTGGAGCCTTATATTGCTGCGAAGTTGAAGATAATATAGCCGCTCTAAAAGGTGGAAGTGGGGTGGATATCTTAAAATGTCCCGCCATCTATACTAAAACCTCTTCCATCCATTTATCATAGGCTTCTTGTCTGTCCATCCACTTCATCAGTGTTGCCTGTTGGACTTAGATAGTGCATTAGCCTCCCAAGATCTACCCCATATGTTTCTTTAACCGAGCAATCTTCAGCTAATCTTGATGTCCAAGTGGTGTCGGTGCCCTAGCAAATCTTGCACTAGCCTTCTCTTGAGCTGATCCTCCTGTTTGGGATGGTAGTAAGTTGTGTCTTAATGGCTCCTTTACTATATTGGGTGATTCTCGTCTGCTTGCAAAGTTGCTTGCTTGTTTAGAAGCCTAATCAGTCAATAGATATCTCTTGTTGGTCCCTGCCTCATGCATGTCATGTGCATATTCTTCATGATATCCAAATTTAGAGTAGTCATGGTATCGAGCAATCTCAATGGTGGTGGCCTCCAGAAGACTCCCATCATCCATGCCAGCCGTGTCACATATTACCTGACGTAGATTGTCCCTATCTTCCTCTCTTCACTTTAATGCCTGAAGAATTTAGCCAAAGCATTCCCCAAGTGAATTAGCCTATACTCACTCATACTCCGCAAATAAAAGACATTATGGTTATCAATGAATTTGAGACTGTCACCCATCACCCATCCCACTCAATGTATAACTTAGGATCCTGTAGTTGTATTTGAGTACATGGAGTCAAAAGGTTGACACTTTGAATTTGTTAGGGTCACACTCATCCTCTGTACTAATAGTATGGCAAACGTATAGAGGAGACATCCCATATGGAAAGTATATTTGAAAGGGTTATGTATTCTTGTGTCCTCACGAACTCTTGGTCGTAAAGACCCATTATCACTGAGAAGTAATAGTAACTCATTTAGATCATCTCCTTCAACATCCTAAATTGAATAACGCTTGGCTGGTCCCAATCATAACGAACTTCTTAATGAAGAGCATAGAGAGCACCTTAAGCGTAAGCTCCCAGTACAAGGGCTTCAAGATCTCAAAGAAACAAGACCATGCTCCAACATTAATAAAGTCCTGAACTTGTAGAACCAAGCCAATCTGCTCCATCACCTCCCAATCAGTACATTTGTTAGTTCCACACTTTTTCTCCTTGAGCCTCTTTTATTGCTCCTAGTGGGCCTCGACATTGAAATGTAGCATGCGGTATCGCTCTAGTGGAAGTGCTATATGTTTGCGCTCTTGTGGTTGATGAGCTTTACTTGGGTCTATAAATGACCCTTCTCCTCTTTGCCTTTTCCTCGATACGTCCTTTCTGACTTCATTATCCCGTCATTGTGCCTGAAACTAAATTAAGTGTGAGAAAAAAACAAATAAAAATATGAATAAAATTGTGGAATTGTAAAAACACATACTTGAAAGTAGAATTAAACACATAATAAAACCAAATAAATAAAATAATTAGAAAATTAAAGAAATAGCCAAATTAATCATAAAATTAAAATTAAAATAATGGCAATCGCCAAATAAAATTAATATAATAATACAATTACAAATTTAAACCTAAAAGTGAAAATAAAGTAACTAATCTAACAATTGCCAAAATTGATAAAATTAAACATCTAATTCATGCAAAGTTCAAAATTGAAATGAAATTAAACTAGTAAACAATATCAATTAACTAGAAAAACAACAAATTAATTTGAATTGCACACAACATCATCACAACTCAACATTTAATGAGAAAAAACGCATACCCAATTCAAATTTCATCTAATTCTCATGCAATTCATAAAATTAAACCAATAAATTATATGGGAAAGGATAAATTTCGACTTTTGAACCAAAATCAAGCATAAAATCAATAGAAGTCATAACAAACCCTAACCCTAGTGTTTAAGGGTTGAAAAACTTAAAGTTAGTCACTCAAAATTACGAAACTTAACACGTATACTATAAACACGATGAATATACAAAATCAACTAGGGATTCTTTATATCCTAACACAAAACATACGAAAAATCAACAAAATCCTATCTTAACACTTAGAATAAAAACAAAAGAATATGAAATGAAGTAATCAAATTGAATAAAAATATCATAATTTATGAGTAGTCTCCCAAATAAAAACAAAAGAATATGAAATGAAGTAATCAAATTGAACAAAATATATCATAATTTATGGGTTGTCTCCCAAATAGCACTTATTTAACATCATTAGTCCCTTCACGTTTACCATCAACCTAGGTTTATAACTAATGGCTTGTTTCTACTTGTTTATCCATATAATAGTTTAGTAGCCTGTGAATAAGCCATATGTTGTAAGACAATGATAAAGACAAAGTGTCTTAAATTAACAAATCCAATTGACTCTATTAATGCCCTTTTTTATAACAAACTGTTGATAAAATTAGGAATAATAATAAAAATCCCTAAATCTTTAGTTGACTCAAACAATTTGTCTTGTAGGAAGTGAAAACCATCCGTACTTAAGGTGATTACCAATGATTCATCAATAGTTTCCTTATTTGGATCCTCTTCTTTTTCTTCTTCGATCACCTTTGTCCATTCTTTTACTTTCTCTTCTTAGATAGGGATTTCCTCCTTTTCCTCTTTCTCTTCCTTAATCACCTTTTTCCACTCTTCTACTTCCTTTTCATGGATAGAGTCTTCCTCCTCTTCTTGAACCTTTACTTTCTCTGTCATATGTTCTTCTTTCTCTTCTAAAGTAGCATTTACCTCCTTGTCTTCTCTAACTATCTTCTCTGTCATCTCTTGTACCATCTCTTTTTGAATTGAAACTTCATTCATAAAGTCAACCTTTGACTCATTTTCACTCTGAGGCATTAATAAGCTCAAATAATATGCTATATTCACCTCAATGTGTTCGGGTAAAGAAAATCTCTCTTTAAATTTGTGATGGCTAACTTCACTTTTGGCAATGCTTTCCATTAATGTATTTATAAGACATTCTTATTGTAACTATTGTTGTAAAGATTTAGCTGAGACATAATCATTCCATGCAACAACGTAAGAGTTGCATTACTCTTACTTTGTAAGTATTCTCATATGTTATATTTTGAGGCTAGTTTTCATCCAATATGGATGCTCCCATTTATAGTTTGATGTCCAACATTCATGATTGTAATGGTTACTGCCATAAATATCACAATACAATATGGATATAGTTCGACTTTTGACATTTCACCATAACTTTTGTCCCAAATTTGTGATGTTGCCATATATGATGACATATTATAATTCTCATGAGAATACTGTCCTCTCCATCCTTCCATTGTGGTTTGTATCTATGATGATGAATCTTAAATCCTAACAATAAGTCACAAACACAAAGTCAAAATAGAGAAGTTCAAAAGATAAATAAAAAGACACATAAATGAATAAATAAATAAAAATAAAATAAAAAAGAAATAATGGTTAAATTAATAAAAGTTAGGTTTTTCTAATATTAGTGCCAAAAGTTAGGCTTTAACTGTAATTGCATGGTGTAGTTATGGCTAGTATTGGTAAATATGGACCGATCCTACAAGGACTGTAAGTACTGGTATTAACCATTTTTCTATTATCTAACTGTTGAATTAGGTTAAAAATTTAATTGAAAATTAAACTAAACAAACTAAACTAAATTTAACACAATAATGAACTGGGATTAAGAAAATACTATGACTAGATGATATTAAATAAATACTACCTAAGTGATGAATCTTTCTAACAGTACATTTGGTTCAGCTTTTGATAGGTAGAAAAGTACTTTTTTCCACCGCAAAAGCTATTTTTTTTAAAAAAAGAGTGTTTGTGTAACATCCCCTCACTTATAGGACGGGTAATTTGGTAATTTGGCACGGGTTAGGAGTGTATAATATTGCATTGATATATTCATGCATTCATATATGCACATAAGTAGCAAATAGTGAATTTTTGCACATGTAAATGCTTGTACATGCATTC
>JAOTAY010000003.1:27232996-27251842 GCA_025629805.1 Erythroxylum baracoense | reverse complement strand
TGATGCCATGTGGAGTATTGTAGAGATCGCACGTAGCGCTCCCTTATCATAGGATATGTATCGGAATGACCTACGGGTATCCCGGTACGTACCCTCCGATAATGGGGTGTTACAGTTTGGCTGTAAATTTCAAAAGCACTTTTGGAGTAGAAATAGCCTTTTTAAAAGCTAAAATACAGCTTTTTCAAAAGCTCACATTTGGAGCTTTTAAAAAAAGCCTCTTATTTTAACTTTTTCGGGTAGATAATTTTGCGTCACTTATGTATATAACGAAAGTGACTTTTGTTTCTTTGGTTTTGTTCTGTACAAAAGTTTATCTTCTCCAAACTTTTCTGATACGCAATAACAACAAGATCAACTCACAGGTTAGTTTTTGTCTCTTGTATACTTTTTCTAGGATTTGTTATCTTTGTTATTTTTAACGCAAACATCAACGACGACGTCTGCGTTGATCGACGTCTGTGAAACGCAGACGTAAGTATGCTGGTGACCAACATAACCTAGGTTTTATGCTTCATATAGAAATACTTGTACAATATCAGCAAGTGTTTTTTTTATCATGGGGACATTAACGTGCATTCCAATAATAAAAGTGCTTTTTATTTTTATGTTGCTAAATAGTTTACTGTATGAACTCTTTTTAAAAAGCTGTTTTTTTAATTGACAGTCAAACAATCAACTGGTTTTTTAAAAAAGTTCTTCTCAGAAAAGCTCTACTAACAAAAACTCTACTGATAAAAGCTGTACTAATATAAGCTCATCCAAACAAGCGCTAAGATATCTTAAACACTAACCCTTTATCATGCAATTAAATTATTGATTATTGGACTATAGAAATTCTTATCTTATATTAGTATCTTTCTCAAGACTATTAACAACTAACCCTTAGTTGATTAACTAAAATCTCTTTCTAGTTAAAACCCTAAGATTGCATTACTCAATTCGTGGATTTTACTATTATGTTTGACCTTAATCCAGAGGATTTCTATTGACCTATCTCTAGTTTTGCACGCAACTCCTTTTAACTATGATCAATCTATTCATATGAAAGCATTTCTTAATCTCAATCATATGAAATCAAACATTGGACTAATATTCCAGATATATAAGTTTAAGAATATAAATGCATAATTGAATTACAATAAATCAATCAATAAAATTATATTGAATAAAAGATTGTATTATACTATTCATTCCAAATAAGGGTTCATCACACCTAAGCACCAGCCAAATTAGTTCCTAAATATAGAAAACAAATTCAATATGAAATATTCAGAAGAACAAATAGAAATAAAATAATTCACCTTCTATATCCCCCTTTTGTATTTAATGAAATCTTTGTGCAATTTAGATTGAAGGATGCTCTCTGTTAGATCTTCTGATGTAATCTTTATGTTTTCCTTGTCCTTTGCTTAGAACCTGCCTCTTCTCTAATGTCTAATACGACTCTAAAATGTTTCTTTTTGTTTTGCCTTCATCATTTCCTTTTATACTAAAAACTAGAGTTTCTAGGATATACACGTTCATTTATATGATCGTGTATCTTAATATTCCCTTTAAATTGTGACTTTACGTAGTTGTAGAAGCTTACACGAACAACATACACAAACACGTATCTTCACACAGTCATAAACAATATCTTTGAACATGTTTACAGTCACTTACATGATCCCTATACATGGTTGTGTATCTCTAAAATTTCTTTAAATCTTTGTTTTATGCCTCGATTTCACCAAAATTATTCTCCTTTTAGCCTATAAAGCAATTATGACCTACAAACACACTTGAAGCAAAAAAAGTAAAAAATACTATAAAACTCTTAAATAATAAACAAAACACACTAAAATATGAGTATATAAATAAAGTTGATTAATTGTTACCAAAATTTGTCTAATATTAATTGATAATCATTAAGCAACTTATACTAGAATTGTTTAATGACATCAACATACTCTAGAGTATGACCACCATACAATATTTAATCATAAAAATAAACTCTCTTTATCTTATATCTAGGGTCCAACATAAAAGTGACTGCCACAGTTTGTCCAATCATTCTAGTTAAAATTATGCTTCTTTGTCATTTGCTCTACTATAACTTAGATCACCTTATTAGAATCAAACATCCAATTAAATATATCTTTCTTGAGACCACATATACTATTAAAGTAACTATAAGAAGTTGGATATTTTGTTCCTAAGAACAACTCAGTAATAGTAAATAATATTCTAACTTCGCACAAAGTGCTTTATCCAACTCCTATTACTCTTTTGTCGATATATAAGAATAAAGAGAATCTCTTTGTCTCAGTTTGTTAAACACCTCAACATACTGGGTTACAAACTCCAAAAATTTTGAATGTTAAATTCCATCTAGTGAGACAATTCAAAACTAACTTCTTCGTGAACAAAATGTATAGTTGTTATATAGTTTCTTTAAAATTTTCTACTTTTTTGGGTGTTACACTCTAATACACTACATTATTCTCGATTAACTTTACTACTTCCTTTATCGCCTCTAGCTCATCCTTCGCAATCAAATTAATAATATGGTAAAATGATACATATGGAATAACCTCCACCAACCAACAAACACCTAACCTTTAACTTATTTTTTAACCTTTTAATCATCACTTCCTTCGTGTTATAATTATTGAGAGTTATGAAGACATCTTGATGCCGATATTCTGATCCATTAAATAGTCCACTAACACGATAGTCAACCTTTCACTTAATGCAGCGTGGAAACATAAATAAACATAAATTTTTTGTTTTCTGTAATGGTAAATGGGGTGCCTTTGGAATATTTTAACTCATCACGAGGTCTAAGACAAGATGACCTATTATCCCCAAATCTTTTTATTATTGGGGCCAAAGTTTTGATAAGAGTCCTGAATGATCTTCCATAAATGACCGCATTTGCTATTCCTAAGGATTGCCCTAGGGTGACACATCTCTCCTATGCTGATGGTGTATTAATTTTTATGAATGGAATGAGATCATCCCTCACAGTAGTCAGGCAGGCATTGGGAGAATATAAAAGGTGTTCTGGCTAGCTAGTTGCGGCTAATAAAAGTGATTTTTATGTGGGCAAATGCTCTTAAACAAGAAAAAATTTGATTGCTTATGTTACTAGATTCCAGCATCGCTAGCCCTCATTCGCGTATCTTGGATGCCCCATTTATTAGGGAAGGAAAAGGTCTGAGTTTTTCAATGGATTGGTAGATAAAGCCACTCAAAAAAGGGCAAATAATCGGTTATCAATAAGAGGAAGGCTAACTTTGCTTCGATCAGTTTTACAATCTCTTCCATTGCATATCTTGGTTGTAGCGAACCCCCCGTGAGGGATTTTGTCTAAATAGGAAAAAATATTTGCAGATTTTCTGTGGGGAGTAGGTAAAGAAGGGCCTAAGCATCATTGAATTGCATGGAAATCACTCTATCGCCCAGTGGAGGAAGATGGTATTGGTTTGCAATATTTATATGACATATATTTGGCTTTTTTGGCCAAGTTGTGATGGAGATATCTAATGGATAATTCTTTATGAGTATCCTTCCTAGCAGCTAAGTATGGAAATAGGGCGATCTAAAGGAGATTCAACTTAGACTAATAGATTCTCTCACTTGGAAAAGAATGCTCGTTATTCGTGAGCAGATTCAAGATTGTATTGTTCACTCTGGTTATAAACTCATCTAGAAGGAGACCACCACTAGGGAATTCTCGATGACTTCTGCATATAACTGTATTAGAGGTGTGGGCACACGAACTATAATAGGTTGTAATATTTGGCATAAAGGGATTCCTATGAAAGTATCGCTTTTTATGCTACGCTTATGGAAAAACAAGCTTCCTCTGGATATTTCCTTGTGAAGGCTAGGGATTCTTGAACCTTCGAGATGCAACTATTGTTAGAATGGTTGCAAAGAATATCTAGACCACGTGTTCCTTATTGATGATTGGGCCAGGACCCTGTGGAGATTTTTAAGTATAGAGAAATGTTAATACGGTGATGATTACTTGGGGGCAATCCGGCTATGAGAATAGTCTTTCGTGTGTTGCCATCCTTCATTAGCTGGAGCATTTGGAAGATGCGTTGCTCGACAAAATTTGATGGATCTCCTCGTTCTATTTCTTATGTTTTACATGATTCTCTTTCTTTAATTATTTCAGGTGAACAATGGCATATGTGGTGGAGACTATTGAAAGGTATGTTTGGCCCCACAAGGTTTCCTTAGTGCGTTGGTGTAAGCCCTCCATGGGATTTTTGAAGCTAAATACTGATGGTTCGTCGAGAGGGAATCCAGGGCTAGGTGGAAGTGGTGGGATTGTTCGAGATGAGTTTGGAAGGTGTGTATTGACATTCGCGTTCCCTACGCAACATGTTACAAGTCCAAAAGTAGAAACACAATCTCTTTTGCATGGATTGAAGCTTTGTGCTGTTGGACTCGGGAGTTCTGGTTGACATATGCCTTAGTCGAGTTTAAATTCCATGGAAGCTAGCAGGTTGGTTAGCTGAGGTGCTCATGTTCTCTTTTGCAGATGGTTTTCTTCATTATTGTAAAGAGGCAAATCAAACAACAGATTTCCTAGCAAATCTGGGATATTCATTGGAGGATTTGACTACCTACATTACTCAATCACTGATACCTTGTGCCTTTAGAGGTATATTGACTTTCGATAGGTTAGACTTATCATCATTAAGAGTAAGAACTGTTTAACTGTAATCAATAATAGCGATATTGGTGTTTGTAATTTCTTTATATTTTCATGTCTTTAATGGTTAGCATCTAGTGCTAGATTATTTGTTAATAGGGATGGTAATTTTAGCCAGGCTCAGCTCACGGCAGCGCATTTTGGACAAAACAGTGTCGTTTTATCCAATACGACGCTGTTTTGTAATTTTTTAATTAAAAGATATAAATGGGCCGGCTCAGCCTGGCCCACCCGTAGCCCGACAACCCACGGGCAAACCACGGGTCGGACAGCTCGCCAATAGGCCTGGCTCACAGTTCGACCGATTGACATCCCTATTTGTTAATGCCAACTTCATTTGCTTCGGGTAGGCAGGTTCATGCCCTCTGCTCTGTACTTTTCTCTTAGGTATGCACCCCTGGAGGATACTACCCCTCGTTTTTTTTTAAAATAATTAATCCATAATTTTGGTATTTTTGTTTTATTTATTTTTTTCTTATATTATTTTCATATGTGCCATATCTTCGATAATGCCATCTCTCAGCAGATCTCCCAGGGCCGAAACGTTATAAAGAGGCAGCCGTTTCAAATTTTGATGAGAAGTGTATCAGCCGTCTTGAGATTTCTGAGGTATGTATAGTTTTAGTCTTTCACTGTTTTGGTAATTAACTTTCTGTTTTCAGTTTGTTTGTTGAGTTCTTAACACCTGGAAAAGGAGAGACTTCACTTTTCATTTCTTGGTACCAAGTGGTATGCTTTACGTAATGACCGTTTGCAAATTCCAAGTCTTTATCCGTTTTCCACATTATTAACCTGCTATTTACCATGCTTGTGATGCTATCCAATGTTCCTGCAAGAAATTTATATGTTTAAATCGAAGCGCATTTGAATAATGATTGCCTTTCTTTTGTTCCCTTTTGAATTTGATAAGTATAATGTTCCTGCCCCATATCTGTTTGATAAAAGTTATAAACAAACTCCACCTGGTTCTTATTTCTTGTTTCAAGATACTGAAATGCCTTTTTTCTTACTGTCATTTCCGAAATGGATAGTTTGTTTTGACTTACTGATCTCAGATTGACTCTTTTACCATTTTATTCTTTACCTGCCTGATTACATATTTTAAAAGAAATAAAAAGGATTGAATCGTCTATTGTGATTCTAATAGCATCTTCTGTTCGGTAAGGAAGGAGCCTAACTCTAAACACGTGAAGAGCCCATTTCCAAAAACAAGTGCTGCTATTTGTGGTCTCTCTTTGAGCTGCATTTCCACTCACCCTCTTTGAAGTGAAGGTCGTGACCATGCCAAGCCCTCAATCCATGCATAGACTTTCATCGCTTATTCGCTTCCAACTAACTCGTAACTTCTCTTCCTCATCTTCCTTTCCTGCCTTTGAGCCCCCTCCCCTTGGCTCTCTTCGCAGGGTCGTGGTCACTGGTAACCACCCTTTCTCACTAGCTCAATACATATGTATATTCATACAGGTACAAACACGTTTAAATGTATATACCTATAACTGGATAAGTTGTTGCAGGTTTGGGCATGGTAACACCTCTTGGATGTGGGGTTGAGGTGACATGGGAACGTCTAATAGAGGGAAAATGTGGAATAAGGTCTATAACAACCGATGATCTCAAAATGGATTCATTTGATAGAGAGACCCAGTTGCATACTTTCAATCAGTTGAATTCTAAAGTCGCTGCAGTAGTCCCCTGTGGGACAGGCTCCGGTGAATTTAATGAGGAGTTATGGCTTAATCCTAAGGTACAATAAGAAGAGAGATAAGAGAAAAGATTTTTTTTCCTTTCATATCTGTCTTTGTATGTTTTAAAATTTTAAATTGATTTATAATAACATATCTGTCTTTATTGCATAGCATTTATTTGCATCTTTTCATGTCTAGGCATTACACATATATATCCATTTCTTGTCCGTCACTCAGAACTAGATGTATATATCTATGTCTTTTAAGAAGATATATATCACTCCAAACGGTTGTTTTTGGCTGAAAGGTGAATTTGCAGCACTATTACGTGTCTTCTATCTTCTCCTTTTTTTTTTTTTAGTAATCTGTTTTCTTTAAAGATCAATAGTTAGAGTTAATGAGAAGAATGAGAAGAAAAACTAAAAGTGAAAGTTGTACTTCCTACCTATTATGCTGGAGCATTATACTTGGAGTGGTGGAGGAATGTATACTATCTTAGAATTGCCAAAGGATATGTATGTTTGTTAGCCAAACACCTTGGTCGTATTGTAAGGGGTATCTCATTAGTCTGGTTTTTATTCCTCTTTGGATTTCCAGGTAGAATCATGATAAATAAAAAAATATCACCCAAAGAAAGAAGAAGCTTTTCAAACATCTCATTATGCTTTTGGTTGCAAAGACAGAATTTGTGGGTCCTGCAAAATATCCCAAGTAATCCATGCAGGTTTAGAATCTGTTCCCATGTTTCATTTTGGAGGTCTTGCAAACCCATGAATTGTGATATAGGTAGGATTATTTGTCCAAATAGGCTTTTTATGGTGAAATATATTGATTTTACTTTTCTGTATTGCCTTTTCCAGCCAATCCTACTTCTCTCTTACATTGATCCCCAGCATTTATGTATTTTGCTGCAATGATTGCTGATTCACATATAATTTTGCTACCTTGTGCAGTTTACATATAATTTTATAATCCATGTTTCTTAGCAGCATCGGTCGATTGCAAGGTTTATAGGGTATGCATTATGTGCAGCTGATGAAGCTCTAAATGATGCCAAATGGATGCCTACTAGTGTGGAACAGAAAGAAAGAACGGTAATAATTTTTTGTCATGCATTTTCTGTCATATACTGCAGATCATAGTAACTGAATACCTATTCTGTAATTCTTTAATTAAGTTGATTTTATATGGCATGAAGAATTTCAGGGTGTCTCTATTGGTGGAGGAATTGGAAGCATAACTGATATCCTAGAAGCTTCTCAAATGATATGTGATAGGGTAACTTTTAAAATTTTCCAGCTTTCTCTTGAAATTAAAAAGGAACATCTAGTTAAATTTGATTATGTCCCCACATTCATGGAATCTTTTGGTTTCTGAGCTAAACCCTGATGATGTTCTTATGTTTTGGGAAATGACATGTTCCCTTGAAATTAGTTACTTGCATTCTTTTTATTTCAGCGAACTCGTCGGCTTAGTCCATTTTTCATTCCTCGCATATTGATCAACATGGCATCTGGTCATGTAAGCATGAAGTATGGATTCCAGGTAGGTAGATAATTTGTTTGTATTTGCCAAATGCATCTTTTCATGAGCTAAATATATCATGACTGTATGATCATATATCCTACTTGACACCATAAATGCACTGATTAAAGGATTTTGTTATCTGATCAAATTGAGCAAGTCTTTTGATGTCACATCGTGTATATAAGATACAGTCATCCTTTTTAATTTTAAATGGTTCAATTTTGGCTAGAACATGGAAAAATTTTATGATATGATAGGTAAGTTGACTGATGAGCCAATTAGAGTTGAGTAGCACCAATCTAATGGTGTTCATTTTCTGTGAACAGAAGCCTGCAGTTTTTACTGCTAAGTTCAATTACATTAATCAGTATTTTTCCTTTTTTTTTTTGCAAATTGAAGGATATTTTTCCAATATGCATTTGGCATATCTGTATACTCCGGTCTATATTTTGTGCATAGGGGCCAAACCATTCTGCTGTAACAGCTTGTGCTACTGGTGCACATTCTATCGGTGATGCTGCAAGGATGATTCAGTTTGGAGACTCAGATGTTATGGTAGCTGGTGGCACAGAGTCTTCTATAGATGCGTTATCGATAGCAGGATTTTGCAAGTAAATATTGCAGAGAAATTGACACTTGTCTGAACAGTAGCTTTTTATGGAGGAATTCTATCATGACGCAGTTTCTTTATAAAAGAGCACAATGCACCCAAAAAGATGCAATATGTAGGAGGGCTTGTTGTTAATGGCTCCTTGATAGTTTTAAACTATACCATCTGCTGTCTAGTTCATGAAACTTGGAAGCAATAATGAGGTTTTAAGAACATAAGATTTGCTTGATGTGTTGCTTAATAGTAATTGATGGTCATATTTCCTTTACTGTATTCCTATATCTATAAAGTCCTCATAGATGAAAATTTTCTTTATCTAGTAAAACTGAGAAAGAAGTTATCAAAAACGTTAAGATATATGAATTTTTTAGGCCACTAGTGATCACGAACTTGAACTTAACTATTTAGCAATTCAAATATTTTGGCTTGCGATCACATGATTGCAAGTTTGGATCTTTAAGGTGGCATGTTGTGCAAGTTTGAACATACTTCTTGCTTGAAATAACATGCTATCTCCATATTTCCCTTCATAAGACCTCATCTAGGTAGGATCATAACTTGGTGAGTTGTAATTTCAATGCTCCGTGCTTAAAATTTGGGAGATTTTCATGCACATAATATATTCCAAGTCATACTCCATTTAATTTCACTTAGGTCCATAGTGTGGCTTGTGATTATTATATGTTGCTTATGCTATTTGCATGCTCTTACAAGTATGCTTGGCAGAGATATATTGAGATTCTATCCTATATCATTTGATTGATGGGCCTTTCTGGCAGGCTTGCTAACTTTTTGACTGAAAGACTGCCCTTTCATGTGGCAGGCTTTTCATAGTTAGGCTTCTGTGACATTGGATTTTCTTGCATGAAGTAATTCACCTGATACTTTCCAGTTAATGTTACATTTCAGGTCGAGGGCCTTAACTACTAAGTACAATTCCATGCCCCTAGAGGCATCACGGCCATTTGATTGTGGTAGAGATGGATTTGTGTAAGTATGCTTGTTTAGCAATTTTAGTGTTCTTATATGCCAATTTCCTCTAGTTCTTGCTGATATTTAGCTTTCCTTGGAGATCAGAATTGGTGAAGGTTCCGGTGTTGTGGTATTGGAAGTAAGTTTGGATATTTATTCATTGAAAATGTTCGTATGTTTCATGCACATAGATGATTTTTTCCCCTTGTCCTTATCTAGGAACTTGAGCATGCAAAAGATAGAGGAGCAAAAATTTATGCAGAAGTTCGAGGTTATGGGATGTCAGGTTGGTCATTGAAACATGACTAAATTAAAAATTCCTGCATATCATGCTTTTAGTTCTTCCTTTTACTTAGTGTTATTGCTAGGTGATGCATATCACATAACTCAGCCCCATATTGATGGAAAAGGAGCTATTTTGGCCATGACTCGTGCACTAAAACAGGCAAGCAAACTATGTTATCAGTCCAATTTTCACTATTATTAATTCTCAAGAGAATGTAGCCTGTTTGAATGGGTTTTTCCTTGAGTTGCACGGATACGTTTGAGGATGAACGGGTAAAATGTTAGAAATAGTTAGTCCAGCCCTGCTAATGTTGACAGCACATTCACTTAATAAAAATTTGCACTTACATTTCCTGAACCTTTAAGTGGAAATAGTCATTTGTAACAGGATTTCCTTGTCATTGCAGTCTGGTCTTTATCCCAGTCAAGTGGATTACATAAATGCCCATGCTACATCAACACCTTTGGGTAATTCTTTCAGATATTTACTTGTTTTTTCTGTCAATGCAATTATGCAATATCTTTAAAATGTACTTGTTGAACCTGTGCATATGCGATTCCTATTGCGGGATTCTCCTATTCAGGTGATAAAGTGGAAGCCAGTGCCATAAAAAATGTATTCTCTGATCATGCAGCTTCAGGTGCTTTGGCATTGTCATCCACAAAGGTAAAATCTAGTCATCCATGTTTACTTTTGAGGATGAAAAGGATAGAAATTCTGTTGGTTACTGTTTCATACACTGCAACTAAATTTACTATCTCGGAAGGATAAAAACTAGGTGTCTAACGGTTCTGATGCTAGAGGTGGTCAATGTCCGATCCTGCCTATGTCATTGATAATGTGATGTTAATTATGAACTGACTAAATGTATCTAAGGATCATTATGGAATGATATAATGCTTTTTGAGATTTGCGAGTGCCAGGAAGGAGGTAATGTAAATGATGCTTATATGATTCTTTTAATTGAAGACTAACTAAATAATGGATAGATGAGTACCCAGATGGGGAAATGCCGACTTATCATCCAAAGTGGCTTCCATTTATAAATGGAACGTTTTTGTATTAGTTATTATTTGCTATAACCACCATTCATGCTGATCTTAAAACCAGATGTTCTGTTTATTATGTTTTGGTATTGCAATATTTTCAGGGTGCCATAGGTCATCTCCTTGGAGCAGCTGGTGCTGTTGAAGCAATTTTCACAATTTTAGCAATATACCATGTAAGCTATTCTCATGGTGGATTTACCTTACAAATAGTAATTAAATCATTTCTAGATTGAATTATGCTTGATGCCTAGTTTTGCTCCTGATGATGATTTCTGGTGGCAATAACGCTCTTCTCATGATTTTGAATGAAGTAATCCAGTGAATATCTGAATTAAAATTTCTCACAAGTTGGATTGAACCCAGAATTTTTTGTGTTTGATTGTCATTTCTTGTATTTTGCTTTGCATAATTGGGTACAATAAGACCTATCACTTCTTTTCTCTGTTAGGCCATACTTGTCTACGAGGTTAGTAAATATATATTGGAAATCTTGGTGTGATATTGCAGGGAATTGCACCATTGACTCTTAACCTCACTAGACCGGATCCCATATTTTCAGACAAGTTTATGCCATTGACTGCCTCAAAGAAACTGCCAATAAAAGCAGCTTTGTCAAACTCTTTCGGCTTTGGAGGAACAAATGCATCATTGCTGCTGGCCTCTGCCTTTTAGAATAGATCGACCAAATGTGCTGTAATCTTGGCTGCTGTAAATTTTATTTAACTTATCAAGTAAATCTGCAGAATCGCCGTGGCTTGTAAAATTTCAGGACAATAAAGAAGAATGATTGTGATCTTCTAGATCTTTTAACAGCCAACTCCTCAGATATATTCTTTATTTGCACGTGTAAACTTGGAAAATTTACCTGTATCTTGCCCGAATGTATAAATCTGACACAGTGAAGCTTCCGTAGCTGAATTGTTGAACATGTCTTAAGTAGGGAATTTTCCTGATGTCCGTAACATTTATATGTAGCTGCTCCTGGGTGGTTCTCTGGATGCAATTAACATTTATATTCGTATATTAAGAATCTGTTTCTTCCCTAAAATATGAAGCTGCAGCCAACTAGTCAAAACAAGCCATTGGTTGAAACCGAGCTTAAAAACCCGGGACCATGGAGGTGGGAATATCCATTTTAATGGTCTTGGTGGTATTCTTGCTTATGCATTTGGTCCAGACGATAGCATACACTTGAGAGCCAATCGGGTAGGAGGAGTAGAACAAAGTACTCGTCGGTAACACTGACGAAAACACTGACTAATACGTTCTATGATTTTTATCAGCATGGCACCTCATTGAACTTGGGTTTTGGAATCAATTTAATTTTTTATGAATTCACATTTTCAACTAAAACAAAATAAATAAAGTTAAAATTAGGATTCTTCAATCTTGTTTTGATTCTCGCAAGATTAAGGATATTGAAAAAAAGAATTCAAGAATATTCGAGGAGATAGTATTGCCAATTAGATGCGCAGTTTTCTGACTAAGAGTCTTATTGGCATCTACGCTGAATAACACCTTTTCAATGTCCTATATGTTGAATTGCATAAAAGGGAAGACTACTTGTTCCTGAGAGAAACATAAAGATATAAATCAAGCAACGTCTGTGAGAGAGTTTGAAATATTTTACTGGATTACCTAAGAAGCTTTGAAATAATCATTCACTAGGTGTTCAATAGCTTTTTGGTTAGAATGGTTTATTCCACTAGGATCTTTGATAGAGCAAATCTTATTGGCCTTTCTCTGAATGAGGATTGCATTATAAAAGAACTTGGTACTAAGGTCCCTATCTTTTAGTAAATAATTTTGTGGATTTCTATCTTACCAATGAGTTTTGAGCTTTTAGAGTTATAACCAGAATGGATACAAATTCCTTCTTATGTTGTTTCAAATGATCATTATGAGGATTCACATTGAGAATTTCCTAAGCTAAATTTTGAACTTTCCTAGCCTCATTGACATTAGTCTCCAAGTTATTCAAGGAATGACTATTGAGTCTTTTGAGTTCTTCTTTAATAACTTGAAGTTTCTTCATACATTTGAGAGCCTCGAACCCTTGTCCTTGAAAACCTAATCATCTCAATACTACCTCATCAAACTCAGAAGCATCCGACATATAATTATTAAACATGAAAGGTGTGCATGCTCTTTTTAAGGCTACCTAATTTAGGATAACTTCTAGTAGTGAATGATTTGAGCACAAAAGATTATTAAAACTTGCCCAGGCATTACGAAGGTCCAAGAACCATGAGAGGTTAACCTTGGGTCTATTAAGTTTTTTTTTTTCTAGTGAATCAATTGTCCTTTTACTTATTGTTCCAATTAACTTTTACTTATTGTTCCAAGTAAAGTAAAGGCCACAATCTGATAGACCAGATTTATTGATACATATATAGAAGTTTTCATATGAGGAAGCCTTGTGATTCATATGGACATTTATTTTGTGACTAAACCAAGTGCAATTGAAATACTTCAAGATGAACTAAGGTGTGGATCTGTTAAAGCTAATATTAGTAATATCTAACCAAAGAAACTTCCTAAGAGACACAATATTAGAAGCATATATGAAATTGACTACCATTCTATCCATAAAATGAGAAGAGGTAAATTTAATGTGAAGTAAATTCTATATCTTGTCAAAAACCCATGAAGCTGCACACAAGCGATCGGTTTTCATTTTGGTCTCGAGCAAAATTTCTTAAGTTAAATAAAGTCTCTAATAACATGTTGCTTGGAGGACAATTCATTCTTCTCATATTCTAGGCTATGACAGACATGAGTTGGAGGTTGAAAAGGCGCTAATTTAGGCATTTTCTCAAGCTTTCTCATGGCTTTCTTGTTTGACATAGAAGTCAAATAAGTAGATGCCAGTAAAGGGTTAAATGGTAGATTCTCGTCAAAGAAAACCTAAGAGTCATGAGTTGTACTAGAGGCTTATACTATCATAGGAAAGCTCATCATTGGCAAGCCAGGGGTTGCCTAAGTAGGAGGAGACTCTAGTGTCTAATTAGTCTCCCCTGCTTGCTCAACCTTATGATCACCTTTTTTTGCTAGTATTTCACTTGACCTGATAACTGTAATAACTGGGAAACTTTGAGTTTTTATTTCTATACTTGAGTCCAACTATGGAGTAACTGAGGCATTATTCACTAGTTCATCATGTTCCCAAAAATTAAAAACTTTCTCAATAACTTTTCAAACCTTAGTAGGATTTGATTTAGTTAGTTTCCATTAGTGGCTCATTAATATTTCAGCTTGAATAAGCTTTCCTTCATCATTTAACTTGAGAATTCTTATATTATCAAGCAACTCCTTCTCAAGCTTGGTTTTTAGGCAAATTCTTATTTAGCATATCTTCTTTATAGTTTTTGTACTTTTATAAATGCATATCAGTCTTCTTAATGCGTTAGAAAGGTAATTTAGCCTTTTTGTTGACCAATACTCCAATAGAAAACTATGAAAATTCACCTATAAAGGAGTATACTTTTGTTTCATCTTCTCCAACTCCAATCCTATACACCATTTTATAAAAGAAAAGGTTTACTTCTCACTTGCTAAGGTCCCATTTCCAAATTCTTGATCAAATTCATCTTACTAATTTAAAAAAGAATAATGCATTTTCATTTATAAAAGTGTTCTCTAATTCAGATTTGTTCTAATACGTAACCCTCCATTTTTACACCAATGGAAATACAATCTATTTTTAATGAAATACTTTTCCTGAATGGAGACCACTTAGAAAGATACCTAGATTTGAGTACCTTAACAGGTGGTGCAATTGTTAGCAAACCATCATAAACAATAGGAGGGAAATATACAAGGATCTCAAATGGTGATGCATCCGTGATAACCTTAGACCTAGAAAGGGGTGTTAGGGGACTAAGGGAGTGGGAAAAGAAGAAGAAGCATTTGGAAGGGGAGTCCAAGAGCAAACCAGTTAGGGAGAAGTCAACAAAACTAAAGGGATGGATATAAGATGAGGAGAGGAAGAGAGAAAGGTGGCAAGGAAGAAAGGATGCGACTTAGAGTGAAGGATGACAAAGGAAGAGAAAAGGGAAACTGTAATGAAAAAGCAGACAATGCAAAGATGAATGAGGCAAATGAGTGAAAGTCTATGTTGAAAACAAAAATAAACTAAGTAAATATTTATGAAGGAATAGTCATTATACAAATGAGTTACTTAAAAAGGAAGGCCAGGAAACTACAAAAAAAAACCAAATTTTTATTTAAAATCAAAATTTTACTATTGAATTAAATTTAAGTATTCATAAATGTTTAAGTGCTTACAAGATTTTGAAATATATTTACACGTTAAATTTTGTATGTACATGAAAATCTTAAAGAAAGATTAAAGTTATTTTTATTTTTATTTTTGAACATTTAATTAAAAACTATTATATGAAGTCAATTTTAAAAATCAAAAAGAAAATCACACCAAAATAAAAATAATTTTATTTTTGATCGTACAATGTCGTTTGACATTTTACAAGACTGCTTCAAATCCTTATATATAAATTAGTTTGCATCATTTAAAAAGAGAAAGAAAAAAGTTAAAAGTATCCCGTAACTCTAAAGTCACTTCCAATTTAAGACCATCCAAAATTTCATTAAATTTACAAAAATAAGATCGACACTTCAATAAACCTACACCAATTATTATTTTCTAAAATACCTGAAACTCTGTAGGCATCAACATTCAAGTCATCAAAGAGTCTCCAACAAATAAAGCTCACAGTCACGTTAGATTAAGTTATCAAGTTCTGACCCTCACGTGATGAAGAGTGGATTTGATCGCTTGTAATGGCGTTATTTAATGTCCTATGAAGTTAACCATCTTCCATTTCCTAGTCCATATGCTCATCATGTCTTCTAAAGCAGTGACTATATCTTAAAGGTGTTAGAAATCCATCACCGTTTGGCGATTAAAGGGACAAATAGACAAAGTTGAAGGAATTGGCAAGCTCCATAAATACCTCCAATTGTTTGGTTACTTAAAGGGTATGAGAAATCATCAAACGTCCTTCAACATGAGGATGTTTTCCATAAAGCTACAGAATCAGCCTTTAAAGAGTTTCAAGTACAGACGAAAGGTGACAAGAAAACTAGGTCAGGAAACGGTCGAACTTATGTCAAAGCCAAGATGCGGAGTGACAGATAAAGTCCAGAATGAAAGTTTCCCTCCCCTTTACTCGTTCTTAGGCTGTCAACCCACATGGCCACCTTTCAAGCACAATCTTACTTACGAATGAAGGATGGTCTAGGGAAGATGCATAAAAGCCGGTGTATGATGCTGTATAATTGTGGGCTTACGCTACTCTTTTTAGGTTCACTGGCTGATGTGAAAGCGAGCTTCGAATATAGAGACCATGGAGAGAATTGACAAAATGGGCATACTAAGTGTAGCCTTGCATGAAGTTGGCCATGCTCTAGAATTCGGAAATAGCACCAATAAAAACATTGTCATGTTCTCGTACTATTACGTATTAAAAATGGTTTATATATATATGAACATGCAGTTTTGAAGTTTTGAGATAAAAACATGAAAATTTGAAAGTTTTTAGGTAGATGCAACCTAGGATATAGGTGTGACTCAGGGTGTGTTCCTTTTCAAAAATCCTAGTCCTAGATGAAGGTACGAGCTAAAAATATGGAAACATTAATGTGACGGAGGTATTTTTAAAGAAAGAAAAGGTCCAACATATACGCAGTCGTGTCATAGATCGTGTCTTATACACGAAGAAGGAAATAAGATCAGTCGGACATGATACTATGTCTTGGTATGCAAAGAAGTAAGAGTATCAATGGCATAATATCATGGATATATCAGGGACCATGTCATATTATGGAAAAAGACAACAAGATCCACAAGCTTAACAATCAACCTTATCTAAAAGTACATTTTTGGTAGATTAGAGTCCTTGTTAAATCAGGTTAGGGCTTGGTAAAAGTACCATTTGAGTAAAACTGTACTATGTAAGGTTTACATATAAATGTATTATTGTAAAACTAGTTTGATGTAACTGTTGAACCAAGGGAAACTACAATCTATATATTGATGATAATAAAACATAAGTACCATTATTAAGCTTTGTTTTTTTTTATGAAAGTAATATAAAAGTAATAGTGGCCATACCTAAATCAAGATACATCTCACAAAAACATTAGAGAAAAGCTGAAGTTAAACTATTTTAACCAAAATCAAAGCCAAGGAAGAACAAAATCAACAAAATTATAAATGAATGTATAATGTTTGTCGTAATTTCTACTAAGTTGCTTTGATACTTTATAAGCTCATTATGTATAAATACCTCATCATTTTAACTCGTTACATGATTCTTTTCAGTTATAAAGAAGAATTAAAGTTTGGTCTTGAACATTAAATTGTTGTTTGGAAAATATTTAAAAAAGTGTTTTAAGTCAAATTTGCATTAAGAAGATTAAATTTGAGCATTTGAAGATGTTGGAATCATGATTTTGAGTATATTTATTAACTAACATAGGTTAATGGTTGAATAATATGTTGATTGAGACTATGTAACTCAAACATTGATCGACCAATGTATTGTTATAGTCAACCAATATCCTAATAAAATACACATTTGTCAACCAATAGACAGTAATAGTCAATGATATTCCAATAGCTATAAAATTTGTGCATTAATTATTGCACATTGTTCTACCAATATTATATAGTAGCGGTTGACCAATATACAGTAACTGGCCATTAACAACAACGACTAGTTCTTAGTTCTAACAACTAGTTTGAGTCCTGAAACCTAGAAATAAATTGTTGTTTATTAATTTAGACATGGAAAATATTTAGGTGTTCTACAAACAAATCTTAAAAAGTTAGTCAAAGATTTTGTGATTATTCATTGTTGCATTATAAACTGAGTGAGCCTTTAGGTTATCAAAGTGATCAATGAAGGCCTTTTGAGATGTAAATTTATTTATGAGTGTGGTTACTTTTCATTTTGGAGAAAGATAGTCTGAAAAGTTGTTCTTTACTAATGAAAAAACATATTATTATAAGATGGTTCCTCTTTGCCTTATTGAAGGAAGAGAATTAATAGAATTCTAAGAGTGTCATGGAGAGGTAAGGATGCTCACCGAACTATCATAAATTAACTTGCCTTTCTTCTGTTCTATACGCTTTAAATTATTGATTGATTATATGATTAATTTACATTAAGATAATTCTTTATTTCATCATATATTAATCATCATTTGATTACATTCATTTGATAAAAATAATTATTTAGATTCACTAATACTAAATCTCCCTCCCTCAAGGATGTCATTAGGGGCCAATAAATGATATAAGAGTAGATTTCTTAAACTAATATTTTTTAAAAATCTAAAGTAAATATCAAAATGACATACTTAGGGCCATTATCATGCTCGTCTAACTAAGAGAGATAAAAGCGTGCTCCTTTCTTTAATGGTAATGATGTCTTTATTTAAAAAACTAGGATGAAATTTTTAGCAACTATTGAAAGTGTTGATATGTGAGAAATAATCTTAAATGACCCTTTCACTACCATAAAAGCCATAGATGATAAAAAAGTTCCTAAACTAAAGGAATAATGAGATCCATAATATAAGAGACTTATTTCTTTGAATAGAAAAGCCATTTATATATTATTTGGTGCATTACTTAGGAATGAAACCAATACGGTATCTATATGCTTAACTGCTTAAAAAATTTGGCACACACTTAAAATCACACATGAGGGTACTAATCAAGTAAAAGAAAGTCAAATAAGTATGCTAACTCATCAATATCAATTATTCCAAATGAGACATAATAAAAGTATATCAAGTGTGTATTCAAGATTCATTGATATTATTTGTAACATCCCCTTACCCATGTTAAGGCTAGAATAGTAAATCATGAGAAATTTATGTGAAATTAGGAAAATGCATGTCATACATAAGTTAATTGTGACATACACATTTATTTTGCACATTCATATGATTGTACATGCATTCATTGGCATTTC
>JAOTAY010000003.1:27204936-27222815 GCA_025629805.1 Erythroxylum baracoense | reverse complement strand
ATTTCAGTTTGTAATAATTTGAGAAATTGGATATGATTTGTATTTTGTAATTTGAAATGGGCCCAAGTGGCTAATAAGAGCTTCTGTTACTTTCATTGTGTTGTAATAAATAGTTTTAAATAAAATGGGCCAACTTGAGTTGTCAACTTTCTGTAAATGTAATATGTTTTGTTTTCAGTTTAAGTAAACAAAATGTTTAAAAAAAATACGCCCAAACAAATGCTTGGTGAGAAGTGTATTCAAAAAAATTTATACCAAGTTTTTAAATGTTAAGTGATGTGACATGCCACCCTCAAGGGGCACGGATTCGGATATCACCATCGGTATCGGGTTCGAATCCAGCGGAAGTAGGGTGTTACAAACACATTGGTCGATCATAGTAATAGGATACACATTGGTCGACCAATAATGCAGTAGTGGTTAACCAATGTTCTAAAGACTAGAAAATCTATACATTCAGAGCACAGTGGTTGACCAATATGAAACAGTGGTCGACTATTTCATAGTAACTAGTCATTAGTAATGACTAATTATTGGTTTTAAGAACTAGTTTAAGCCCCAAAGCCTATAAATACATAGTTTTTCATTACTTTAGATACGAGTAAACATTTGGGTGTTTTCTAAACATATTTCAAAAAAATTTTCAAATATTTTGTGATAATTCATTATTATATTTTTAAGTGAGTAAGCTTTTAGATTATTAAAGTGATTAAGTAAGATTTTTTTAAGTTATAAATTCATTATATTAGGGTTCCTCTTTACTTTGGAAAAAGATTGTAAAAAGATTTTTTATTTACTCGTTAAAAATAAGATTATTATAAAAGGTACCTCTTTGCCTTATTTAAAGAAGAGACTTAGTGAAATCTCAAGAAGTATTTGGAGAGTGGATGTAAGCAAGGATTGTTGTCAAACCACTATAAATTTTGTTTGTCTTTCTTCTTCCTTATACTCCTTAAATTATTGTTTGATTAGGTGATTGATTTACATCAAGCTATTTTTTATTTCATTGAATATTGATCCTTATTTAATTACATTAATTTGATAAAAATCTCAATTTACTAACTCCCAATTCACCACCTTTTAAGTGCCATCAGGGACTAATAGTAACCATTATCATAATTATTCAATATTGAATATGTAGCTCTTAACTTGTAGGCATACCAAATTAGTTGAACCTTATTAAAAATTTCTTATGTTAATATTATTTTCTATTCTTGCTATATTTTCATTAAGTAGTATCAAAGCATCCTTGAAATAACAATCATTTCAGCTGCAAAGTTTAAAGTGAGAAGGTCTAATAGAATAGGGAACTTCAGAATATGGTAACAAGTGTGAAGGATTATTGGTGCAATAATTCATGCTAAAGGGGTTGCAGAAAAATAAGTTAGAAGATATACATTCTCTCAACTAAAAAGAGTTGCAAGCGTGAGCAATTAGAACCATATGATTTTCTTTGATAGACAAGGTTATGTACAAGATTATAGAGGTTACATTCCTTATAGAGATATGAAAGAAACTAGAAAGTTTGTCCATGTCAAAGTCTCCCATAAATAAGTTTTATCTAAACTAGAAACCATATAAGCTCAAGATGCACGAAGGAACAAATTTATAACAACATATCAGTATGTTAAATCAAATAGTCGGTGACTTACTAAGACTCAATAAAAGGACAAAGCAATGATTTTTCTTTTTTCCTTACCTCTTTCTTATGAATATCTGGCGACCATACTTATATTGGGTAAAGGAGATAGTTGGTTTAAGGGATATCATCATTGTGATATTAGCTCACAACCAATGGAGGCTTAATACTAGCTCACAACCAATGGAGGCTTAATACTTACGAAAGCTCTTAAGCTGAATGATTGTATATGAAGGAGAACCAGGATCATGAGAGGAAGCAGAATAAGCTCTTAAGGTGAAGGATTGTATATGAAGGAGAACCAGGATCACGAGAGGAAGCAAAATAAAGATGGCTCATCTAATAGGGCTTATATATCTAGATCTAAAGGTAGAAAGACAATTTGGTGTTATAAGTGTAAGCAAATAGGATATATCAAGAGGGATTATCCAACTTAGAAGAGACATTATAACGAGAGGAAGTTTGAGGATTTATCAAGGTTTGCAAATGCATTGTAGAGTGGGGACTCAAATTACAACAGAAGATATATGTTCTACATTTCAATTAGCTAACTTTAAAACTCATGAATATTGGGTATGGGATTCTCACATCACATGAAACTAAATGATGATTGGTTTGTCATACATATCAGATAATTTTAGTACCATCCTGTTATGGGATGATAAAGCTTGGAAAACCATCTTAATAGGATAGATAAGGATCTTTTAATGGTGCTTTTAGGAGTTATGTGATGTTCGACATAACATTTGAGGAAGAATCTAATTTATTTGGGTACCTTACATACGTATAGTTTTGTTTATAAAACTAACAGAGACAATATTAAAACAGTAAAAGGTGCATTGACTATAATGAAAGGGTAAAATTTGGCAAAAAAATCTATAGAATAATAGGGAGCATAACTGTGGGTGGAAAGGTTGCTATAGTAGAATCAGATGATGACATACAACTAGGTCATTTTAGGGAACAAGGAATGACAGAGCTTCATAAGAGGAGCTTACTAAAAGTTTTGAAACACTGTATATTAGATTTATGTAATTTTTTATATATTTGGTAAATAGACTCATTCAAGATAGTATAACACAAATCAAAGTAATTCTAGATCATATGTATACTAGCATATAGGGTCCTATTATAGAGTTGTTTTTAGGTGGATTTCAGTGTTTTATCACATCCATTAATGATTTTTAAAGGAAGTTTGGGTATACTTTATAAAGCAAAGTTCAAGGCATGGAATACTAAGGTAGAAAATCAAACATATAATAAAATCAAGTACATGAGATCAATCAACAGTATTAAGAACACAAACTCACAATTCTAAGAGCATAGGATTCAAAGACATCGTACTATTTAAAAAATATCACATTAGAATAATGTTTTAGAGAGAATGAATAAATATATAACTATAGCCAATTGTTTGAGGTTGAAAGTAGGGCTTCTTAAGATTTCTATGAAAAATTAATAAGTATAGCATATTACCTTATCAATAATCACCACGAACATCCTAGATGAGAGAGTGGAAAAAGAAGTATGGACAAGAAGTAAAGAAGATTTATCTAGGAACCTTTGATTGTGTTGCTTATGTGCATGTTTACAATGAAAAGAGGTCTAAACTTGATTTGAGGTTAAAGAAGGGTATCTTTATTAGCTATCCTAAAGGTGCACACGGATATAATTTTTAAGACCCATCATCAAAGAGAAAGGTGATTAATAAGGATGTAGTATTTAATGAGCATCATATGTTGAAGCAAACATATGAAATGAAAGTGTGAGGATCAACAGAGGATAGTACAAAAGAGGTATAAGTGGAACTAAGTCATTATAGAATAGACTTAAAAGAAGCTTTTAGTTTGAAAAATAGACTAATTTCAAAATAAAAGCATCAATATAATATAACCAAGGATAGAACGAGACTTACCATTAGGCCACTAAATAGATATAGGTAGGAAGACTTGATATCCTTCACACTCATCATAAGCAATGGGGATCTAACTAACTTTTAAAACGTCATGAACATTCAGGACAAAGGTAAATATATAAGAGCTATAGTGGAGGAAATGTAGTTTCTTTAAACAAGAATCGAACATGGGAGTTGGTATAGCTTCTCAAAGGGTTGAGGCCCATAGGGTACAAATGGGTATAAAAGAAGAAACCAATAGTAGTAGAAAAGGAAGGAGAAATTTTTAAGGCTCATCTAGTAGTTAAAAGGTACCCATAGTCAAAGGGGATTGATTATGAAGAAATATTTTCACTAGTGGTTCATTCTGCTTCCATCAATATTTTGATCGCATTAGTAGCAAGTCTAGATATGCATTTAAAATCAATACATGCGAAGACAACTTTTCTTTATAGTGATATAAATAAATTTATATAGAGCAGCTTAAGGGGTTTAGTTAACTTGGAAAGGAACATTTGGTGTGTAAATTGAAAAGGTTCCTTTATGAATTGAAGTAGTCTCCACAATAATGGTACAAAAATGTTTGACTATTATATTATCTAAATTGACTACTAGAGATATGAATATGGATGTTGTGTATACATTAAGAGCCTTGCATTGTTTATTTTTCAACTACAATATATGGATGACATGTTGATTGTTATAAAGAGTATACATAATGTGAATAAACTAAAGACCTTATAAGAAAAGAAATTTGAGATGAAAGATTTTGATGCTTCCAAGAAAATATTACAAATGTAGTTTCCAAGGGATACAAACTTTATAAAGATATGGTTATCTCCATCAAGCTATATTGAAAAGGTATTAGACAAATTTGGAATAAGTAAGGCTAAATTTGTGAGCACTCCATTGTTGTGAGCACTCCATTGGTAAATCACTTCAAACTTTCCTAAAATAGTGTCCGAAAATAGATGCAGTGGTTGATGATATATCTAAGTTATTATATGTTGGTGATGTTAGATGTTTAATATATGCAATAGTGTGTACGAACCTAGATTTGGCTCATCTCATACTTAAAGATGGTAAGCCGGCATGTCCCGACTTGATTTAAAGTCAACGAGTTAGGTCCGGGTTGACCGAGCCCTTAGCCTGATTTTTGTAAAAAAATCAGGCTTTGAGCAGGCCTCAGGCTTAGGGTTGGGCCCAGTAGGTCGACCCTAGGCCTAACCTTTATATGTAAAATGACATTGTTTTGACATTTTAAATTAAAAAAATTAGGTCCATACGAGTCAGGCTTGGGGTCAGACTTTTTACCTTAGGCCATATCCTACTTTGGACAGGGTCTAGCTATGCCCTAGCCCAATTTGGCCATTGTCATCCCTACTTACAATGTTAGTGATGTTAGTATGTGTCGAAACCTCGAAAATAGTATTAGGAAGCAACCAAGTAGATATTTAAGTACTTAAAGGGTACGTTAAACTATAAGATTGTGTTTAAAAGTCAACACAATGATCTTTTAGTTATGGAATATTTGAATCCTGATTGTGCAGGAGATTTGGATAATAAGAGATATATTATATAGTATGTCTTTACTCTTATAAGAGAGCCTATTTTTTAAATCAAAATTATAATCTATGGTTATATTAACTAAAATTAAAACATAGTACATGGTAGTGAATGAGGATGGTAAGAAAGCATTATAGCTTACAAAGTTAGTGAAGTAGGTGGACATCGATCACGGTGGAGTTTAAATATAATGTGATAGTCAAAACGTTATTTTTTAACAAAGTATCAAGTGTATCATACAAAAATCAAGCATATAGATGTGAGGTTTAACAAGATCAGGAAGTTGATTGCATTTGGACATATCTGGTTAGAAAAGGTTGACACTTTATAAAATACAGTTGATAGGTTGTCAAAGTCGATTACCACGGAGAAGTTTAAGTATTACTAGGACTTGATTAATATCTCAAGGTGTTAGACATTGATACAATCGAACCTATGAAGAGTATATTCACTAAGGTGGAGATTGTTGTATATAGCTCATATGCACGGGTATACAATATTGGAGTTTTAGGATGGAAACAAACATTTTTCGAAAACTTTTTTAGTGAATATGACCTAAGATATTGGCGTGTTGGTATAGTGAAGGTATTTATGAAGGAAACACAATCTAGGACATAGTCCTGTTACAGGTTATATCTTGTGCACAAAGAAGGTAATAAGATCTATGGTCTAGAATACGGTCATGTCTCAGGTCATGGCCTGATATGCAGAGAAGTAAGAGGATCCACAGTCTAAAGATACAAGTATGTTGGAGATCGTGCCATATTTTAAAAAGATAATAAAATCCAGGACCTAAGATACAATAATAACTGCAACACTCAGTCTTATTTGAAAATATATTTTTGTTAAAGTTTAATGTAGTCATTATCATAATTATTCAATGATGAATTAAGAAATCTTGACATTTAATGACATTAGTACATCTAATTTATAAAAAATTATATTTTTTATTATTATCTATTTTTACTATCGATTTTCTTAACACATACATTAGGGCTAATGAGTGAAGGGGCTTGAAAGATGATGACATTGCAGGATTCAAAACTTTGTACCACATCACCGCATCTTTTTCTTTTATGTAAAGGAGGAATGCATAAATTTGAGACTTAAGATTGGGTTCAGAATCTTACGCAACATGCCACTGAAAAAATTTGAAGTCTACGTTATTGAATAACACTGTTTGATTGAGTGGTTATCTTTACCACTCATACATCTGGTTTATTATTGTAGTCTGTAGAAGTTTTCCCCTATTAGATATCGTTTTACACTGGCCTACACGAGACTTATCAGTGATTGTCGATATCGAGAAAATATAAAACCTGAATCTGGGTTGACGTTTTCTTACAAAACATGAACTCAAATAAATAAGATACTTGAATTCTATGAATATCAACACCAAAACCCACTTCCCTCAAACAATGTGTGCACAGCTATGATTTGTTTAACTGTTGAATAACATGTCTACCCATCATCACGTCTATTCCAGGTTCAATAACAACAGAACTCGAGGCAAAGCAATTATCTAATTAGATATAGATCTTCTTAATGATCGCATATGATTTACTTTTCATCAGAGAAATTATGCTTGGAAATATTATCATGGGACAAAATCTAACAGCAAGCTGACAGAACTGGACACACTACAATCACATGAAACGAAGCAGACACATGTAGAAGACCAGGGCATCCAAGGACATAAAAATTATCCAAAAAGAAAAGTTTGTAAAGTCCCATATTGATCATACGAGCTCTTCATTCTTTATTAATATAACTGAATAATTCTCTAGTTTTAGATGCATTGAAAGCAAAGATGAATCTCGTATTGCAAATGTACTGTAGTTGGTGAACAAGCCAATGGTTTTTGTTAGAACTCATTCTTCCTCCCTCAATGTTAACTTGAGCTCTATTAACCACTTCATAATTATTCTCAATGCTTTTTATGGTTTTTAAATTAGAAGTCATTTCCAAGCCCTTTAGTTGCCAACTTCCTGACCTTTTCACCAAAAAACAACACATAATTCATGTTTACCTACCCTTGTGGAGTTCTGACTACATATTGACTAAGGTAGACATTGTAAGACTTGATTTCTTCTCTTCTTTTTTTTGTGTGTGTGTGCTTATATGGGTGTTTTTTTTTTAAACTTCGCAAAATAGTTGACTAGTTGGATAAGAGCTAATTTCATAATCATGTGAACAGTCTTGCTTCATCAAGGATCCTTCATTTACTCTCTATTTAAGTATCAAAATCTAGCAATTAGATGTATGAGCACTGATTATTATATACTTTGATTTAAATTTAAGCAATAATAGAAGCAATGTGAAACGTTTTGGGAACATGGGGTGGACATAGTTTTCTAATTCCGAGAAAGAAAAGGTTGGATTCCTGACTTGAATGCTTCTCCAATCTCCAATACTTTTTCCATTTTTAGGATGCTCTTGACACAGGGATTATGTAATATTGGCCTTCCAAACTCAATACTATATTGATGTAGCACTTCCGAGGCACGAAAGAAGATTACATAACATACTAGTCTACGAAGTCGATGTCATGATTTTCAACTAATCCCACTTTGTTTATCACATGTTGAAGAGAAGATTGTCTATTGCAAACATATCTTGTCCGATTGTCGGCCTATCAAAGCACCGGGAATATTGGTCTTAATTTCACTGGCTTTTCTTATCTCTTCTTTCCAAGGATGCTTCCTTGAAATGATTCTCCTTCTTGCTTTTGAGTTTCTTAATTATGCTTATATCATCCCAATGTTATTGTCTTTGTCTTTGAACATTCTACTACGTGGCTAATCTCTTGTGTTTACTTTAGCAGCATATTTAGCTCTATTTATCTAACTAGAAAGCATGCATAATCTTGCTGCGCCGATCTCTGCACTTGCCCCACCACTATCATAATAATATTTAATCCCTAAATTTAAGCTTGGAAGCTAGTTTAAGTCAAAGAACTACTCGTATCTCATATGTATGGAAAAGAACGCTCCGAGTCTTTGAAAAAGGTGCAACTCTTTTATCTTGTTTACTGTTGATTTGAAATATCTTGAACTGTAGAATGTTATGAAGTTAAATACAATACGATTGGAACTGAGAATAATTTCAGAAAACGATAGTACCCTAAAACACGAGAAGAAAGAACATGCATACAATAAAATATTCCCTGGACAAGAGTTTGGAGACAAAAAACTGTAGAAAGCAGCTACTAACTTGTGAGAATCTTGTTCTGAAAATAAAATAAGCAGAAGAGAGTAAAGAAAATTTTGTTAACTTGATCACCTAGAAATCTCACTCTACATAGCTTAATTAATTATTTAAACATGATCTACAAGATCCAGATACTGTAATGTGAATCTAATACAGGAAAAAGGAGATCTATGGTGCCAATAGATGAATTGCGGGTGTCTATTATAGATCTTTGCGATGTCAAGAGAAGAAAATTCAGAGATACCACCAGCATATCCCTTACACATTTGATGCCAAATCCTCTTTCAATCTTAGTAATCACTCAAGGTTTAAGATGTATTCTTTCTAGTCCCCAATTATTGTTTTCAAACTTAATTTTGTCTATTACTTCCCATATGGAACAGGAAAAGGACATGAGTATACTACATGCCAAACAGAAAAAGAAGTAAAGGCTAATGCGTAAGAATTTTTGGCCCACCATCTCTGCTGGTGAAGTTTGATTAGAAACATGAAGTCAGGGATAAACATGGCTAGGAATTCTGGGTCTGTTTTCCCGTATTCATATTCTTTTTCTTTTTTCTTTTTTCTTTGGTTTGCTAAACACGTCTTGAGAACTTTGAGGTAGACCTACTTCGTTTACCCCGCAACATGTTCCTGAAGAAAGAAAGATTGGTCCCTTTTACAAAAATATCATGACATGATTGGTGTCTTAGGTCTCCACCATCTGAGCTGGTTTGACTCGTATTGATTTATAGCAATCCATTTTGGTTTTGGAACGTGGCTTGCTCTGTTACTCCAAGACCAGCTGCTTGTAGTCATTCTACACTTATTTCTCAACCAAAATTGTGTAGTTCATATAGAGCCATTCAATTTCATTCCTTGTACGGTACTTTCTCGACTCCGGACCACTTTTAGGACCCATGGTTTCTTACTCAAATTTAATGGAATAATGAGAAACTGTAATAAGAAGAAAAACGAGACAAAACCAAATTTAGATCATTCATAAATCCTATCGTAACTTCTTTAATTCAGGCATAGCAAGAATCAACCCCTCGAGGCATTAACATTGGACCTTTCTCTTTTTTCCTGTAAGAAGAGGGTATCACAGCAAATAAGCTAAAGCTCGTTAATCAATCATCTTAAATTCCATAGCTATCAACATTATAAGCAGTACAATTGTTGCATCTTGCAACAGGTAGCTTCTTCACAACTACTATGTTGTTCATGTGACCGAATAGTTGACACTTGGTTGATGGATAGTTCCAGTCTAGTAACTGTAATTGGTATCAAGAAACAAGCAGAAAGTCTTAAATGTGGGTAGCTGCCTTTCCTTTTGAACAACTTTCGAAAGGAAACTTTTAATGGACAGCACTTCCAACTTGGGTGCACTTTGTGTTGGCCTTTTACAAGACACTATTCCAATCTAAATTCTCATGGGGTCCCCTTTACAACAATATACATATTCCTCCTCTATTTATTCTGCTTTTGTCCAACAATTGATAGTGAATATGATAAGGAAACAATACAAGTACAATCATGCATACAGATCGACTTTGAAAGACCAGTTATACTTCAAGACCACAAACTCCAGCTGTTGAGCCCTTAGGCCCCTAGCTAGCTACTATTTCGAGTCCATTCTATGCCATGTTCATCTTTCATTTTGCTCATGTGGATTTGAACGTTTAGCTAACCTGTCTCCTTCTGCACTCTGGTTGCTTTCTTCCATCAACTTAGAGAGATTGAAAGTTCATACGAGTTCTTGGACATGCTATTAGTTTCCACGTGCTATTCAATTAAATGGTCATATTTATGAAGGAAATGAAAGGATGAGTTAACTTCATCTTACACACTTATAACTTAGGTCCAATATATTAGTACAGTAAGTTCACGTCTTCTTACAGATACAACGTTTGGAGCTATAAGGAACAATAAGATAAACATGCTGAATGCAATTTCTTACAAATATAATACATTATTTTCCAGTTTTCACTGATAAGAACAACCTAAGTATTTGTACCAAGAAAATTAAAAACAAGAAACGAGATTTAAAAAAAATGAAAATTAACGGCTCGTTTGGTTTTATTTTATATTACATTTTTACATTTTTAAATTCAAGGAAAATTTTTAATATAATTGACTTTTGATTTTCTATTTTTGTGTTAATTTCTTTCTATTTTTATTTAGGAAAATTATAAAAATTAGTTTTGACTTTTTTATTTTATAATACAATTTTATGATTTTTATTTATTTAATATTAATTAATGGTATAACTAATTTTGATAAATTTTATAATTCAATTTATTTCAGTTTATTGTTATAATAATTCAAATTTTAAATACTTATTTATTATATAAAATATATTAAAACCTAAAAATTCAATCTTATTAAAATTGATTTAAATTTTAAAATTTAAAATACATTTGGTAAATTTAAATGTTTATAATTTTATAATTGTTTAATTGTTCACTTTAAAAAATAGAAGTAAGATAAATTTATTATTAAAATTTTAATAAATATTGTAATAAAATAAATAACCTAAATAATTCATAAAATTAATTTTCTGTATTTTTATTTAAAAGTATAATAATTAAATATTATTTTAACTACGAAAAGCATAAAACAAAAGGCTGTGGGAGTGGACCAAAGGGAAGCGAAAGATGATTGGGCATTGATTGGAAGCAACTGACAAATTAAAAGCATGAATTGTCTTAAAATGGGCTGAAGATCCTCTGTTCCATATGCCCAATGCCCATTCTGTGCCATTCATTGTTAGCCATACTTTTACAATAAATAAATAAAATATGTGGCTGATAATAGATAGCACAGGGTAGGCATCGGGTAGATAGAACAGGTGATTAAGCTCCCTTAGAATGTTGCCGGCAACACTAATAACTTAACGCATACAAAACACGTCAACGTCAAACGCAGATTAAAATTTGAAAAATAAATAAAAAGAAAAAGTAAATCATATCAGGTGGAAGCTTCCGTACTCATGTTGACCCACCCAAACGGTTTTTACTTTTATTTTCCCATCCTCTCCTCACCTCAATTTCGGTATGCCAGTAGATTTTTATTGTTGTTGTTGTTTATTCTTTAACCTTTGAATTTTTATTTATGGAGATATATACCTATCTTCCTATCATTAAGTCAATTTCGTGATAGTGTATATATGTTAAAAAAAAAGGAATAGAAGAATATTCTATATACTATTTTTTTGGGAAAATAAAAGCACGTTAGTTCTTATTTTAAAAAAATAAAATTTGCCTAATTAATTAAAAGACAAAATTGTAAAATTATTTTGAAATTTATTTATTTTAAAAATACTCTTTTCAATTTAAAATATTTATCAAATACTTTATGACATTAGAAAATAATTGTTATTACATTAGGTTAGTAGATATTATTATTAAAATTGCATTTATTTAAAATTTATTATATGTAAGAATAGACAATATAATTATTAATTTAATAAAATGTAAATATTATAAAATTAGTGAAATTGCCAGATATCTTAATCTTATGGCTTTTATCGCAAGGGAAACATAAGTAATAGACTAATAGTTCCATCCAAAAGCATCTCTACTTGTGAGCACAATCAGAGCCACACGCGTCGTAGAATTCCTTTTTGCATAGTTTCCTTCTCCGATTCTTCGATCAAAAAGGGGAGGCTAGGAGCGCAACCAATGCCACGTGATACTGACCCAGTTCATCGTCATCGCACGTGCCGGTCATCCCACGTCATCTCCCGTAAGGCTAGAACTACACTGTAAGTTCTTCTTTTTAGATATATTATAAAAAAGATAAGAGTTATTTTAGAATTTTTTAACCTCGACATCGACAGTCAATCAACAGTAAAAAGTAAAAACTATCTTCACCGCTGCCCCTTCATGAGTCACGTCTATGAATACCCCGCAACCACTTTCCTTCTCTTTTCCTCACAATCTCAAACCAAACCATAGAGAAAAGATCAAAGCTTTTCTACTTCTCTTTCCTTTCTTTCCGAGAAGTAGCCTTCGCTTCCAACTGGGTGTTGCTCAGAAACCCTAATTTTCCTTTTGGCCCTGACCCTTTTGAAGAAATAGCCTGCTACTTTCAAAATCATTGCATTTAAGGCCTCTTATCTGCACTATGTTCTTCTGCTTTTTTTTTCTGGTTTCCCTCCTAGTTTCTGCTACTGTTTCTTCTTCTATATGGTGTCACAAATTCTGTAATTCTGTTTCTACATCTTTTGAGCATCTGATTCGATTGGTTGTTTAGAAATCATCTAGAAAAAGTTGCAAGTTCATTGGGTCGGACCTCAAAACCAGAACTTCCTTTGCTTTACTCGTTACAGTCTGCAGGAACCTTGTATCAGATTCGAGTGCTCCGTTTTTCTACAATTTTTTTGACTTGCATTAGTTGAACTTGAACCCCTTGATCTTTAAAACGTGTTCCTAGTTCTCTCCACTAAAGAGAGAGGAACTATTATATAAGAACTGGATTCTCATTTTCTAAGATGTTATTGTGTAACCACCGCGACTCAGACGGTGATCCAAGCTTAAAGGCCACAAGTTCTTATTCAAGTGATAGTTCAATGAATAGCGAAAGCTTTACTAGTTACAGTCGTTTATCTTTCGAGCTCATTCCAACAAACTCCAGGTCTTCGCCGGAAAACCTCACTCTCAAGCCCCACCGTGCATCGGACTTCGCCTACTCCGCTATCCGTCATGCCACCTTCCTTCGCAAGACGGGCCTCACCTTCCGTGACTTCCGCATCCTCCACCGCATCGGGTCTGGCGACATCGGCACCGTCTACCTCTGCCACCTCAAGAACGACGATGATCTTGTGGATAATGAAGAGTATGTTGGTGACATTAATAGGGTGTGTCTCTATGCCATGAAAGTGGTCGACAAAGAGGCATTGGCCCTTAAAAAGAAGGTGCAGAGAGCGGAGATGGAGAGAAAGATCCTGAAAATGTTGGACCATCCATTTTTGCCAACCCTTTACGCGGAGTTCGAGGCCTCCCATTTCTCGTGCATTGTTATGGAGTACTGTTCCGGTGGTGACTTGCATTCTTTGAGACACAAGCAGCCTCAAAAACGTTTCTCTCTTGGTTCGGCGAGGTACGTAATCATATGCCTGCCTGTATATTTCAATGTTCATTTTAAAGGTCACTGAAAAGGGTTTTATTTTCTGCTGCTGTGTTATAAAAATTTAAGAGAAAATTCAAAAGCTCGAAGCTTTTTGATGTTTTAGATGATTTCTAGCGAAACGAAAAAATCACTGCAACTTTACTGCTTATCATTGACCTTTTTTGCATGGTGTAGGTAGCCTGTTTCTGTTTTTGTTTTCTAGTGCAATTGATGGGTTCTTATCATGTCTCCTCCTGGCTCTGCAAGGTCATGTTCCATGGAAAAACTCAATCATTCCTTTGTTATTTATTTTTCTCTTAATGACAAATTCAAATTAGTAGACTTTCCCGGAAAAACCAGAAAAAATCACTTTCTGTGTTTCCTTTTCACGTCTGGACAGCAAAGATTTCCTATGATTTTCTCTGACTTAGCCGCAAATTCCCATTATTTGAAGTTTCCCATTAATAGCTCAATAGTGTCACCTCAACGTAGTTACTAACCTGGATCAGGCTCAACTTGCAGGAAATCACAGATTTTTCTGAGAATCTATTATCCGATTTTAATCTAAAATATTAAAAAAGAAAACAACTAATGTTGGAGCAACTTTTGTGTCCCATCAGGTTCTATGCAGCGGAGGTTCTTGTAGCTTTGGAGTACCTGCACATGCTCGGAATCATTTACAGGGACTTGAAGCCTGAAAATGTTTTGGTGAGATCAGACGGTCACATCATGCTCTCCGATTTTGACCTCTCACTATGTTCAGATGCAATCCCAGCCGTTGAATCTCCGTCCTCGTCACCTGACACCACGTCCCCTGCTGTGTTACCGTACGCCCGATCACGCTCCAAAAAAACCTTCTCCTGCCTCATGAACCGGCTCTTCCGATCTAAGAAGATCCAGACCCTAAACTCGAACCGCCTCTTCGTCGCCGAACCAATAGGAGCCCGGTCCTGCTCTTTTGTTGGTACGCACGAGTACGTGGCACCGGAGGTTGCGTCAGGTGGATCCCACGGGAACTCGGTCGACTGGTGGGCCCTTGGGATTTTCATCTACGAACTAATATACGGACGAACGCCGTTTGCGTCACAAGTGAACGAGCTGACGCTGCGGAGCATCGTAAAAAGGCCCTTGACTTTTCCTACCCTCTCAGCTTCTTCCACACTTGAGCAGCACGCGCGGGACTTGATATCCGGGTTACTGATCAAGGATCCGAACAGTAGACTCGGGTCAAAGAGGGGATCCGCCGACATCAAAACCCATCCGTTTTTCAAAGGCCTCAATTTTGCATTGATCAGGACGCTGACTCCACCGGAAATCCCTGGTCTAAGAACCCGCAGAATGGCGTCGTTTCAACAAAAAGCTACACCGTTTGATTATTTTTAAGAAGGAAGAGGTCCGTTGGATATTTGCCACGTGAGGCGGGGTGATAAAATATTAAATAGCTGCATATGTAAGTCCAATCGTTTTTGTCGTAAGAAAAAGAAACAGGTACTTCAAATAGCCATTTTAGGTTTCGCTTGATTAACACGAATGACAACTTCAAACTTAGTGCATACCTTTATTCCAGCATTCCATGTTCAAGTTGCCAAATTTATGCTTAATGTTCCTATCATTTCCTAAATAACAACTTCGTAACGAATAGTAGGTATGTAGCATAACTTGAGTATTTGTGAACCTAGAATGGAGTAGATACAATTCCTACTCCATCGTGTTTATACTATTAATATAATTTAAACCGATCCAATGGATAGGATGGAGAAGGAACCAAGAGACTTTTATTTGTTTGTCAGATTATTCTGTTACATGAAAAGATATGAGCGTGTACAAATTTCACATTTCATAAGATAATTTAAGACGCATTTGAACAATTCTTAAATTTTATAGAAAAAGAAAATGAAAGGCTGAAAGATACCTTTGACAATGCATGTGCAGTAACCCCTGTCAACCAAGCAGCCAAGCCAGGTGACTTAAAAGCATTGTCCCCCTCCGTTTCCTCATACACTGTCCTAAATATAGCTCTGCCCAACTTCTCTTCCAATCGCATTATTCCACGTGTATATCTCCATTTTTCCTGAGCTAGTTGGTGGCTGAAGTCTTGATGCAGAGAGAAATGAGCGATAACGATAAGGAAACATGAGTATGATATGAAAAGAAAAGCAAATCATAATGTTGATGATTAAAAAGCAGAAAAGACAGGGCCACGATATGAGAGTAATTGGGAGATGGGCATTGCAATTATTGTTACTATATTGATTAGTTATTGTTGTTTAACATAGAATAGAAAAGGAGGAGTAGGTTGATTTCCTTGATTGGAATCCATTTTGGTTTGTGTGGTAACTCTTTCATTGGGTTAGGCAAAGCGTCGAGAAAGTTAAGTTAGATCAATATATACGATGCAATTAATAGCTTTGACTTTGTTTGAGCACATAACATAAAGTAATCCATCTCATCTCAACAGCTATCGCCTGCATGCCTAACTTGCTTCAGTTTTAAGTGCTAGTCATAGGGAACTGAGCAGGATAATGGTTAAACTATGCGGGTGACCATGATTTTGCTAGGAAACTTACTGTTAAATGCGAGCTTCTGCATCTTCAGTTCTTTCATTTCGAATGTAAACTTTATTTGTCAAATTTTAAATTTTAACTTATTTTAAAATATGCATAAGTATTTGCATTCGGTAACCATAAATATGTATCAATTATGTTATATATTTGAGAAGAATGCAAACTCTCATAAAATGAAGAGCCTTATATATTTTTTACCACAAAATCTAAAATGTATTTATTTTTTAACTATGTATTAAGAGACTACATTATAGTAAGTGACAAATTTGAGTAAGATAATTATACTTTAGTTATCCTTGAGTCTCGAAGCCAAACAAAATTTTCAGAACAATATCACAAAAAATGAAAAATAAAAAATATATGAGCTTAGTTTGATTAAAACGACGCCGATTGGTGAGTACGATGTACACAAGCTTCGTGAACCATCTACGACGACAATTGCTTCTTTCAAGGAAGAGGGTCACGTGAGGAGAGGGTGGTGTTGGGGGAAAATGCAACGTAACTTGTGCCTACTAACTGTATGATGAGTAGTCTTACGTGGCCCGTGACTGTGCTCTCTTGAAGAAATTAATTAATACATTTAGGAGCGTAATTAATTCCAAGAAGGGTAGACCTGTCAAAGCTATGGCTAGTTCTTAGACACATAGCTGCTACCTTTTGAAACGTATCATGGCCTTGCAAAGGTAAACCAACAAGAGAGCTTCATTCTTCGTTTGAAGTCGAGGGATGTAGAGGAAATCAAATAAAATCTAAATGAGTTTGGCGAAATTGGATTTCATGTGGTTGAACGAGGGCAAGGCAAAAATGAAAAGCCACAAGAAAATCCTGGAAAAAGGGGAACCTATTTCTCCTTACCTAATCTATAAGATTATCAAACCCTAATAAACTCTTAAGACTCCAACAAATTTAGCTCTTCACAAGATTAAAGAATGAGATAACGTCCAAACACAAAGCACAAGCAGTTAAGTTGTCCAAGTTAATAGCACGGTATCCCTCATCTAAGCAAAGAGTAAATCCCTTCTTCTGTTGTCCATACAGTCCCCAAGGCCACTGATTTCAACAGTGTTATTACAATTAAAACAAATCAGATTTAAAACAGCACTTGAACTCCAGACTAACAGGCTGCACTGCACTAATAAAAAGCATCCATATAAACTTTGTAGGAGACAAGAAAACATGGCTTCTGGAATCAAGAAACGTCAAAACATATGCAGAAATGCAAACGACTCTGTTCTTTACATTCATAAAATAGAAAACTTGACTGGCTTTCATAATGGTTTCATAAATCATAAGCACATGTCTGATATTGCAGAAACCATTTCAGCTTTATCCGCAGAAGGAAACCGTTTAGCCTAAATACAAGAGGGTTGCTGGTTGGAGAAAACTCCAGCTAGTCTAAGATGAACTGTAGCTCAGATATCCTTAATTGATCCAGCAGGCCCTTTCAACGCTGAACCTTCATCCCTGTCCTCATGTCCACATTGCCCCACTCAATTAGGCGGGTCCTAATTGATGAAAAGCTAGTAATCGTAATACATCTGATTATAGTCATCATCAGAGTATCCACGATCATCATCATTATAATCAGACAAGAAGTCCAGGTAAGAACCAGAAATACTAGAAACACTGCCAGCAGCAGGTGATCTTATCTCTGGAACTTCAGGATCAAATGGATAGTCATCAGTGGAATCACAGGGACGCCGCAAATCTCTAATTCTTTCAGCACATAACTTACCCAAATTCCCATCCAGAGTGACTTTGAAACACTGCCGTAGGTCAAGCGACTCAAGGTGCGGGCAACCATCAAGAATAGCTCGCAGTCCATTGTTTGTCAGTTGATTTCCAAATATCTGCAGGTGGCGCAATTCAGGCATGTTTTCTGCAATAGCTAATGCCTCCTCGTCACAGTCAATAT
>JAOTAY010000003.1:27183492-27199357 GCA_025629805.1 Erythroxylum baracoense | reverse complement strand
TCTTAGCCTAAGAGACAATTGCTAAATTGTATAAATGAGCAATGCTACGAGGAGTGTATTCAAACTCTGGAGCATCTTTTCCTGCTACATCAAATTGAGAGGAGAGTCAAGCCTTGAGCTCTACAATTCTAACAGCATCACTACTAGTCTTTGCTTCAGTCCCAGGGGGATCTACAACAATTATATCACTCATTTGCTATTCACGGAATTTCAATACAGTATACCAACCTACATAAGAAAGCAACAAAACAAATACAACATAAATCTCACATACTCAATAGGTGATTACAAAAATCCGAACCCAACATTTTGAATTGCCCATAACACAAACAGACACTTGCCACACAAACCATTTGGTCCTTCTAATTTTCCATTAAAAGTTCATAAAATTGATGTCTTTATCATATCAGCATCTAATTAAGTTTCCATTTACCATCCCAAGTGCACTAATTCTCCAAAATATAACCCATTCAGAAAAACTCAACAACAGAAAACGAAAAAGGAATAAAAAGATGAAAGCTTCAAAACTTGTGTTCACATTGCACTAAGCATATCCAAATTAAAACAACGAGAATATACAGAGAGAGCTAAGAGTAGCCGACCAGTAATTTGCGCTCAACTAATCCATAAAACTAGAAAATGAGTAAAAGAATAATCGATGGAGGGCAAGATAAGAACTTTAATTAAAAAAGAAGCAAAAAAGAGAGAAAGATGCTGACCCAGATGAGCATTAGCTATGGTTGTAGAGTTCAAAGTAACCGCAAAAAGAGTATGAACTAATGAAAATGTTGGATCGATGTGAAACCTGGTAAAATTAAGGGCTAATAGCTGTTCCTGAACAGCTTCATTAGCTTCTTGTCCAGCTGAAAATAGGAAGCTTCCGAACCAATCCAAAATGCTACCATCACCCGAAGTATACACAAAAGCGGATATTTTGTTCAAGATATCGGTAAATTTATGAAATCCTTAGTTTATTTAGATCGATAGAGTTAAGAAGTCTGAAACGAAATGGAGGCGGTGAGAGATGGTGAAGAGAAGAAAGTGAAATAGGGAGGAGAGGGTTCGATGAAATGAAATCTGAAGTTTGAAAAGAAGAGCTCGATTTCTACATCTATGGAGGTCGTAAGAGATGGTGAAGAGAAGATCAGAAGATGGTGAAGAGAAGGTGGTGAAGAGGAGACGAGAAGCCCGAGTCTTCGATGAAATGAAACTCAAAAGTAGCCTTCTAATGTATCTGGTGTTTTTGACCGGTTCGACAGGTTGGACCGGTTGGACAAAAACCGACCAGTTCGCTGATAAACCGGCCGGTTTTAATACATAAAGGTTATTAAGTGAAACCGAACCAGACCACTAACTGGTTCAAACTTTTTCTGGTCAGACCGGCTAGTCCGGTCCGGTTTTTAAAACCTTGGGATTTCATGTGTTTGAACGAGGGCAAGGCAAAAATGAAAAGCCACAAGAAAATCCTGGAAAGAGGAGAACCTATTTCTCCTCACCTAATCTATAAGATTATCAAACGCTAATAAACTCTTTAAGACTCCAACAAATTTAGCTCTTCACAAGATTAAAGAATGAGATAACGTCCAAACACAAAGCACAAGCAGTTAAGTTGTCCAAGTTAATAGCACGGCATTCCTCATCTAAGCAAAGAGTAAATCCCCGCTTCTGTTGTTCATACAGTCCCCAAGGCCACTGATTTCAACAGTGTTATTACAATTAAAACAAGTCAGGTTTAAAACAGGGTATGAACTCCAGACTAACAGGCTGCACTGCACTAATGAAAAGCATCCATACCAACTTTGTAGGAGACAAGAAGACATGGCTTCTGGAATCAAGAAAAATCAAAACATATGCAGAAATGCAAACAACGACTCTGTTCTTTACGTTCATAAAATAGAAAACTTGACTGGCTTTCATAATGGTCTCATAAATCATAATCACATGTCTGATATTGCAGAAGCCATTTCAGCTTTATCCGCAGAAGGTAACCGTTTAGCCTAAATACAACAGGGTTGCTGCTTTGAGAAAACTCCAGCTAGTCTAAGATGAAATGTAGCTCAGATATCCTTAATTCATCCAGCAGGCCCTTTCAACGCCGAACCTTCATCCCTGTCCTCATGTTCACATTGCCCCACTCAACTAGGCAGGTCCTAATTGATGAAAAGCTAGTAATCGTAATACATCTGATTATAGTCATCATCAGAGAATCCAAGATCATCATCATTATAATCAGACAAGAAGTCAAGGTAAGAACCAAAAGTACTAGAAGGACTGCCACCAGCAGGTGATCTTATCTCTGGAATTTCAGGATCAAATGGATAGTCATCAGTGGAATCACAGGGACGCCGCAATTCTTTAATTCTTTCAGCACATAACTTACCCAAATTCCCATCCAGAGTGACATTGAAACACTGCCGTAGGTCAAGCGACTCAAGGTGCGGGCAACCATCAAGAATAGCTTGCAGTCCATTGTTTGTCAGTTCATTTCCAAATATCTGCAGGTGGCGCAATTCAGGCATGTTTTCTGCAATAGCTAATGCCTCCTCGTCACAGTCAATATCAACACCTGGGAATATACACCCTTGGCAGTTTAATTTAAATGTTCTCAATAGAGGGCAACAACGTCCAACAACTTCATAAGTTTCCTTCGAGAAGGAGCAGTACGAAATTTCGAGTTCCTCCAGCAATGGCGCTTTTGCTGCTGCTGCACTCAATCCCTCATCAGAAATGCTATAACAAGATACAAGTCGAAGGCGTTTAAGATGTCTTGATCTGTAAAGTGAACGTTAGCAGACAAATACCACAATTAAACCAGCCTGAAATCTAGTACAATTCAATTCAATGCTTAAATTATGTGATTGATGTTTCAACTATGCATTAAAGGTCACTCAAACTCCCATATCAGACATAAAGCAATTCAACTATGTATTAAGGATCATTACATTCTGAAACTTTCCAGAGACATGATCGAGGGCAAAAAAATCAGACAGAATATAAATCCTAACCTGACAGTTCGTAAAAAACACAAACCCTTAAAATTAAAATGAAGTTTATATTAAGTATCCAAATCATTATTATTCTTCAATTTTGACACAAAATTCCATAAGTATTCAAAACCCTAAAACGAACAATTCCTAGGAACAACTCAAATTAAACGGAACTAACAAGAATTACCTATCGACGATGTGCTGGAGGAGATCGTCAGTACCAAAATACTCGATGTTGATATCTATCAAGCCGCCAGAGCTGCGATCAACGGCGCGGCGGCACATCTTCTCGAGATCGTAATCCATGCCCCAGAGGTCGCCGAGGTTATGCATGTCTATGGATCTCCACATGGAAGGTTCTTTACAGAGGGCGCGCCACGTGGAGCACACGAACTGCGCGCTGGTCAAAATCTCGATGGCTCCCAGCCTCAGGAGGATGGACGCCGTCACGTCTAGCGGCAGCTCCAACCAATTTCTACTACATCCTTCTACTTCTTTCCCGCTACGCTGCAGTGTTTGTGGAGACAGAGATAGTTGCGTCGACGTCGACGCCGACGCTTGAGAATCCATAGGTAGGTGAGTTCTATCTCAGGAGCCTTTCAACTTCGCCTCCAAGTCGTTACACTCGACGCCGACGCTTGAGAATCCATAGTTAGGTGAGTTCTATCTCAGGAGCCTTTCAACTTCGCCTCCAAGTCGTTACACTCAAAACACGGAAATTACGTTTGAGTATCTTATAAGATAAACGGATAAACGTAGGGATGTGCAAATGGCATGGGCCGGGCTGGTCGGCCATGGCTCAGTCTGTGACTTAATCTTATATTAAAAAAAAAAAAATGACTTCAACAAGTTCAACTTTGTATGGTTGGGTTCGCATACTATCTCTCTATTAGCATGTTCTCGCTTCAATACATCGTAGCTTTATGTAATTTTATGCTTTTATAGTTTTCATCACCTTAATTGAAAATAAATAATTTATCAATATTAAGAATAATAAAAAATCTAATTTGTGAGATCAGTAAGTAAGTCTTGCTATTTTATTGGTTAAAGTAACTATTTAAAATTCAAGGAGATTCTTTTTTGCTTGTTGTGAAGTTTTTCAAAATGAAAAGTTCACCATCATTCTATCTATCTATACAATTAAATCTACCTCACATGGCAATTTAACGTCACAGAAAAGAAATTTATTTATAAAATTTTATTGAAGTTATAGGCGTAATATGCATTAAATAAATTAATTTATTGATAGATAATGTCTGCCTCACTTTCTTATTTTATAAGCATACCGCTTAAAAAATCTTATCCCAAATTTGAGTTTTCCACTTCATAAGTGATTGGTAACACTTAAAAGATAATTAATATTGTATCTCTTATTTATAACTGTTTAATTTACTTTTTGTCTTAGGCCTGCACATTTTTACGAGTGTAGGAAACGGAAGTTGTGGATATCCAAAGGTATTAAACTATAGCCACTTGAAAGTATCGAATTATAAATACCCAAAAGGCATCAAACTGTAGATACATTATAGTCTCGAAATGAAAATACTATTGGTGTCAAAATATAGCGGCTGCGCTGTAACCCTATATGCATGCCTATCTATTCATCACCAAAATAATGAAGCAGGCACTGTAACATTTTCCTTTAATCATTTGTCGATTTTATAATTAATATATTATCAAATCATATGATATTCATTTGAAATCAGAAAATATGTATTTAAGTTCATACATGCAATTCATAACATACCACTATTAGAATAGTATACAAATCAGACGTACTAGTATGATTTATTTTGTATATGTTTTGTTTAGTTGTGCTTCTCTATGTACATTCACATAATTCTAGTATATAAATTCTTATATACCATTTAAACATTAAACATGTTACATTGTAATTAATTATGTTCATAAAATTAGTATGTAAACTTTTATGGTCATACTGTACACATATAGGCAATAAATATGCATATAAATCATCTATAGACATGTAAATATCCTTTAGTACGCATTATGTTCAATCTTAAATTTCAATGTTTAATCACCCAATTTATATATAGTAAGTCATATTTCCTTTATTTCTAATGTTTGCAAAGTTTCATATACATTCAAAAAGGTTCGGATATGATTCAGTAAAAATCATAAGCGAAAAACTCAAATAGTGCAAGTTGAGCTAAGCATACAGTGAGTCTAAAAATGAGCAAACAAATCAGTCTGAAAGTCAATCACACGATGGTCTCCATTTATTCCATGTAATTTTCACACAGAAAAGGTTCAACTTAAGCTTGGAGGCCTTCTAAACATTTGTTTCTTTACATCTCTAGTTTCCATAGAATCAAATTTAGACCATTTGGAGTTCTAAATCATGAGATAGGTACCAAACATCTCAAACTGCTCAAAAACAGGGACAACATTAGGTCATCATTTTTAATCTCAATTTCTAATGTCATGAAACTAGAATTTGAATAGGGTCTCTTCTAGAGATTTTTAATTCTATATCTTAAGTTTCATCCTCAATTAGAATCACCCAATTTAGAAGCCTGTAGGCTGAGTTATGTCCAAAACAATAAGAATAGTTCAAATGAACCTAAGATAGAATTCCACTAAATATTACTCTCTTTTCATATTCAACCAATTCCAAGTAAAGCAAAACCAATACACTATTCCAACAACTATTCCATGTCCAAATCAATCTTTGTACACATTCAAATATGTACAGACAAAAATTAAAGTAAATGTAGTCCCAAACTTTGAAATTGGCCAACTAGCTCTTCTAATGCTTTTCTTTCTCTTCCCCTTTAGCTTTGCTTGATTCATCAACTCAACACCACAAATACATATCACAATTCTAATTCCAACCTTATAATTCTAGCTCTTCATGAGCAAAGCAAGAAAATATGAAGATAAGAAGAAAAACCACTAACTTTTACCTTGTTTTCTACTTAGGATTAGCTTGATTCTTTACGCAAAATAATGTGATTAAGAAGATGAAGTGGAGGGGAAATGAGAAGAGAAAAATCTGGAGTTAAAACGCTATATGCACCATCATTCTCTCCTCTCTTCTACTTCCATTTCATGATATTTCTAGATTTACACACATGCTTTAGTTCTATTGGACCATATGTTGACTTTAGGCAAAATTGCACATTTAATCATTCTTCTTCCTTCAGTTCCCACATTGGCATATAACATCATCAATTGATTTCATTCTAGTTCATATTTCACATATAATTATTCATGTTCGTGCCGAAATGAACAAATTACTAATTTACCCTTATCTTTTTAAATTAATTACCATTATATGTCTTACCATGCTTAGATGCACTTAATTCTTTACGTTCAGTTCTTATACACCCTAAACATACTATAATGCTTATAGGGTAGGTTGGATAAAATTGATGAATTTTGATGAAAAGTTAGGGCTAAATTAAATATTTTGAAATATTAATATAAGACCCCAATATATTAATTGTAGGCCTCTCTTACCAGATAGATGGTCCCGAGCTTTATCCCTCTTATCCATTATTTATCTTTGTCAATCCATAATTTTTAAAATAATTTTCCAAATCTCATAACAATCCTCATTTTATCGCCCTCTTATTTGGATATAAGGCATATATTTGAGATTCTCTCGATGTCATGAACGAACTTATAAAGATAGCAAAGGCTATGAGTTGGTAATCAAATGTGCATGGCACATATGAGAGTCCTCGTAGTAGTTACAAAATCTTAACATGCAATAAACGTCTTCTATGTTCTTAAGATTTTTTTAATTTAGCAGATGAATTGTTATTATATGCACTATCTTTATTCTATGCGATTTCTTTGCCAAAGGTTAGTGTAAATATCAAAACAACACAACATTATATAAGTTTGTTTACATTTCATTTCATTCTTCATGTTTTAAAAACTATGATTTACCTCTTTTTAGTCCTCATACAACTCTCTTGATCGTATTTCTTTACTTTTCATACACATAATGTAATTGTAATTATTTTAAGTAAATATAATATGATATCAAAAATTAGAAAAAGAATTTATGTTAACTATATGTTAATCAACATTGTCATATAAGTAATTGATGCTTGATTCAACACTATTTTAATGGTGATTTATATCCTTTTTAAAGTTAAAATAACATAAATACTTTAGAATAAATAAAAATTATAAATCTTCTATCATTATATTTATTAGACAAATTTTTAATACTTAATTATTCACGGGTAAGTCGCTTTAAAACAAATCAATATAACTTGTGGATTTGGTGTGGGATAAATCATACATTTTACCATTAAATAAGATTTGGAGGAGAAGATTCAATTAAAAATAAGGTTTCAAAAATAGGGATCGCTATAATAAACTAAATATGGAATTAGATTTTTTAATTAATGTAATAAATACAAAATTGACAAAAATATGGTTTGGATATTTGTAGAAGATCTGAATGGAGACCATAGCTAGCTAAAATATGATATTTCTTAATCAAAACCAAAGCTAAGGGTGCAATATTTTCCAAGAATCAGTTTTGTTACTTAAAATACAGCGGCAACCTTTTATAAATTTTGGTGCTGAACAAAGCATGGGTTAAGGATTCCACCCATTTTTGGCACAACAAAGTCAAACTTATAAACGGCCAATAAAAAAGTCAAGCTGTCACCAATAATTTCGCATGTTTACAACCAAGAACCGTCCAATTCACAAAACCACCCAACTCCCACATGAAAACGGAGCAAAACAGGTTACAATATAGCAACAAACAAACAAAACAATACCCTCAGTAAGAGAACACAAGAGAGAAGAGAGTGCCAAAAGCATTCTCTCTCTTTGTTGGATCTCTAAAACCAACACAACTAATATATACTATATACTATTATTCATATAGATCATATTTATCACTATCCTTTCTCTTTTCTTTCAATTCAAAACACCTCTAGCTCTTCTCTGCAACCCCCTATTGCTTCCATTAAATGTCTGCAACCCAGTTGGACCGTCTTAAGTTCTTTTGTTCCTGAAGGTCTTTTCTCTGTTTTCCCACATGGACAAAATTAACAAAGTTCGAGCCTTTTCATCTCCACAGCTAGCACCCTCATCCCCAAGCCAATACGAGAGCAGTTCATCCGGTGATTATAGTTTAGAAGGTAATGGAATTCATTGTCTGCTACCCAATTTTCTTCTTTCAGTAATGTTCATGATTGTCGATAAAACTGATCTATTACACGACCAATGTTCATGACGGGAAGATGACAAAAGATATATGAATATTCGATTGGTATGATATTGATCCGTATGCATTTAGTAACGATGTTCTTTGATTGATCTCATTTTCTCGGTTTAGGTGTTGCCACAAATGTGAAGCTACTACTGAAAATTATTCATGATCATAATGAGGCCAGCTCTAGGTACAACGATGCCCGTAGACCGCAAAGAATTGCTGGAATGATGACAATTCTAGACGATGTTAAATCGAGAATCGAAAAATCTCAACCCGGCAAGAGAAAAATGGCAGAACTGAGGCGATGCAACACAGAGCTGAGGCCTAATCGTGGCATCATCCCTGTGCCAGAGAAGAAGCCTCAAGAACCGTCAGCAGATGAGAGTGATAAGTTGAGGAAAATGCTCAGTGCTAGCATGGCAGCAAGAAAAAGCTTGGAGGTTATGTGTTCAAGCTTAGGAAAGGAAAAAGAGATTATGGCTTGCGAGCTTGCAAAGAAAGTTCATGAATTGAATGAAATGGAAGAGCATGTCAATGATCTGAAAGCTCAAAACGCGAACTTGTTGGCAAAGCTACAATCTTGCGCCACCGCAGCTGAGCAGAAGGAGAAGAAAGCGAGCGGATCAGGGGAGGCTCAAGGAAATGTGGCACTTCAGGAGAGAAACAAGGCACTTTCAGAGCAACTCTTGAGATCCCTCGATAGTTATCGTTCTTTGAAGAGGAAATACAGAGATGCAACAGAGAAGAACATGGAGATCCGTTCAACAATGGAGGAGATTGAGGTAGGAGTGGCAGCTGGGCTTGAACGGATACGTTGCTTTAGGCAAAGATTGGCTTCGAGCAATGACCAACAGGTTGATATTGAAGATGATATTTCAGTACTCGAGAAATTGTTTGAACGTTTCAATCTTATGATCTCAACACAGAAGGACAAGAATGGTGAATTTGCAAATTCCAGAGCTGACATTGACGCCGATAAGCCTAATGAGAAGAAACAAGGATGAAGTGTTTATGACAAGGGAAGGGAAGGGATAGGCTTTTGGTGTCGTTGTACTTAACCAATAAAGAGAAAGCATATGTAATGTGTCCCTCTCCCATTAGACATGATTCGACTAGTTAGTTTAGGCGTATTGCGTCCAAATAGTTGTCTAATTCCATTATTTGTGTTATGCATTAACTTTCTTCCTTCGGTATGCTTCTTGACGTGCTCCATAACGGCATAACCCCATTACTATCAAGGGTAATTACGTCCTGATCTAGTTATTAAAGCACGGTAGCAAGAAATCTGAAGGGTTTTCTTATTAAATCCAACAAACGCGGGATAATAACAAAAGTCACATTAAGGAATGAACATTTACACGATTCCTATGCTTCAGAGACTTTTTAACAGAAAAAGAAGCAACTGCTCTAATTTTACATCCTGAGTTTACTAATATGTCAACCAACACATCAGTTAAACTGCCTTATCCTTCCATCAAATACCATTTTTATAATTGTAGGACCACCATTGGTAATAACAAATTATTCATCAAGATTTTGCAGCTTGCAGCCTGCAATCGAATCCAAAACCCATGAATTGCTTGCCGCTTTGGCTCCAGTTGTACTTGCCAGATTTACTGCACTAGACATCCTCTGGGTTATGATCATATCCTTTTTGCTGGGATCACAATTATCAGGCAGCTCCTTGCTATAAATTACGAAGGTTGAAGGTGCAGAGGAACCCGATATCAGGGCTTGACCCCCAGAAATAGGTTTTCTTTGTAGAATGGTTCCTCCAGCAGCAATTACAAGATCTTGTAGATATCTCTTATAAGAGGGTGCAAAATCTCCCAACAGATAAAAGTTGAACCCTTCAAAAATCTTCGGTTGCTGTACGTAATAAAATTGTTCATTATATGCCTAGTGTGTACAACAGTATCAATTTGTCTTAAATGTGCATTAGCCTAATAAGCACAAGTGTTCGTATAAAAACCACATAAAAAATATGTGGAATTACTCTGGCGTTTCGATGTCTTTAATTATCGCGACTTCACATGATAAGTAGACAAACTTTGCAAGACAGTTCAGAATCTGAACACGGAACAAACATAAATATAGGGAGCAATATGTTCTTTTGGTGCAAAAATTGTGCAGTGGTAAAGATAATCCACAAAGAGACATTTAAAGTAATTTGGTGATATACTAAGAGGATTAAAAAGGAAGTTGAACTTGAAAGCAAGCAGAGCAGAATAACCTTATTAAGAAGCCTCAATCTTCCAAGTCGAGGACCATCCCTGATTCCACGAGTGTCCGCACCAATTTCATATTGTTCCTCATCAACATGTTTCATGGCCTTCATGCAATCCTTGACCCCTGTACGGAAAAACAAGGGCAGAAAAAAGAGAAAGTTGAGGACAATAATAACTGAAAGCAAGTTATAAATTATGAGCAAATAGTTGCAAGTTAAGCACCATGAACGCAAAACCACGGTACTTACATTCAATGTTCAGTATCCATCTCCCCTCTAGGATGCCCATCAAAAATTTGAAAGTTCTTCTGCAGGCGCCATTTTCATCGGTTGATGCAATGACATGTGTGACATTTGAATCCCATTTCTTTAACACTGTAACTCCACATAATCTCTCAAACCCAGCAATGCTTTCCTGCAGAAGCATGAATTAAAAACTAATTGAAGCAATTTCACTGTGCCCCAAAAAAAGGAGAAAAAGAAGAATCTGCAAGTGTCATACCTGTTCTATAACTGTAAGAGCAGAACAACAAAGAACCGGCTTTTTGCATCCTATAAATAATTTCCAATATGGACATGTGTTGATTGCCTGCTTAGACACAACTCGATTCTTCTGACTCTGCATCTTCCTGAAAGAGGAGGAAAGTAAGAGAAAGGGATAGTACAAGATCTTTAAGTTTTGGAGAGTTTCACTGCAAAGCTTAATGTGAGGCCTATTTGGAAAATCTAACTGAAGACTTAACATACCCGTTTTGAGTGGATGCCATTCTCCTCTCCTTAGTTCCTGGATTCTCACAAGGCAATTTAGAAGATGAATGAAGTGGACATAACATGACAAAGTTTTCCTGTTGAAAATGATTGCAGAAAGAACTTAAAAATGATAGAAAAGTATTTGAGCAGAACCTAAATCGATCGTGAGAAACATTCTAATCTGCTTACATAATCCCACCGAAAATCAGCAATCAACTTTGCACAAGGGACATGAAAACTCTTTCGGCAACCTTTCTCATAACATCCAAGAGCGGCACCATTGAGTCCGCAACTACAGCATTTGATCCTACGACTTCTAGATAATTCAGCTTCAAGATTTATTGCAGTATCATCCTCAAAATAGACATTAGGTGCCCTGCACAATATGTTTGCAATTATTAAAAGCCCACTGCATCAACTATAAATGGTTGGAGATAAATCTCTCCAGATAATCGCCAAAAGGGCGAAAGGAATTCACTTAGCTGAGGAAGTACAGAGCTTTCAGTTTTTTACTTGGATCAATTTTCTCCCTTACTAGCTTTGCTTGGTAGGAAGTATTAACGTGATTGTGCAACACTATTACGAGTTAAGCAGATGAAAAGAACTGAAGGATTTAATGAACATAATCCTTCCATCATAACTGAATGAAAATCTTACCACTCGGTACAGTTTCTATGAGAGTGTATGACCTTGGATCCAGCATCAAAATCTGCAGCCACAGGCCTGCCATTGTGGTAGTGAACCATCTCTCCAGAAGCCTGGAATTTTTAAGAATAGAAGGCAGTAAGCTCAAATACTAATTCATTCAGTTAGATGACGGGACATGAAAATTATGCAGCATAATAATTGGGAAGTAGCATCACCTCCGAGTTTTCTGCAGAATGACAAAATGCACATTTGATTGTGCATTTCCTCAAAGACATTCCATTAGCTTGAGATTTATTCGCCAACTTCAGAGAGATATCAGGAGTTCTAGATTTCAGACAGCTTAAAGCCCCTTCAGCTGGTTGAGCCTCCTTTGCAGAAGCAACATTAACACTTTGGATGGGTTGGCCTTTTTTTGCAGAAGCACTACAAAGTTCGTCTTCAGAATCACCAACCATTAATTCATCAGCCGCTGCAATGCCCCTAACTTCCTTACTTCTCCAGCTTATTAAATTTTGATTATCTTCAGAAAACAATGCTGACTTATTCCCTTCGCCATGTTCCTCAAACTCACCCTTGGTCTCTGATATATTATTTTCAACTCCATGGACTGATGGTAATTGAGCACTTATATCTTCATCTGCTTTGTGTTGAATTGAACAAGCCTCTTCCAATTTCCTTTTATTTGTTGAACTCAAAGAGCGCTTCATACTTCGATTCTGCATGCAACTCTTCCTTAGCACTTTACTTGCTGCCTCTATCTTATAATCTTGGTTACAATCTAGTGTCTTAACCAATGAAGCAGATAACTCCGGAATCATCTCCTCATCAGCTAGATTTACAGTTTCCTCTCTTGCATCATAGTCAGGTGTATTTTCCAGTTTTGACTCAGTTGCATAGGTAAGAAAATCAGCCTTGTTAGTCCTCTTCCTAAATTCTCTAAAGCTAGAAGAGCAGCCCTTACTGTCAAGTGCTTCCTTATGCAAAAATCCCCCATCCACTAACTCTGATTCAATAGAAACATCACAACTTTGGCCTTTATTCTCATCGACATTATTCTTTGACACAGATTTCCTAACGTTCTTATGTCTTTTGTTGGATTTATTATAATCACCCTGATTGTTAGTGCCTCTGGTTCTTGAAGATAACACACTGGGCAGGAAGTCATCTACCCTGTTGACTACTTGCTTGGTATTCACAGATTTCTCATTTTCAACATGAGATTCCTCAATTTGATGTGCAGTAGAGAAGAAAGCTTCTGATCTTTCCTCTTTGTTTTTATCAATTCCAATAGCATCTTCACCCTATATTCTCTTTAACTTTAGTCAAGTGTGAGGATTTAAGCAATAGAAACAAAAATTTGATATTGGGTGGACTGAGTACCTGCATCTTCACTGGACTTGGAAGAAGTACAGGTGGAGAAGCCCGTTGTGTACATCTAAAAGTCTGACTATCAAACAGATTTAAAGCATTTGATTTTGCAGATACTGCCTCCTACACCATGTTAACCAAAGCATGTAATTTTGTGGAATCAAACAACTGATTATAAGCAAGATTTAGGATGCTTCTTTTCACACAAAAGAACTAATTTCATTTGACACATGCAGAGACCACAAGTAACCTGAAAGACCACAGGTAACATGTAGCTAGTAATATTCAAGTAGATCGAATATAAGCTTGTATACATCTTAAGACTTAAAACTTCTGGAATCAATTAGGATATACAGACTAAGAACAAACTAATGGTAGCTATACAAGACGAAGACCATCATTACCAGCTCTATATGATAGCAGTTGGGTTTGGTATACAGAACAAAAGGGAGGGAAGTATGCATATGGGAAGAAAAGGATTGACTTATTGCATCATCGTTACAAATGCCTTCCTTCCACTTCCCCTCTTGGCTAACAGAACCAACCAGGATTATAACCAAATACATTTGCTAAATGAAATATTGCTATTAGTGATATATATGGACTGCAATGAATTGATAAAATACTTACATTCTGAGATGATTTAGAGGGGCTCTTTTCATCCAACTCCTTAATATCACTGAAAGTAGGGACAGTTGGCGGTGTTATAAACAAGAGTTGATCTCCATCAGTATCCTGACTTAATCTCTCTACACCTTCGTCATCTCTCAACCAGAAGAAAGGCGAAAGCACAGGTTCTACATTTCCAGTAAGAAGAGAATTGTTGTTTAGGCCTACTGAATTACTCTTCTGCCCATCATCATTGGTTTCACCCGATCCAACTTCCACCTTCTCAGGCAGTGATGTGGCCCCAGAAAGAGGATATCGTGGAACCTGTACCCTTTTCTTTGTTGGAAAGGAGGGCTTATTTTCGGCAGAACCACAACTTTCAAAGTGGGTTTTCATAATCTTTCTTGGTCTTTTCTGATTGGGTTTGCGATCATTACCCAAAACTTGACAAAACCTACCAGAAACTTCTCCGTCACAACTTGCTTTGCAATCTTTCTTTAGCTCATCTGTAACATGACAAGAAGGAATGACAAAAACAGGTGACATTTTGGTAGTTCAGTTTGCCAGGACATTTCTTATATGGTCATTCTAAACAACAAAAATGCAAATTTCAAAACCACATGAAACTAAAATAAAACCATTTTTGAACATAATGAACATACGCCATGATCCGGCTAAAAAAATATGCAGGCAATTGACATGGACCGAACAAGATATTGCAATATATGCATAAAACAAAAGGAACGTTTATCTTCTTTTGTCCAATTTCACAAGAATTTGTATCCAACAGCGCGCCAATCTTTTTTCTTGACCTATAGATTAAAGACACAATGCAGCTCAACAAATAGGAAGGACCCTGAACAATTGAAATTAGAATCTATGAAAGAAAAGATGCTAGATATCAATTGTTAAATATAGTTCCTTTAGTCCCCTCGTATTAATTCACCTCTCTTGTTGTTCGAAGAAGCCCGGTTTCATTTGGATTACTATTAGGCACAAACATATGCCATATTACCTGATAACTTAGTTGTTGAAGCATTCTGTGTAACAAATATATTAAATCCTGAAGCAACTTCCATGCTTTTGTAAATGGTCACCAAATTATCCATGTGTGGCGCAGCACGAATCTCTGCATAAATTTCACAAACACCCTTTTAAGGCAAGAAAAATCACCAATTGCTGAAACTCAATGAAGGCAAAAAAAGCATTTCCTTCATGATTAGCACATCCAGGATACCAGACGACACCAAAATTAAAGCTCTCAAATAATGAGAACTTAATACTAGAGCTGTTCAAATTACAGTTATTTGAACTCGCAGAGTCTCTCCGCAAAACGAACTCCAAACTAAATGTCCAATTGATGTCTTTTTTATTCATCTTCAAACAAAGTAGCCACGGAAAAGAAAAGTGATGTACCTCTACGGTGATATGGCACTTTACAAACTGGACAATTGGAGCCAGACTTCATAGACTTCACAATACATACGCTGAAATTTACCCCAAAAAAATTCAAAAATTACCATAAATAAAAAGATAAAATCTAAAATAAACAAGCACTAAGCATACTTACTTGCAAAACACATGATTGCATAGCAACGAAACTGCAGAGTCGAGTAGACTCAAGCTGCCAGAAACATAGAAAAGAAAGTTTGAGAAATGAATCGCTGTACAGAAGAAGTGAGAAGTGGGAATAGAAGAGATTTGAGAAGATTTACCAGATAGGGCACTTGAGTTCCCTGCCCATTTTTTCTAGATGAGTAGGATCCCCCATATTCACTTTTCAGCTTCTTCTAGATCTAGAGGGAGTAAAAGAAGAAAGATCACGAAGCGTTCTAACTCTAACGTGATAACTGATAACAAAAGGAGCGAGTCATATTTGATTTTATTTGGTCCGTCTGTCGGGGCCGTTCCTATCATTTTATAGGCCCTGGGCAAAATAAAAAAAAAAAGCCCCTAATAAATTGACTCAATTTGTGAAACATAAATGACGCAATTTATGAAAAACAATTTTTCCGTGCATTTTTAGATACAAAATCATTAATAATATTATCAAGATCAATATTATCC
>JAOTAY010000003.1:27168508-27183392 GCA_025629805.1 Erythroxylum baracoense | reverse complement strand
TGTCCACGTTAATGACAAATTACAAATTAATTATAACATATTCAAATATTTAACAAGTTAAAAATACATTAAAAAATTATAAACTTTATTTTATCTTTAAATTACATTTAAAACTTATAAGATAGTGAGAATTTTTTACTGTCAATTTTTAAATTGGAGTATTTAGATGCTTATATTGATAAAAATAAAAAAATAAAAGATAATTTTTCAAAACTATTTATAAGTTAAATTTATCGTTAACTTATGATAACTTTATAAGTTATTAATGTTATAATGCAAGGGAGGGGCTTCTAAAAGGGGCCCCTTTTGTTGATGGGCCCTGGGCAGGTGCCCTGCCTGCCCCTGCCCAGGGCCGGCGCTGCCGTCTGTACTCTTTAGTGTTCTCCGTAAGCTTTTCTTAATTTGAATTTACTTTCTACCCGCCAAAATCGAATTGGCGCGTGATTTCACATTTCTTTCTTCAAGACGGCGGTGGATCTTTCTATATTGTTGTTTCTAAAAAGTATAAACTACTGTTTATAATTTAAAATATTAATCAACTGGACTCAAGTTAATAAAATTACAGTTTTGGAACCCAAGAAAGATTTCAATTTGCAGCCAGAAAAAGTCTTATATAAGAATTAGTTGATGGATATCTACGTGTCATTAAGAGTAAACATTTTATCTATCAAATTATTAATGAAATTAATATTTTCAACTGAAATATTAAAAGTTTTAAAATGTTGATTATCCAATTGAAAATTTTAAAAGCTTACACTGAATTAAAAATTTTCTAAAAGGTTGAATACTTTAAGATTAGTTGTTTCGAGACAAAACAATTGTGTAAATTTTACAAGTGTTAGAGAAGTAGAAAGGTAGAGATTTGCGTGCAAAATTAAGGGAACTAAGAAGTAATATACTCTAGACAATTTATTAATGATATAATTGATAAAGCCCAATTTTGCTTTATTTTTCTATATAAAAAATTGAATTTAAATGTTTTCAAAATATTAGAGCGATTTAAAATGTTAAGATTCGTGATAAAAACATGAAAATCACATTTGCTTTTTCTTTCTTTAAAATTTGATGGTGGCACTTGGGTCAAGCCTTGAGCTTAAAAGCTAGAATATTGTCGAGCCTAGTACTGGCCTGGGCCTAAGCCCTGACAACATCCTAGCACAAAATGTTGTTTTTTTAAAGCAAAACATCATTTTTTTCTCTCACTGTCGTTTCTAAGTTCTGACGAAGTAAATGATGTACTTTGGTTTCTGACAAAATAAAACAATGTCGTTTTACACTAGGTTAACCATCCCTCCTTTTTCTTACCTCTCTCTCTCTCTCTAAATCGTTAGTCTTCTGCATCACTCACTTCTCAGCTATCAACTGCACCTTCATCATATCAATTATCACCTCTTTGTCTTCTAACTACAGCTGACCCCTGCCGCCCCACTAGCCCGCTTCCCCGCACACCCACCATTGTGTTTTTTTTTTACTTCTTCACCACCGACCCAATAAGGTCAAGTTCTTTTTTCGTATTATGGATTTTAACCTTTTGATTGAAGATTGATTTGGTAAAATATTGAAAGTTTTTGGGAATGTTGATCTAGGAAAGGGTGTTTTGCGAACTTACATAATTATATATAAGGGTGTATATGTGAATGTTTAAGTCTGCAAAAACACATACACATTCATATGTATTGCGTGACATGATCTTAGTGACTTACATGGTCGTATACATACCAAGAGAGAATAAAAGAACGTAAAACATAATCATAGATTTAGAGTTTATCAATTATCACTTATCAGTGACTACATGGTCACATGTTTATAAATTATCAATTATGATTATGAATAACAAATATTTTATATGTTCATTGTTTCAGATGGATGGGCATATTCCTTTAGCAGAGATTTGTAATTCGGTACTAGAGATAGAAATTGTCCACCATAACAGTTAAAATTGTAACACTGATAATGCTATGATTGAAAAGTTGAAGAATAAGATACGGGTTGGAGCTTGTTAGTTAGTGAAAGGTTATTTCATATGCTTTTTACGTATATTCTGAATTTAATTGTGAATGATGGGTTGGATATCATAAATGAAGCACTAGATTCAATTTAGAATAGTGTAGTAAGAGTGTAACATCTAAAAGAGTTGAAAATTTTGAAGAAACTACATGGCAACTATGCATTCTGAGTACGGAGAAGTTGGTTTTCGATTATCCAACTAGATAGAACTTAACCTTTTAGATGTTGTAGTTGGCAATCCAATATGTTGATGTGTTTATTAGACTGAGACAAAGAGATTCTCATTACAATTACATGCCTACAGAAGACCAGTGGAAATTGGCTAAAAAACATTGTGTGAAGTTGGAATGATTTTATGTTGTGACTGACTTGTTCTTGAGGACAAAATATCCAACTTCGTATTATTGCTTTAGCAATATACGTGAGATAAAGAAAGCTTTATTTGATTGAATGTATGATTTCAATGAGGTTATTCGGGTTATAGCAGGACAACTGATGGAGAAGTTGAATTCTTATTGGTATATAGTTGAACATATTGTTGCAGTTTTATTTGTGCTACACTCAGAGACACAAGATAGAAGGGGTTAATTTTATATATAATATGTTTATATGGTGCTGGAGCTTAAGAGCATATAGATATCATTAAATAATTCTAGTTTGATATGTTTAATGATTATCAACTCATAATGAACAAAATTTAGGAACGAGATCAAAGTAATTTGGGCTTAAGAATGGCCTTCTTTAATTATATTATTCAAAGCCCCATCCATCTTTTTGGTTATAGCCTTTGTCATAGGCCTAACAATACCCACAAGTGGATCTCTTTTGAAAGTTGAGGGTGAAATTTGAGTTGAAGACCTCGAAATCTTATCTCGAACACTCAAACCATCGACCCCAACTTGAGATGCCACATCACTAGCCCTGTGATCCATATCATTCCCCCTTTCCTTAACAAGATTCATCCTCGAATCCAATATATCTACATCAAATTCAAAAGGAGAAAGATCAGATAGGTTAAAAGTTACACTAACACGATTGTTTCCTGGAAGATCAAGATTGTAGGAATTTTTGTTCAACCTAGCCACAACTTGGAAAGGGCTATTACCCCTAGGATGGAGCTTTGCTCTCCAGAAGTAGGAAATCTTTCTTTGTGCATATGAACCTAGACCCAATCGCCAGGCTAAAAAATGACCTCTTTTTTTCCCTTGTTGGTGTTTCGTACATAATGCCCAGTTTTGTTCTCTAGGGTTTCATGCACTTTGGCATGCAACTTTTTAGACAAATTTAGCTTTCTTGGCTCCATCTACATTTAAGAACTCAAAAACAGGTAATGGAGATAAGTCCAAAGGGGTTAGTGGATTGAAATCATAAACAACTTCGAACGGAGAATAGTTGGTATTAGTGTGAACTGTAAGATTACAAACAATTCAACTATAAGTAAACAAGACTCCCAACTTTTCTAATTTTGTTTGATTATGAAGCGTAATAGATACCAAGTGTCCTATCTATGACTTTAGTTTGACTATCAGTTTAGGGATGACCAGTAGTAGAAAACAACAATTTAGTTCCTAGTTTTTCCCAATGCGTTTTCCAAAAGTAGCTTAAGAATTTTACATCTCTATCAGACACAACGCTTTGAGGAATACTATGCAACCTAACAATTTTCTTGAAAGAATAAATCAGCCATATGAACAACATTATCAGTTTTCCTACAAGCAATAAATTGTGACATTTTGGAAAAATAATCAACTATAACAAATATAGAATCATTCCCTCGTTGAGATCGTGGTAATCCTAACATAAAATCTATAGAAATATCAACCTAAGGGGATGAGGGAATGGGAAGTGACGTGTATAGTCCATGTGGTTTAGATGTTGATTGAGCAATTTTACACTCAATGCACCTTTTACAAATTCTTTCAACGTCCTTTTTCATATTAGGCTAATGGATATGTTTTTGCAAAACATTAAGAGTTTTAGGAATACCAAAACGACCCATAAGACCACCACTATGAGCTTCACGTACCAACAGTTCATGCATAGAGCAATTAGACACACAAAATTTTTTCCCTTTAAACAAAAACCCATTATTTCTATTTAACTTATTAACTGCACCAAACTCACATGCAATATAGACACTTGAGAAATCAGGATCATGTTCATACAAATATTTCACATATTCAAATCTTAACAACTTAGTGTCCAAAGTAACAAGCAACCCATGCCTACATGACAATGCATCACCAGCAACATTTTCTTTACCCTTTTTATACTTAACGACATAAGGAAAAGATTCAAGAAAAACACTCTACTTAGCATGTCGTTTATTGAGCTTGTTTTGACCATGCTAATATTTAAGAGATTCACGATCAGTATGGATTACAAACTCTTTAAGTAGTAAGTAGTGTTGCCAGATTTCCAAAGCCTTAATGACAGCATAAAGTTCTTTATCATAAGTTGGATAGTTTAAAAGCGCACCATTCAACTTTTCAGAAAATATGCTATAGGCTTACCTCCTTGCATTAGCGCAACACTAATACGTATGCTAGAAGCATCACATTCAATTTCAAAAGTTTGCTCAAAGTTAAGTAAAGATAATATCAGTGCAGTTGTCAAATCCTTTTTCAAGGACTTGAATGCAAGTTGTTGTGCTTCTCCCTATTCGAACTTCATATTCTTCTCTATTAATGCACTTAGCGGGGTTGCCTTAGTTGAGAAATCCTTCACAAACTTGTGATAAAAACTAGCTAAACCGTGAAAGGATCTCACTTCAGTAACAGACTTAGGTGTAGGCCATTCAACAATGGCTTTAACCTTAGTCTCATTAACTTTGATGCCATCTTTACTCACAAAAAACCCAAGAAATATAACTTCAGGAATATAGAAAGTACATCTCTTCAATTTGGAATAAAGTTTTTATGCATGTAGAGTGAAAAGTAATTGCTCAAGATGTTTAGCATGCGAACCTACATCTTTATTATACACTAAAATATGATCAAAATAAAACCATTACAAATTTGTTTAAAAGGTTTAATCACATGGTTTAATAATCTCATGAATCACCGTTTTTTTATGAATTTGATGATAACTACTTGTTCAGTCAATTTTCGAAAATATGCATGCATCATATAAGTCTTCTAGCATATAATTAAGCCTAGGAATGAGGTGTCGATATTTAATAGTTATTTTGTTACATTACAACAATCAACACACATTCACCAAGTTCTATCTTTTTTAGGTAGGCACGACACATGGACTTAATGAATCTCTAACCAAAACTTTGTTAAGAAGTTCATCAACTTGATGTTGTAGCTCTTTGGTCTCCTCAAAGTTGGCTCGATACGCTGGTTAGTTGGGAATGCTCAAACCAGATAAGAAATCGATTTGGTGCTCGATTCCTTGAAGGGGTGGAAGCCCCCTTGGCATCTTCTCAGGAAAAACGTCCTCGTAATCCTGCAAAATAATTTAAACCTTAGTGGGTAAATCAGTCCATAGTTTGTTAATAGCAAAGCATTTTTTTAATAAATCATAAGGACAAAAGGGGTATAAGCAGAAATAGCGTTATCTACATCTCTCAAACTTGCATAAAAGTTGCCTTTTTTTCACTAGTTTTGGCTTTTCACTTTTTGCTCAACTAGTGCTTCCTTTTCTTCTCTCCCCTCACTTGACTTTTGTGGCTCACCTTGTCTTTTCTCTCTCTCTTCTCTTAATTTAATTTGTGAGCCTATAACCTCTTTATGGGAAAGGGATTTCAAAGTACATATCCTATCATCCATTACAAAATAGTACTTGCTAGTATATCCACCTTTATTCATGCGACTATCAGACTCCTATGGACGCCCTAACAATATGTGACATGCATTCATAGGTATAACATCACAAAGCACCTTTTCTTGATACTTTCTAATGGACAAATGAATAAGTGATTGATGTTTTACCTTTACCTCACCTCTATCATTCTAACCATTGCAACTTGTAAGGATGAGGATGTCGTGTAGTAAATAGTCACACCTAGCAATAAGATGCTCACTAACACAGTTAGTACGACTACCTCCATCAATAATCACAAGGCATACCTCATTCTTAACTAAACATCTCATATGGAAGATGTAAGTACGTTGCTCATCACTTGGCTCAAGTGAGATTTGTGTATTTGAGGCTTGGACTATAACCAAAGCATCATTAGACCCCTTAACCTCGAATTCATCATCAAAGTCGTCCCCTTCAATACCTTCTTCCTCGTCGCCTTAAGTCAATTCAGGCATATCATCACACTCAAGATCACTAATGTAAGTCCCATCCTCCTACAACATATAAACCTTTTGGTTAGGACCTTGTGATGCTATATGACCCAACCTAGACACTTAAAAGCATATGACAGGTTTCAGCTGGTTTCGGTTTTAACCCAAGTTTGAAGAACTAACCTTAGACTTAAAAGGTTTAAAGGACATATTTTTATTGGCACTTGGGTTAGGTGAGTTTCTCTTAGCCCTATTGTTTCCCCATTTATTTTTCTACCAATGTACATTGTTAGGTTGAGTCTTTACATTAAAAGAAGAAGTAGAAGCATTCTCCTTCATATGTCTCTTGGCAGTCATGGCTTTCTCTAACTAATCGTTCATATCAATGTACCCTTGTATTTTAACTCTCTAAGGAATTGGTTGATTTAACCCTCTAAGAAAACGGACTAAAGTAGTCTATTCATCATCTTTAGTTCCATTTTTTATTTTTAATGCCTCTAAAAATTATTCAGCTACAGTTCGACTATCTTGCTTTAGTTCTTGTTCCCAGTTATACAATTCACGAAAATAGGCATTTAGAATATACTTCTTTCTTATTATGCCAGTTAGTTTATGCTAAAAAGAAATAGAGGGTTCCTCATTCCTTTTACATTCACGCATATGGTTACTCCACTAAATAATTGCATAATTTTGGAATTCAACAACAACTAGTTTAACTTTCTTTTCTTTAGAAAATATTATGGACGTAAAAAATCCTTTCTACTTTCAATTCTCAATCTAAGTAAGCTTCAGGATCAAATTTGCCATGAAATTCAGGAATGTGATACCAGAATGATATGGATCAAGGGGCTAGTTGCGTGGCATCTCAAGTTATGGTCGATGGTTCGAGTGTTCAAGATAAGAGTTTGAGGTGTTGAACTCAAATTCTACCCTCAACTTTCAAAAGAGATCCACTTATGGGTATTGTTGGGCCTATGACAAGGGCTAGGACTAAGAGGATGTAAGGGGCTTTGAATAATTTAATTAAAGAAGCTCATTCCCAAGCCCAAGTGTTTCACTCTAAAATAGGCTTTTACAACTAGATGTAAAATAAAAACTCGGCCTTTTACCACTTCCTTCCTTATTATCTTCTTAAGTGTAATGAATAATAAATGCTAGTTCTTAGGCAAATTAGCGAAAAGAAAACAAGTTAGGAGATCAAAAAACAAGAATGGCTTAAGAATAATTTGCAACGATAATCTATAATAACAAAGTAGATTATAATATGTCACAAATTGGCACAATTTTTGGTTAGGGTATTTTGCTAATTCTCTGGGGAGTAAAAATATGCAATAGGGGTGTCAATCAAAAGATCTCATTGAGTACTATCAAATTGATGTATGGCACGTTCTCAAATTTCTCACAGTTAGAAAGATATGGTAATTTTAAGCTATGACACCTAAAAAGGAAACAATTCCTATTGCAAACATGATTGACTAAAAGTAGCCAATTTCAGTAATATTGACCTTCCGACCAATATGGAACCGATAGAAATAGGCAAATAAGACTTCTTTCTTTGCAAGTAAAATACTTCCCAAATTGGTAATGCCTTTTACAATTAGGAAATTTAGTTTCCAAACATAACAACTTCACAAAAGGAAACTTTCCAAGAACACAACTTTTTTTCCTTTCTTTTTTTTTTGCTTTTTGTTGTTTTTTCAAAGCAAAGATGGTTGGAGCTACCTAAAGAAAATTGCCACAAATTAAATTTAGACAAAAAATTGGAAACACCTAAAGAGGAAATTCTTGACACAAAAGAAATCAATTAAGAAATAATTCAAGAATGATTAAGAACTCCAAGAATGCAAATTCAAGAAGCAAGAAATTATTCATCAAGATAACACAGGCTCTATTACCAAATTAATATGAAATTGTTGAATATATATAAAAAAAGAAAACTTACCCAAGACTTTGCTTGATTCACCACTTGATCTTTGACTATGAAGAAGATTTGAACAAAAAGAGGAGAACAAATTTTGTTTCAAGATATTTGTAACCTAACCCACAAGAGCATGCGCAGCTCAATTCAAGCAAATTATGAATTGAACAACACAAGATTGAAAGAAGAACAACAAATGAGTCGCATACAAAGCATGAAACTTGTGCAATGCATTCTAATTATTCAATAAGAATAATAATAAAGAAAAACCTTACAAAAAATAATTTCATAAAACTTTGTCCCATAATGAAAACTGAACCTCCTTATATTTGGGAGAGGGGTTGATCGAAAATTACAACCAAAAAGGGCAATCCTTTGTGGAAAAGGAATTACCTTAAACCTACAATTACTTAACCTTCTAAGAAACTACCTTTTAGGAAACAAGAGATCTTGCAGGGTTTACTTAACCTACTAGGAAACTAACTTTTAGGAAACAAGAGACCTTATAGGATTTGATCAATTATCCCTAACAAAGAAGGAAACCTATTAATAGCAAATTCAACCATATGCCTTATTTTTCAATTTGGGTTAGCCCAACTTCTTCAAGACTTATTAAGTAGACTTGTTTTGACTTCTTAATTGAAACAACTTAGACTTAGGCTTAAGAATGAGCTTCTTTAATTAAATTATTCAAAGTCCCTTACATCCTTTTGGTCATAGCCCTTGTCATAGGCCTAACAATATCCACAAGTAGATATATTTTGAAAGTTAAGGTTGGAATTTGAGTTAAAAGACCTCAAACTCTTATCTTGAACACTCGAACCATTGACCCCAACTTGAGATGTCACATCACTAGCCCCTTGATCTATATCATTCAGGCTCATCTTCTAAGAGCAGTTTGTTATTTTCACTTACAAAATTTATGAAAGAAAAGGAGGTTGACTTCATACAATATGATGGAGTTAGATAAATATTTAATGGAAGATTGTGTGACCAAAGTTGAAAGCATGTAGTTCAATTTATTGTTATGGTGGAAAAGTTTGTGGAAATAATTTTTTCGATCATGCAAGTAATTATAGGAGACCTATTAGCAATTCCATCATCTACTGTTGCTTCAAAGTATGCTTTTAAACTGATGTTTGAGTTATTAGTCCTCATTGTGCTCAACTTCATCCTCGAACTATGAAAGCTCTTATATGTGCCTGAAGTTGGTTAAATGATGAAGATATTGAGGGCAAACTCTTTTTCTTTTTGATATATCAATTTTGTCTATTTTTTATATTATCTTACCTTATATAGTTTTTTTAATTTGTATATTAATACAGCCATAGGTACTGATACAGAGATGACTGATTATATACATACTCATATTTATCAATCAAGTGGACATTATTTTGGTAAAATATTCAATAATGAAGGTATATTTAATTATTTATTAATATTATCATGTGTTTAATATTCCTTTAATGTTAATATTATAGTACTAAATATAGTACTATTGATGATCCTGATTACAACAATTAGCTGCTCTCTTAGTCTCTCTAATCTCCACGCTCTTCGATCTCTAGCCTCCACTCACAGTTTCCCACAGTCCCAAACTAAGAACATTATTTCATGATTTTATCTTGATTTTTTGTAAACTATATCATTTAAAAATTTGGACAATAATTTTTGTAAATTATGTCATCAATTAATGAAATTTATTTGTAACTTTAATTAATTAAATTGATCACTTTAATTATAATATTTTCATTTTATTTTTTATAATTATATTCTTCTTCATTAATTAATTTGTTACACCTTATTTATTTGATCAATATACGTACGTTTTATATATTCATTCATTATAAAATCTCAATTTTTATTAATCAGTTGAAATTCATAACTGCAAATAATTGAATTGATCACTTTAATTATAATTTTTGTCTTTCATCCCCTACAATCCTACCCTCCTCTATTAACAATTTTGGTTTCATCTTATTCATTTGAACTAAATATGTACGTTACATGTATTCATTCATTATAAAATTTTAAATTTTATTAATCAATTAAAATTTGTAACTTCAATTAATTAAATTGATCACTTTAATTATAATCATTTTCTTTCATTTCCTATAATCATATTATCGTTTATTAATGAATTTAGTTTCCTCTTGTTTATTTGATCAATATATGTACGTGTGTGTTTATATATTCACATTATAAAATTTCAAAATTTATTAATTAATTGAAATTCGTAACTTCTATTAATTGAATTGATCACTTTAATTATAATATTTTTCTTTTATTTTCTATAATCATATCATCATTTTATTAATGAATTTAGTTTCATCTTATTTATTTGATTAATATGCATACATTTTATATATACATTAATTGCAAAATATTAATTTTTATTAATCAATTCAAATTCGTAAATTTGAATTGATCTCTTTATATTTTTAATTAAATAAAAATCAATTAAAAATTAAAAATTAAAATAAGTTGGGCCAGCTTGAATCCGATCAAAAGGTTTTTTGACCTGACCCAAATTCGACTTGGCCCACAGCCATCCTTACTAAAATTACATGCTATTGACTATTGCCGGGAGTTTTTCTTACTGCTTGGCTACATGCTATTGACTATTTCCCGGAGTTTTTCTTACTGCTTGGCTGATCATCGTCCTCCTAACTTGATGCACATTGGACCAACGCTGCTGAGAAGCATAAAGATTAGAGAGTAGGACATAATCTCCACCACGTTCGGGCTCCAACTGTGAGAGCTGGGCTCTGGCAACCTCTCCTAAAGCTAAAAACCCATGTTTAGTGCATGCCCCCAATAATGTCCTCCAGATAACAGCATTAGGCTGCATGGGTAATTTCTGTATGTAGTCGTATGCTTCCTTTACGAAGCCAGCCCTACCTAACAGGTCAACCAAACATCCAAAGTGCTCTAATCTAGGAACAAGTCCATATTCCTCTTGCATTCTTTCAAAATAACTAAACCCTTCATTTATCATTCCACAATGACTGCAAGCGTACAATACCCCAACAAAAGTAACTTCGGTGGCCTCTATTCCCCCTCTCTCCATCTCAGCGAAGCACTCCAGTGCCTCCTTGCCAAGTCCATTTACAGCCAGTCCAACAATCAGAGAAGTCCAAGAAACAACACTCCTCTCACCCATCTCATCAAATACTTTTCTTGCTTGACCAATGCTTCCACACTTGGCATAGAGGTCCATAAGGGCATTATTAGCCTGCAAATTCTCGTTCAAGCCAGCTTTCAGCATATATGCATGACCACTCCTGCCCAAAGCCGAAGCACCAAGCTCAGTGCAAGCTGACAGCAAGCTAACCATAGTGAACCCATCTGGTTCAACACCCTCTGATCTCATCTTCTTATAAGTGGTCAAGGCCTCATTGAGCTTTCCATTCAGAGAAAGCCCATTAATGACAGAATTCCAAGCCACAATATCTCTCTGTGGCATTAGTTCGAACATTTTGTATGCACTCTCGTACTCCCCGCAGGAACCGTACAGATGAACCAAACTGTTTTGGACAAACCCCAATGAGTCGAACCCAATTCTTATAGCAATTGAATGAATCTTCTCACCTATTCTAACATCACCCATCTTAGCCACAGCCTTTAATAAAAAAGGATACGTGTGCGTGTCAGGTTTAAAGCAATTCGCACACATGTGGTGATACATTTCAAGGGCTCCCTTTGGAATTTCACTCTCAGCATACCCTTTAATCATTGTATTCCACGTAAAAACATTTGGGTTTTGGATCTGGACAAATATATTATGCGCATAAATCATGGACGCTGACAGAGATACAAGAGTGTAAATAAGGTGTTTGCCCATCTCCGGATGGGCAACTGGGACACCTCCCCTGATGGAGAAAGCATGGATTTGCTTCAGTTTAAATATGGAAGAGCCACAGATTTGCAGAAGGGCAATGCATTTTTGGACAATGTAAGGGGTTGGGATGTGGTGAACATGCTGATAAAGAGATTGCGGGGTAGTGAGGCGAGGACGGCATAGAATCATGAGCAAACAGAAATGAGCTGATAATCTGAAGTGAGGCTATACGCTTACGACTATATTACGAAAAATAGGTAGGTTATTGATAATTAATGGTATGAGAGTTTAATTAAATGCTAATTATGAGCAGATTGTACGAGAAAAATATCTGTTTTTCCTTATGTTTTAAAACGTTCACTGTTTTTCTACTTATACAAAGGCAAGAAGGGTAATAAAGTAAAAGAAAAGAAGCTCCTAAAACATTACAGCTGGCTTCTTTCCAGCCCTCTCATCCCTGCCATACACGTCTGTTGTTTGATTTATCTTTATTTTTAACACTCCCTCCTCAAGACAAAGCCATTCTTTCAACTCTTGAACTTCTTTAACCGGTGTCGTGCTTTAAGCTTCTTTAGTTGAAAGTGGTTTTGTCTTGGTCTTCAAAGACTTTATCTCGAGCAGTGAGTCTGGGCCCACTACCTTTGCTCTATGTCTTTTTCTTTGTAACGCCGAAAGCAACATCTTTCTTTCTCCATTTATGGTTTCGAAGGCTGCTTCTTTTCTGTCATCCATCTATGGTTTCGGAAAACAAAATTTTCTCTTTCTTTCTCTGTAGCGCCTCTTTTCCTATTTCACCATCTACGGTTTCATCTTGTAAGTGTTTCATCCGGAACAGCAAGCGGTGGTGTGCAGATGAGCTGAGAGGCTTTGTCAACAGATCTGCTAGTTGCTCTCGAGAGGAGACATGTTTGAGTCGAACAAAACCTTTCAATACCTGATTCCTCACGACATGGAAGTCGATCTCAAGGTGCTTTGTCCGTTCGTGAAAAACCGGATTTGCCGCGATGTGCTCCGCTGCTTTGTTGTCGCAACTCAGTGGGATGGGAAGCTGGAAATCAACTTGAAGATTCTTAAGTAGGTATGATACCCACTGTAATTCTGATACTGTTGCGGACATACTTCTATATTCAGCCTCTGCTGAAGATTTACTCACTGTTTTTTGCTTCTTCGTTTTCCAGGAGACTAAGGCCGAGCCAAGGAAGATGCAGAAGCCAGTAAGAGATCGTCGAGTCATTAGGCAGGAGGCCCAATCAGCATCACAAAATGCTTGGATCTGGAAGTTACTCCTTCTTGGGAAGAAGAGCCCTTGCTCGGGAAATTGCTTCAGGTATTTCACTAAGTGTAATGCTGCATTCAAATGTGTAGTCCGAGGGTTTTGCATGAATTGGCTTAAGTGTTGGGTAGAATAGGACAAGTCAGGTCTAGTAAAGTTTAGATAGAGCAGCCTGCCTATCAGTCTTCTGTACTGTTCAGGGTCAAATAAAATTGTGCCTTTCTCTGTGTTTAGCTTCAGGCCAATGGGAAGTGGAAAATTCTTGCCTTTTGCTTCAAGCATATTGGTGTCTCTCAGTATGTCCTGTATATATCTGTGTAAGGCCTCTTTTACGTCTTGAATGCCTGCATCACTTTTCCCGTTATTAGTAGATTGTCTACATACACAGTTAGAGCTATAAAGTCATCTCCTGTCCCTTTTGTAAACAAACAATGGTCTGCCTCGGATTTGTTGAAACCAATTGAATGTAGCTTAGCACACAACTCCTTATTCCATTGCCTCCCAGCTTGCTTTAACCCATAAAGACTCTTGTTTAATCGGTAGACTTAATGTTTACCAGCTTTATCATAGCCCTCGGGAGGTTTTAGGTATAACTCCTCTTCAACATATCTATGCAAATAAGCATTATTGATGTCAAGCTGGTAGATAGGCCAATCTCTGGCCGCTACAACAGCAAGCAAAATCCTTATAGTAACCATCTTTGCCACAAGGGAGAAATTATTGTGATAATCAATCCCGAATTCCTGATTATATCCCATGGCCACCAATCTCGCTTTGTACTTGTTCACGGTGCCATTAGGGTTATATTTAACTTTATATATCCACTTGGTATCAATAGTTCTTCTTCCTTTGGCAATGAAGTTAGAACCCAAGTATTGTTTTCTTCTAGGGCAGCAAGTTCAGCATCCATTGCAGCCTTCCATTTTTCATCATTTCTAGCTTCACTGTATGATTTGGGTTCTTGGATAACAGACACATTTGCAACAAAACTGATATAATTGTTATTAAATGCAGGTGTTTGAGCCATGAAGGAAGGTGTGATTTCTATGGAGTGAGTTGACATGTTTTGTGGAATGGGAGAGTAGTTCGAGGGTTGAGGGATCTGACTCGTGCTAGAGGGATAGGCATCCGTAGGACCTGCAGTAGCAAAAGTGACAAAATCGTTCATTTAGAGGGGCCTGGTTCTTATACGAGTACTCCACCGAGGTTCAGAAGGCTGTATATTAGGCTCAGGTATGGTTTCTGTGTTGCTGGTGTTTGGTTGGTTAGGTTTTGTGATTGTAGGTTCTGGTTGTGGTAGTGGTAAAGGTAACTCATTAATGCTCCGTAGGGTAAGATTAGTCTGATATGGGTATATGTTTTCGTGAAATTGGACATCTCTTGATATGATTGTTCGTTTGTTTATGAGGTCATGGATTTTGTAGGCTTTAGTTCCAGGCTCATATCCAAGAAATACACATTTAAAAGCACGTGGTCCGAATTTTTCTTTGTGTGGGATGGTGTTTGTGGCAAAGCACAAAAACCCACAGGTTTTTAGATTTGAGTAATTGGGTGGTCTGTTGTATAGGGTCTCAAAAGGGGTTTTCCACTTTAGGGTAGAACTA
>JAOTAY010000003.1:27144328-27166408 GCA_025629805.1 Erythroxylum baracoense | reverse complement strand
AGTTCAAAGCTCTATTCTTTTCACTCCTCACCGAAACCTCTCTTCTTCTTTTCTTTTCTCTTCTTTTCTCTACCATAAACGTTTTCCACTCTCCTAAGATAACAAGACCACAATTCTTTTCTTTCCCAAAGTACCCTTAATGAGTCCCAAAAGTCCACTTTACCCTTCCCTATAAGCTTAGGTTCTTTTGGTACTTAAGTTGCATGCCAAAAATGCCCTCAATTTATTCTTATGCATCTATTCCATAAACTGTTATGCTTAATTTAACGAAAAAAATTTCAGGGGGCCAACAAGTGTCAACATTTCTACAATTTGAAATTGATTTTAAGAAAAAGTATAAAAAAGAAGTTAAAATTGGTTTTATTTATTTTAAATTATTAAAAGTATTTTTATAAGATAAATAAATTTTATGACATTTTTTCATATTATTTTAACATGAAATTTTATGTGATTAATTATTAATATTTGAAAAATTAATAGAGAGACCATTTTCAAAATTTATAATACCTTACATTGTTTTAAAATAAATAAAAATTTATAAGTTTTCCTCGTTAAAAAACACTAGGCTACTTGTTTGAAAAAGGAAAAAGAAATCAGGAACATGGTAGGGAGTATATAGGAGGCAACTGAAGGCTCCAAGTGTGTATTCATTAAAAAACTTTCATTATTTAGGACTTTCGGAGGTGACCACTTTCTAGTTGTAATGATGATGAGAAGAATATTTAGAACCAAACAAGTGACAGTAGCTTGGAAAAAAAGAAAAAACTTTCACTATTTTCTTCATAGGAGCCACACCACCTACTGCCTCAATGGAATTATAGAAAGGGGAAGAAAGTGATGTGGGTCCAAGCTAATGGATTAATAGAAAAAGTTTGGCCACTGATAGATATGCTTTGCATATTCAAATTATAATGAGACTCGAAATTTTAGTTTTTATGTTTAATCTAGAAACTTTGATAAATCAAATTGTTGATTATTGGGCAAGCTTTACAATTTATAGCCCTCAAATATCGCAAGTGCACGAGTCGTGATTTGTAGTATGTGAAGGGTTGATCTCACTAGGAAGGCTAATTAATCTAATCCTAGGTTATCTAAGGCTAAGGAAATTAATAAAATGGAATAAATTTGCACAGAAAAGTAAATACAAGAAAGTGATTATCAATACATTAATTTGCAAGTTTAACACAAAAAATTGAGCAACAAGAATGTGACAGTGAAAATTAACCAAAAAGAGTTACCAAATTATGAGAGAGGGGATTTTCCTTGTCATCAATGCTAATCTAGTCATTTATATGATATTGTAGTGTCCGTTCTAGACTATTATAAGGTGGATTACTCTCTCTCGAGTTATAATCATTGAACCCTAAACCATAAACCTTAATTGAATATTATGGAGTTTGCAATTTCTCAATTAACAAAAGACCCAAAACTCTAATTAGATCTTAAGCCCTCTAATAAACTACCGGGTTTTACCTAGGATCTCTCTCTGTAAAATAATCAATATGATTAATCACGTGGTCTGGATTGTTAACTCTAATTAATCCAACCTAATTATTTTATTCAGTTCGCCCTTTTGGTATATTACCGAAATATGCAAGTTTCGTAATTAAACATTACACCCAATCAAAATAACACAAATTGACTATATTAACATTAAATCAAGGTAAATCCTAAAGGAAAAGTTAGAACATCATTAAAAATCCAAGATCCATCATCATCTCATACATTAATAGAACTAAAATAAAGATGGAAAATAATATGGGAAGGCAGCAGCGTCGAAAGACTCGCTTCCTCTCTCCTCTTCTCTCTCTTTTTCTTCTTTCCCTTGAAGTTTTCCTAAAATGGCAAAAATGGGGGCTCGAAAAATTTAGGGTCTTTTTCCCTCTGTATAGTCTTTTCTATTGATAGTTGTGCATTAATGCAAGCTTTTGTAAGTATTTGGCATGTGTTTCTTGTGTAATAGGTTATTATTGTTGTGTTTTAGGAGTTATTTTGTATGTTTTTGTTTAGTTTGATCTTCATTGTTGTTCTTTTGTATTTGATGTTGATTTAGGGTAAGAATTGATCATTTTGATGTAGGAATGGATGGTGGCCACTTTTGTGATTGAGTTAGAGACCAAGAGAGGAGAAGAGAAGTGGAGGAATTATATCACAAGAACCCATAATCATGGGTTTCATGCTAATTCCCACGATTGTTGGAAGCCTAACCCGAAGATACATGCAAGATTGACTTAATTTTTAGGTTTCGTGACTATATAAGGATAAAAACCCCTAGGGCTAAAGAGGATCGGTGGAGACTTGCTTTCTTGAGTAAAAAACATAGGCTTAGAGTCTTGAGAGAGGTAGAGAATCAACGTTTTTCATTCACAATTAAGCAAAGAGCATACCAACACTGGATTTTCTAGATTCGGGCAAAGAAGAGGAGGAGTTTGATTCATTTAGTTTTCTTTCATTTTTTCTCTTCTAGCATTTGTATGATGGATTATTTGATTGTTGGGGATGTTAATAACATCATGAGTGGCTAATTCATTTGTAAGATTACTTTTAAACTTCTTGTTGAACTCCTATTTTATTGATTTGAATGAATGATGTTTTTGGTGAATGATGTACTTATACCTTGCAATATATTGAGAGATTGAGTTGGGAAATTTGTGTAGGAATGTACAATGAGAATTGGCATTCTATAGACCTACATTCATCAAGTTAATTGATTAGTTAGAAGAGAGATCTTAGGTAATTAATTAATCACCCATACGATAACTTAATTGTAACATCTCGTTCCTATACTAAGGATTAGAACCCTAACATTCGATACATGTGAGATCAAAGAGAGATTAAGACAAATGCATTTCATGCTCATGCATAATGTTAGCATATACGCACGTGAATTTGGATTTTTACCTACATTAAAATGATTGTATATGCATTCATTGACATTCTGGGTATAATTGATCTATAAATGTGATTATAATTAGAATTGTGAATTGTTTGTATTGAAAACTGATTTGGAGAGTGTACTTTGTGATTTAAAATTTTTGGTAAATTTTAAAAAAAAATTTGAATAATGTTGGGTATTACTAATCAAGGAAAAATTTCAAGTGGTGAGTAAATTGATGTATGGAAATAGAAATAAGAATAAATGATAATCAAGGATTTTTTTAATATAGATGAATGTGGGAATTTTTAAGAGATGGTAGTGAAAATTTTGGAGACATTTGGAGAAAATTTGAAGATGACTATCGGTAAAACTACTTGAATCTCTAGGAGATAGAAAAGTGAGATGTGTCACTTATTAAATTAGGTTTTATTATATTTTTATGTTGAGAAGACCAAGTAATTCTTTTTCTTATCTTATCTTATTTCCTTCTTCATGGCTTTCTTCTCTAAGCTTCATCTTCTTCACGATTTTCTTACCAAAGTTACACCTTGCTTCCATCTATCTTTTACTACTCCCATTTTGTTGTCTATTTCTTTTGCCTCAAGAAAAACCTAACCTAAACCACCTTCAAAATGATGTACGTGGTTGCACGAGATTTAGGGCTTCTTGGATTTTTTGAAGATTTTGGAGTTTTATCAAGTAAGTATCTTGTAAATCCTTATGAGTTGTTTGTATATGAGATAAATTTGGTGATTTAGTTGTCATTGAATGAACATGTGAAAATGGGCATTTTTCATATATACCGTGGATATAGGATGAGTTTATTGATATTTTTGATTGTGTGTTTTGATGATTAATATGTTATAAGGTAGTGTGGAGATGATTTTTGGAGTTGAAAGATCGATAAAAATGTGCATAAGAAGAGTGCAAAAATTCATGCAAGTTGATATATATATATATATGCTTTATTTTTCACTGTTGATGTACATGAATAGTTTTGAGTGTTTAAAATGAATTTAGAGTTAAGGAATAGGTGTATGGTGATGTATGGAGATGAGAAAGATTGATTAAAATGAAAGTTTGAGGAAGAAATGAAGAGAATGCAAAAATTGAATATGTAGAAAAATGATAGTGAAAGTGCAGGAAATGAAGAGATACGTGAAAGATTTTCTAATTTTTGATACTTAGTGTTGTATTTTGGTTTTGATCTGTTTGCGAATGATATTGAGTTGAAACGGAGTTGAGAATGAAGAGTAAATGAAGTAGAAATGGTGATCTTTGTAAAAGTGGTGTTAGGTGTAAAATCTAGAAAATTGGAAGATGAGTGCTGGAAAATGTAGCAGTAACATGTCCACTAATTATGCTTATGTGTTTCAGCCATAACTTGTTTTGTAGTTATCCAAATGAGATGATTCTTAATTTGGATTAAACTAGAGACATATGGCTACATTCTTTCATGACGACATCAAATTCAAATTTTGTCTTTAAGAGTTTTAAAATTTGACTTGAAGTTGGTTTAAGAGAAAGAGAAGAAGAGTTGCAGATTCAGATGGAAGAAGGAAAAGGCACGATCGTGACTTTTCTAAGCAATCTATCGTGACATCGCAGAAGAACTTGGAGACTCACGATCGTGCAAAAGCATGATCGTGACTCCGAAGCTCTTTTTAAGGGACTATTTTGAACATCCTTTGATCTTTTGTCCATACCTTCTTCTCCCGACCTCCAAATAACATGGGATTTGAGTGATAAATTTGAGATGAAATTGATGAGGAGTTCTAGAATTTCATAACTAGAGTATGTTCACTGAACATGCTTCGGTATTTTGACAATATCTTGATTTATATTTATCCAATTGGAATGATTTTTCATTTAGAGTAAACTAAAGACATAGGACTACAATTTTTATGAAGAAATCTAATTTTAATTCTATCTCTAGGAATTTCAAAATCTGAATTGAAATTGAGTTTTGACTGAGGCTGTAGTATTACCTGAGACAGAAATCATGTCTTGTTGATATTGAATAAACTGTATTGATAGATGCTGAATTAGATAAAGGTTTCTTCATAAAAGTTGTAGTGTATTCTCTTAGCTTTCAACTGATATAAAGTTGATAATTTTTTAATATGGGAATTGAGAGATATGAGTTGTACAATTTGACGGCATGATCATGTACAAGCCAAAGTTTCAAATGTGCTCAGTGTATAGTATTTTGAGCATAACTCATAGATTACTGAACCAAATTTAATGATCGTAGTGTCATTAGAAACTTAAGAGATAGGAGAATAATTTTATAGAAGAAAGTATCCTTAAATTACTTCATTTTCTTAGTCAAAAAGAACATGGAAATTTGACTCGAAAGTTGTTATAGAAAAAATCTGAATTGACCAAGGAATTATGAATTTTGATTTTAATGGTTTTATTGAGGTATAAATCATTAGAATAAATGATACTTATGTGAGTTTGGAAATATGAATGTTTACATAATGAGAATAATAGAGTAATACCTAGGATTATCATGAACATGCATTGTGCTTATTTCATATACATAAATGTGCATTAATAAACACTTCTAATTGTGCAAAAATGTGATATGTGTATATTGCTTGATGTACATCTAGATGTTGCCAGAACTTTGAGGCAATAGCTTCGGGAGCAATCGGTGAGTAACTTAGACAGTTTCACACAATTAATCGTTCGCTTTAGAATATGTTTTGAATGATGATATGAATGCGATTTGATTATGTTGATGCCGGACAATGAAGGTCCGAGACTTGATGCATGAATGTGATATTAAAGTGCTACTTGTATGTGAATGTAACGAACTAAATGCTTCATGACATGATTGATTGATTATGAGAGATGCATTCCAAACATGAATGCTTAATCAGATATTGAGAGTTGTGACCTGAGTAGCCACCAAAAAAGAGCTTAAAGCTCCAAAGGTGATTAAGCGCCAAAGGCTCATTATGTAAAATGAGTCTTGTATCCCCAACGGATAAGGGACAGTATAAATGAGTCCAGTATCTACAATAGATACGAGACAGTTTAGGCACTCGATCACAACAACGCAATAATTAGAGAAGAGTCACATGAGCATTTCATATACATTTTTAATGAGTATATTTCATTGTTTAAAATACAAAATTGTCTTACCCTTAAGTGAGAATGTGATATGTGATAATTTATGCAAAAATGCAAAGATGTGAATTATATATTATATGTGTGATGTGTTGCATGAATTGAGTAAACCATCGATGATGGTTACCTCATTAAGTTCGCATAACTCACCAAAATTGCAACTTTGATTTTTCATGACCGAGAGATGACTTTAGCTACTGAGAGATGCTACAAGGAGTATAGTCTTGTACTTTTGGGGAAAAAAAGAAATGGCTCGAAATCGGTTAGCTGAGATTGGAAGATTAGATAAATCTTTTTGTGTATTTCCTCTTTCATGTGGTGTATTTTGTATTAGGATATGCTGATATTCATATTCGGACGATATTGAAAATTGTCAATGTAAATATTTGGTTTTATGAAATGAAAGGAGAAATTTGGGTTTTAAAATATAGTGTTTTTCATTATAATGTCATATAAAAAAATTAAAAATAATGATGCCATGTTAAGTGAATGTTGTGATTGAACGTAACGCACCATTATCATAGGTTATGTACTGGAATGTCCTTAGGGTGTTCTGATATGTACCCCATGATAACGGGATGCTACAAACATATGTAATATCAATTCATAAAAGGATGGATTCTTGTGTTTTATTATATTGACTAATGAATTTATATGACATAGTCAAGTGTATTAAATAAAATATTGATTTAAAATTTTTAAAAGTTCAAACTATTTAAATCTAAATAGAAATCAAGGATTGCGAATGTTAAAGCACTTCAATGAGATCAAAGTGGTGAGATTTAAAATTTCTTAGTTATCTATAGGGAATGATATTCTCTAGTGATTATCTTCATAACTAAATTCTACAAAAGTATGGATTTGTGTAAGAATAAAACTGCAATATGAAATAATGTATTTATTTTTTTATGGTTACTCTAGTAAAACAATTTATCTTCAAAATTTCCAATTAAATCAATTAGCAAAACTTTATATTAGATATGGAAGGGTAAAAGTTTGAAAGAGTCAAAGTTAATGAATTTAGGATGTAATACTTAGTTAAAGCATGTGTTATCAAATAAGTTTAGAACTAATTTAAATAGTAAAAGATTATAAGATATCTAAAACATTGGATATAATCTTACAGACCCATTGAATAAAATGTTTATTTTAATGAACACTTATAGGAGAGTGGTTCTCAAGATAAGCATTAAGAGTGAGATTAAATTTGAAGAAACTCAAATATCATGACAATATATCTAATTATAACAAATGTCTTTGTTGATACATTTGATATATAATTGAAAGGTTATGAAACATTAAAAATTAACCTTTATAACCAATTCAAATTTTTTGTTTTGGAGATAATTGTATACTTTTCATATTTATAAGAAGATTACTGAGACTATATTAGTCCTCTTCGGTGGGATTAATTGTATACTCTTTGGTGGGAGTATTTAGAAATATATTACTCATAAAAATCAAAATTTCATATTTTTAGTTGTTGAATTTATGACAATATAAGAACAACCCTTATCGGATATGAAAAAGATAATAACTTAATTCTAGAAATTAGATATATAAAGATAGATACGACTTTTGTTTATTCTAATTCTAAGTACACAGATAATGTAATAAAGGTATTTAGTATTTAAGATACATGATGCTTGTGAAGTATTAAAGATATCCATTATTCTATGTTTGAGTTAATACTTGATTTTAAAGTTATATGGATATTAAATTTAGTAGTAAGTCTTAGTTAAAGTATATTTTACTTAGAACAATATTATTTTGAGATTTGAAAGGTTCCAATATAGTATTATCTTTTAAATCTTCATAGAATTAGATTGGAATGATAACAAAACTTCCTTAAAACTTAGAAAAGATGTGAAGGTAAAGGATTCAGTTGTTGTTTTCAAAGGTCAAATCAAAGCTAAATCATCTTTTAAGTCACGTCGTATTAAGTGTTTCAAGTATCAAGGATTTAGGCATATTGATTCTAAATAAGGCAAAATTATTATGGATAATGGTGATATAGGGAGTATTAGCTCAAGTGATGATGAGAAGCCACTATTGGAGGATTATAGTGATGCCAACATTGAGGGACATGTGCATGGAGATTGCTAGTTAATAGGCATTCTCTTAACATATAATCTAAAGAAAATAGTATGAGGTCCAACGTGATCACATTTTTCATACTAGGTGTCACGTGAATAAAAAAATATGTGGCATGATTATTAATAGTAGCAGTTGTACTAATGTTGCTGGTACTTTATTAGTTAAAAGGTTGAATTTGGCTACATTAAAGCATCATAAATTGTCTATGTTGCAATGGTCGAATGGATATGAAGAAGTTAAGGTGTCAAAGTAGTTGTTGGTGGTCCTTTTTATGAGCGATTACAAGGATGATGTTCTTTGTGATATGATGTCAATACATGTTGGCTATATACTATTGGGGTATCTGTGACAATTTGATAAGAAGGTTACTCATAATAGGTACAAAAATAAACACTCTTTTATAATCAATAACTAAAATATTATATTAATATCTCTCAAACTATGGAAACATAGGATAATCATATTAGGTAGCTAATGTATAAGATGAGGCAAAGACAAGTGAGCACTTAAAAAAAGAGTGATAAAAAAGTCAGTGTGTGCAAAAAGTGTGATGATTTTGAAACGTTCCATATATATAGAAATAAAATATAAAATATAAAGAGATGGACTAGAAACGCTTATGTCAATGACACTAAAGGGGATATTAAATGAATGGAATTGGACATAAAGAAATAGGTATCAAAACATAGAGGTACACAATTTTTAAATTTTTAGTATTATATATTGTTATAAAATTGATATTAGTAAAATATAAATTATAAAAATGAGTAAAAGAGTATTTAAATTTAAATTAAATAATCTCAAAATGTTTAAACTCAAATATAATTTGGCTTGACCTATGAAAGGGAGAAAAATTTAGAATGAGGGAGGGTCCAAGCAACTTAACAAAGGAGATGAAATTAAATGAGTCAAATAATCATCATCATGGAAAGAAAAAAGTGTCATTTTCCTTATATCAAATTAGTCATTTTCTTTATGTCAAATTACAAAATCCAATTATATAACCTTATATTTATTAAAATAACTGCTTTGTGGCCTTTTTTCTTTTTTTAAAAAAATCTTAGTTCAACATGTAAATTTTTCTTCTAGTTTTGATACATAGGAATAGACAAGAAAGGGCGTATAGAGATGATAATTAGGTCAAATCTATTGGAGTAATTGAGAGAGTAACAGATTCATTCCAAACATGATTAGGCCTTTGTTTCTTTCTTTTCTTCCACTTCTAGCTCCAATCCTTTGTATATTTAAGATAAATCAGAACCATCCTCCTTTAGTTTTCTAGTGCCTTAATGCTATTATGTTAGAATTGAAATGTTCACATTTGTTATTGTGGTTATTTCTGTCATGATCATTATAAGATCCTTTCTACTTCAAAAAATGAAAATAAAGTGGATGCATTATGAGCATCTTGGATTTGATGCATGCTTTCATTTTAACATTTCTTTGTGAGATAAAATGTAAAGAGATACAATGGAGAAGAAGCATTGATGTTATAACTCTCTAGACTAATACAAACAATTTTTACGGATTTAAAAGAACTAGTTAGTTTACTTTTTAATCGACTAGTTTAGAGCTTTAAAGGTTATTATATATAACTGGACTGACTAAATGGTTGGTTCTTAGTTTACCTAATTGAACTAATTAGTTCGATCTCTTTTAATCCATTGATGGCAAATATAGAGTTGGTGGAAAGTTTTTAAAAGAAAACAGATCATCTATTCCAATTACCATATGCCCACTCTATTTCATGAGCATACATCCATCCAATGTTAGATGGATGAATGCCCATAGAATAGGGTAGACACAAGGTAATGGGAACAGGTGATCTGAACCCTTTTTAAAGGTCATTTGGAGCTTTGACAATGTTGAAAATTTTCCAATCAAATTTATTTATGGGCAATTGTGATAGAGACAAGGCTAAAATGATGTAATGTACCTTTATACTTTCTAGGAGACTCTTGAGCTAATACTATTTGAACTTAAAGATCATAATACAAGTCTTAGTCTAAGTAGGCATACAAGACTATATTTCATGTATGAATCCCTCGTTTGACTTCAAATGACTAATTTAGTAATTAGAAGAAGTTTTCTATACTATTTTTATAAGGAAAAAGTTTTATAGCTAATAATTTAAGATCATTAGTGGTCATTGCAATCGTAATGACCATATAATTAATAAAAGTGACGTATTTAGTACCTTTTGTTTTTTATTTGAAGCTAGAATGTTTAAAATGTTGACATATGGAGATATCCCATATTTGTTAAAAAAAAATCAGTGTGTTAAACTCTAATGATTGTTTCAAATATGAATAAAAATCCTAGTACACATTAATCATTTATCTTCAGGGACAAAGGTATATTTTAGTCCTTAATATTTGTACCAAATTTAAGTTACACTCTTAACATTTGTCAATCTATAAAAAGAATCCTAATGATTTAAAAAATGTATAATATGAACCCCAAACTGATGAAACTTCTTTTTTTCTGATAAGGTTAAGTTATAATAGCTGAGTTGACAACTTTTTAACTTAAGGATAAACTTTAGCCACGTAGGCGATAAACATTGACTTATAAATACCAAAACTAACTACAAATTTTGTTTAGGGATTTAGGGTTCAGAAAATTGTCATTTGAGCTTACCGCCAATCTTATTTAGCCTAAAAATCTCTCACAAATGTCAGGTATAAATTTTTAAGATTGATGCTTTTCAAAGCCACTATGATGGTGTTCCAGACAAGCTCATATAAAGAGTTAATAGAATAAAATACATTCAATTAAGGTTTTAGGAAAATATGTTGAAGCATAAGCAATAATGAGAGGCTTTAATGTGCTCTTTTAAACAAAGCCCACAATGGTGAATTGCTCTCTTGTATAAGAATTTATGTCCTTGAGTTCTCATACAATGAATCATAAACTTACTACTTTTACAACAATGGAAGTGTCTATGCTAATTATTTACAATGAAAGGGGAACAATGAGACTCCATGCCTACTCCATCTAATTCTCATATTGTTATAACCATCTTAGGTACCTCTGAGTTACAATCTAGTCTCATAGTTACTACCCCTGAGTTTTCAAATTGTGATAACGAGGAAAAAAAAAGAGAGGAAGTAAAGCAAGTGAAGGAACTTCCAAAGGATAGAAACTGACATATAATGTAAATCGATGATGCTTAACTTGCTACAATAGCATGATTCCTATCTTCAAATTATGCCCATGAGAATAGTTTAAGCTTTGAGTTTACAAATGAAGAAGTTAGTATTGACAAGTATGTTTCACCAAGTGTTCGTTGTCTAGGGATCTAATTTGGAGTTTCATTGTTTAGGGGCCCATGCAGTATAGGCTTGTAAGTTAAAAATAATTGCTAACTCTGCTACATTAATGAAACCCTGATAGAAAATTAGGATTCTGTCAATTTGGGGATCATATTATACGATTTTCCAAATGTTAAAATCCTTTTTATGCATGTCAACACTACGTTTTGTCCTATGTTGGAACTAAAATTTAATTTAGATCCTAACGTTTGGAAGGATTCAAAAACACAATAACATTTCAAAATTATCTAAATCAAACTCTCATTTAATAGGATCCTTAGGATTTTATTATTTAAGTTCATGTTAAAGCCAACTTGAATTTTTTAATCAATTTTTTACATCATGTGAGACTTATACTAGTGGATTCCACTTTTACAATAAAGGCTTATTTTCTCCTTTCATTTACCATCTTCTCCCTATAATAAGTTAGACACAAGATAAGTCCCGATCTCAATCTTGATCATAAGTAAAATAATCAGTAGTAATATATCCAATGGGGCCAAGCTCAATAAATCTGTTGATGCTAATGCCTATCATCTAATTATTGGTGCTCTTCAGTATTTATTAATAATAATATTGGATTTGCCTTTTTCTATTTATAAACTTTCTCAATTTGTTCTTTGATTCTCTCTTCTCGTTCACGATTCCTCAATTTTTGGCTCTTCTCTTGCTTCAACCTGACTCTGTTGCTTGTTTAACGAATGTTTCAAAAGCTTGATGACCGTTTAGCTTTTTCTCTCGAAGTTTCTAAGTTTTTTGACCGAGTTTCAGCTCATTTCGAGGGCTTTGTTTGAACCTTTTTTGTTTCAAGTTCGAACCTTTTTCTTTTGCTTCTGCTTCAACACCACTCACTCCCCTGTTCCTTGTTTATGGTGTTTGTTGGGTTTTGAGTGGATGAAAGGCGAGTTCTTTCTCACCTCTCTTTGTGTGTTTTGTATGAGTGCCACCATTTTTTGTTTTCTCCATTTGACTGTGAAAAGAGGAAAGTGGTTTTCACTTCAACAAATCTCATTTCTTTGCTCTGTCTCCATGGTTCTGATAAGCTTATATGGCCTAGATTTGTTCAATTGTATGAATGGTTACTTGGTTTATTTTCATTGCACTTGGTTTTGTTTTACTTGTTACAATGAACTATTACTGTAAACAGTAGATTGATTCAACCAACCGAATGCTTAATGATTAGGTGATTTAAAAAAAAAACTCTTCACATTCATATCTTTTTGTTAAATTTTCATTTTTTCTCGAGTTCTAATTTTTGCTCCCTAGTTTGTTGCGAGTTTCCTTTGATACACATTTTTTGGTAAAGATTGTATTTTTATGATTTGATCATTTATGACTTTTAAGAATCTAAACATTACTTGTTATAAGTAATAATGGGATATTCCCTATCGACAGTGGAAGTTTGGTTACAGCTTCCTATTTTAAGTTCTTCAAAATCTGGTCTTGTTAGAGCAAAGCTGTCTACATTAAATGCCTAGGTACATAAGTCTGTTCGTCACTACGAATGGATTATTACTCTAGTTGAGACATGTCTTGATAGTGAAGCCACGTGTTTGGTTTAGTTTTTAATAAAGCGATGTAGTGGCTTGTCGTTTCGTCTAAGTAACTTGAATAAAACCACATCGTTAGCTTAAAGTAGTAAACTAACCTTTAATTATTATGAAGAAACAACTGCTGGTTATTCCTGCAGGGACATTCGATAAAATTGGAATCATACAAAGCATATTAACATGGTCGCTAAGTAAGGATGACCCACACAACTTAAGAAATGGTGAGCAGAACTTTGTAGCATATTAGGTATAAGTAGAACTTTGTAGCATATTAGGTATAAGTAGAACTTCACAGCATATCAGGTTTATTTATCCTACTATTTTCTTAATAACTTTATCTTCTAAACTTGCATCACCTAATGAAGATTTGAAGTTTTTTTTGAAGTTGTTATTATTATATTATATTTAATTCATTTATTATTATTTTATTCATTTTTATACATATTTTATGTTTGTTTGACTTTTTGTAATATCTTCATGTCACATTGCATCTGGGTCTATTAAAAACAACCTCTTTATGATGTATAAAACATCATAAAATATGTATAATCAAACATCCCCAGATCTTGTGTTTATACAAGATTCAATTAAGTGTTGATGATGATAACCATGATATCTAATCGGGATGTTGAATATCTCTCCAATGTGACCATAAGGATCATAAATGTAGGAAGATACATTTGTGTTTTTACCGAGGAGGGTGTAACTTTAGTAGGGATGCTAACTTCAAGTAAATTGGGATTATTTTCCAAAATCGCTAAGACCAAGCTACTTACTTTACATAACCATTTGGATTCAGATGAGTTAGTTCAACAATCAATCTACTCAATAAAAAACCTATAGAAAGAGTATACAACTTGTTGAAATCAATAAAAGTTGTCCATGCTTCATCTACTTTGTTATTCGTCAGAGCAATTTCAAGTTTTATCAAAAGAACAATATGTCTCACAGAAATAGTGACACTTTTGTGAGACATAACTAGTAAAGTAAATAACAAACTTTAAATAATTATAATTTGAAATATAAATTTTGTTACTAAAATAAGTCTTAAGGGTAAGATAATAAGAACAAGTAGTTAGACGGACTTTAAGAAGTGTTAAAAATTAAAGGATTATGAGGAGTTTTCATAGACCATATCGAGGATGGAGGTCGTTGACATCCAGAGCCAAAGATAGAGATGATAATGATGTTGATGTTTGCAATAAGAGAAGTCCTTATTTTGGAAGTGGGACTCACTAGTGCTATATAGATTCCACGTGACACTAATGGGTTTTGTAATGTAAAAAATTAATTAAATCACACCAATAGTAACTTATTTGATAAAATTTTGACAATCCATCAAATGATTTTGAAATATGATCTCAAGGCCTCAAATATTACAATTACTATAAATATTAAGGATTAAACGACATCGATAAATATTAGAGTTTAATTTAAATTTTAATGTAAATATAAGAAAAATGCAACTTTAACCTTATTTTCAAATAATGTCCATACTAAGAAGATATGTTCATACTAAGAAGATCAAAAGAAAGGAGAAAATAAAGAAGATCAATGATAAAGTTTGGATCTTTCTTTGACTGAGAATTTTTTAGGATTGCCACCTTGAGCAACTAATAGATAAAGCTACTTATCTATTAGTTGTTAGGCATGTGCATTAGCCCTGATATGGCTAGTAGCGTATAACAACAGTTCCACACATATCCTGCTTAGCTTCTCCTGTTTCTTCTCATTCAGTTTCTGCAACTCTTTTGCTAACCTACATGTATCAAACAGTATAATTTTGCTTTTGTCCCCTTTCACGCCAATGAGCCTAACCTCTGTGTGTTAGACATTTCTGCCCCTAAGGGCAATTTTGTCATTTTCCTATAAAGTGGACAGTTATTAATTGTAATTTTGGCTTTTCAATATATTATCAGTTAAGTTACATAATTTGATCCAAATAAGGGTAATAAAGTGACCTAATAAATGATCTAGATTAATGGGTCGAAGTTCGAGTAAAAAATGGATCCCGATTAGTGTGGACTTATCCATATCGACCTTGTGATAGGGAAGCCCCATATGGAAGCTATATAAATAGGTTATGGTCTCCTACAGTTGCTCATATCAATCGTAAGCATAAGGAATCTCTAAACCATTAAAAAAGCTTACGTTTTGAGAAAATTATAGAAAGACCTAGCCTGCATCCCGGTGATGGATTCCTGTGAAGACGGTAGTAGATTCTGACTCGTTTTGGCTTCGGAAAGCTACTTTGAAGTTTTAGAACTGAAATCAAGTACATTCCGCATTTCTCCAATTTTTTGCCAATTCATGTTCTTTTTCGGGTACATCACTAAGGTATCGCTATGTATTGCATGTGGTATCAGAGCAGTGACGTGATCGGGTGGTTAAAAATGGAGATTTTTCAGTTTGTCTCTCTATAAGATTTTCAGAGAGTTAACTTTCGTTTCTTAGTTTTTTCTTGCTTTTAATTGCATGAAAGTGGTATACATATGTTTAGCCTTGAGAAACGGGTTGAAAACGAGCTCGGGAAGTCGAAAAAAAGAACCCAAAACTCATTGAAAATTGCATTTTTCCGACGAGGGTGCGATCACCTTCAAGCATATGTGCATGACAGTGCACAGTAACCAGCGGAGGTGACGTGTATGGTGCATGCATTGCACGTGCCGACACATGGCCCAGTATGGACTGGACGCATGTCTGGGGCATGCGTTACACGCACCCATGTCAATAGGCTCATTTGCGAATGACGTGCTACATGTCCTTGGCATGTCGGAGCTGGGGCGTGTCCAACAAGTGCCATCTATGCTGACTCATAGCTGACGTCAGCATATGGACGTCTACTACAGTATTTAAAAAAACACAAAATTTTAGATTTCCCGTAAGGGTGCCCTGGGGTGTTTTGGGTTAGTTTTCGGGTCCAGAAAATTTATAAAGTGAAAATTTTCCATTTTTTGGGTTTATTACATTAGTAATAATTTAAATTTTAAATCCAGAAAAAGGAATTAAGGTGTTCTGAATCCGATTTTGAGTGAATTTTCATGCTTCGGACATCACAGGAGGAGATACTTCAAGTTTTCGTGTCTCAAGTCTCATGTTTAGTGTTCGGGATTGCATGATAATTAATTAGGAAAGGAATTAAGACATTTTGAAGCTATTTTTGATTGAATTTTCGTGCAACGAAGTTTACATAAAGGAGATACGCGAGGTTCTTGTGTCTTAGGCGGTCGGTTCAGTGTCCACTAATGCACAATAGCCACTCTACTGAGATTTTTCTTTTATGAAAGTCTCAAATGAAGTTTTCAGAGAATGTCTTCAGCACGAGTGTGTGACAATAAAACTGTGCATTTAGGTTTTTCATTTATTGAAGTTACATTGTCACATACCATATGCACATAAAGAATGTGGGGATAACATAAAGATGTATCCTTTGTGTTAGTGGACTTTTTGAGTGATGATGAGGATGTAGTCACCATATTGGCCTTTCAAGCCAGTATTTTGAATTGTTCTGCTTACATATTAGGGGGTGTATCTGGTCTCATGTTTGGTTATTTAGGCCCATAGGTGTTGGCCTTACATGAGATTTTGAGATGTGTATAAAGGCATTGGATAAAGGAAAGCCTTTGCTTAAATGATCTATTAGCCCACAAGTGGTAGTGTCATGAAAGCTTATAGTTTGTACTCTGATCGCTTTTATGTGTGGAGGTCTAGTTACATATATTGTGCATTTAGCCCTTAGATGTTTCATAATATGTGTGACCCGATTTTTAGTAAAGATATTGTTTAATGGCTTTGAATATCGCTATTGTCCTACATTTGTGCTAATCTAATCAAAGTTTTGTTACAGTAAACTTTTCGGTCAATAAAATCAATGTCATCTTTGAAACCCTGACCGGTTTCAATATGAAGAAGTAAACAGAGGATGTATTGAATGCTATGGAAATAACTAAGGTTGATATGGACATTCAGATACATAGGTCATCTTCCCCTACACACATGAGCTTGAGAGCTCTTAAAGCAACCTATGAAGCCCAGGATCGGTTTGACAGATTATGTGTTATGATCATTAAGAGATCCATACCTAATCATCTACTTAGTGGACTTCCGGACATAAACATAGAGAAGTAATTTCTTGGTAGTGTCTCCTAGAGGTACACAGTCTCACCTAGTGTTGAGACAAATGTCTTGATTAAAGAATTATTCTCCATAAGGTATACGGGAGAAGGGAGAGTAAAGGAGAACATATCAAGAGTGATGCAACTTCACGGTAGATTGAAGATGTTAAACATTCCTCTTCTTGATGTCTTTATAGTTCATCAGACTCTGAATACACTCCCTTCATAATTAAGTAATATGGCGATGACATATTATTCACATGATGACGAATGAGACTTCAATGTGTTGATTGCCTATGCATTGCTGAGGAGGAGAAACTCAAGCTTATTACTCCTACTGTCCTCAATGCAACTAAATGGAAGGAAAAGATGAACTAAAATCAAAGGTAGAAAGACTAAATCTTCTCCACATGCTGATGCTGGTCAATCCAGTGCTAGTGAAGGTCTTAGGGACATAAAAAAGCCAGCAGATAACTTCTTGGCTTGTCAATTTATGAATCTGATTTGCAATAGTCGTATTAAGTACTTGGAGACTATATAGTGGAGTATCTCATCAAGGTGCTTCCACAATGTAAGGATAAGGCCAAATAAAGGAAAGGAGAAATTGATGGTTCACAGCAATGAAGAAGTGGAAGTAATATCTATAAGGGATGTATGTACTGAACCGTGTTACAAGGTTCATTTAGTTTTTACATGACACATTTTATATATGATCTTTAGATCAATTTTGGACAAAGAATGTTGAAGTTTTGTATTTAATGCTTCTGTTATACAGTTGTGTTTAATGCAAAATATAATGGTATAACTTTTGTATTATATGGTTTGTATAAAATGTATCTAAGCCTGAATTAGATAGATGCTTCTTCGTATCTTGCTAAACAAGTCATAAAATGAAGGACCCTAATGAATGAAAAGTCATACATGGTGTGGCATTAAAGTTTAAGCCACATTTCTAGAGCTAGGGTTGAGAAATTGATTAAGGAAAACATTTTCTCAATTCTAGATTATGATAATCTGCGAACATGTGTTGACTATTTCAGAGATAAGTTGACTAATAAGGATATTAAAGTCAACTTATACTTCTGACTTGTTGAGTCTGATATATAAAGATATTAGAAGACTTTATACAATTGCATTGTGCAATTCCAAATGTATTTTGACATTTGTTAATGATTATTACCATTATAGTTATAAGTTCTTGCTTAAAGAATGAAGGTTGAGAACCAATTGGAAAAATCCATTCAGAGTGTCAGAACTGACTGTGGAGTAGAATATCATGGCAAAAATGATGTTTTTAGGACTTGAAAAGGTTTATTTGCCAGATATATGGAATCAGTTGAAATAGTGACTGGATTCACTATACCGGGTAGTCTTGAGCAAAATGGTGTGTTACCAAAAGGCATAAGCGCACCCTAAAGGACTTAAAGAAGTCAATGCAGAACAAGACTAATCTACCTAATTATTTAGAAATATGAAAACCCAGTCTCACACACATTTGTGTATGCGACTACCCTACCGAGGTAAAATAATCCTTATAAAGAAAATTTGCATGCTCATTATGTTCATTGCTATTTAGTAAGATATCCTGACCACTCTAAAGGCTACAGATCTTACTATAGAGAAGAAGAGAACAAAATAGTGGAATCACAAACAACTAAGTTTATAGAATGCGATGTCTATGATGATGGTGGGCCCTTTGACCCTTCGGATGATAGCAGGGTGGATACTACAATTATAATGTACTCGCCACTCATACAGTTAGATTCGGTAGATCTAGGTCTTTGTACCTTACTTGTACAGGAACAGGAACCCATACCTGTACACACGAAGGTTCCTGGGGGTACAAGATCTAATACAGTTATGAAAATCCACCAGAGTGAGATGACCTGTTATCCCAGCTGACAACATAGTCTATTAGGTGAATAGGAATATGATATTAAACATGTTACAAATCCAGCTACTTTTACAGAAGCTATTTCTGTACCCAATGCGGAATTGTGTTGGGTTGTAATGACTGATGAGATGCAAGTCATGAAGCATAGAAAGGTCAAGGAGCTAGTTGATTTTGTAACAGAATTGCAAAACTATCAGTTGTAAATGAAGTTTAAGACCAAAAGGATTTCAGGATAAAGTTCAGTTTTTTATGGACTCGCTCAATTGCCTGATGGTTCACTCAGGGAGAAATGTTGATGTTAATGTTACTTTTTCTCTCGTATCCTTGAAGGATACATTTTGAGTAATTAAGGCAATTGTAGTTCATGATGATAAAGAGTTACATCAGATGGTTATCAAAATTGTTTTCCTGAATAAAGACCATTATAAAGTGGTCTATATGGTACAACCTGAAAGATTTCAGGATCTAGATAGAACTGACATGGTTTGCGCATTGTGTAGATCAATGTACAATTTACATCAAACCTCCCGAAAGTGATACCTTACATTTGATGAGGTTTGACCTCTTTCGGCTTCATGGAAAATACAGTTAAAAAGAAGCTTATACTATGAGGTCAGGGGGAGCAAAGGTATCCTCCTATTATTGCATATGGGTGATATATTACTCACGTCAAATTACTTGATCATGTTGTATAAGGTTAAGCAACTTTTGGTCAAGAATTTTGACATAAAAAACCTTGGTGTAGCATCTTTTGTCTTAGGTAATTGGATTTATCGGGACAGATCTTAACACTCATTATACCTCTCACAGAGTGCATACATTGAGTATATGTTACAAAGGTTTAATATGGTTAACTATAATCCTGTCGTAACACCTATCTCTCATAGTGAGAGATAATCTTTGGCACAGTGACCAAAGAATAAAGTAAAAAAAGAGGTTATGAGGAATGTTTCGTATGCTAGTACACTTGATAGCCTAATGTATGTTTGACTATGTACTAGGCAAGACATTGCATTTAATGTTTGGTCAGTATTTGGTTAACCCAGATGTGGACCATTGAAATCTAGTCAAGCGAGTGTTGAGATATTAAAGGGAATCAAGGATTATGTGTTGACATATAGAAAAGTCAACAGACTAAACCTCATAGGGAATCTAGATTCAAATTAAGCTATATGTCCGGATGTTCAAAAGTTCACTTAAGGTTACGGTTTAAGGTTACACATGATACGATGTCGTGGGAATGTGTCAAGTAGAAACGAGTGATTTCCTCCTCAATCATGCATGCAGAGTGCATGCTATGGGGCTGCTTCACAGACGATTTAGCTCAGAAACTAGATTTCTGAGTTGTCTGTAGTTGATTCAGTGGCTAGACCCATTCAGTTGTACTGTGATAATCAAACTGCTGTGTTGTTTAATAACAACATTGAATATTACAAGGTCTTAGCATTTTGAGGTCAAATATTTGACCATGAACTAGTTGACACGAAAAGGTGACATTAAGATTTGGAGCATTTATAGACTGAGGAACTGTAAGTCGATTATTTAACTAAAGGACTTTGCCTACTTGTGTTTGGAATACAAGTATACAGTAAGGGTGTTTTGAAGTCCTTAGACACTGTTAAAAGATCGTTATGTTTGCTCCATCTATATTTGTATGTTTTGATGTATTATGACGGTATGATGGTTCATCAATAAAGATGATCATTTTCTATCCTCAGTAATACACGTTATTATGCATTATCATAATAAGTATGGAAGCCTTAAGATTTGTGTTGATCTTAAGCATTTTAAAGGTCATTAGGTATAAAGATTGACCTTGAGCCTATGTCATTTAGACACATACAGTTTTATATGGATATATCCTTAAAGTTTTACATGACATAGGGGTTATAAGTTTTTTAATATCATAAAGGTTCTTTAATGCAGTTTAGCATTCAGTTGGAGAACATAAAGGTTTTCTCTAATGCTGTTTAGCATTCAGTGAGAGAAAATAAGATTTCTCTGATGCAGTTTAGCACATGCGGTCTAGCATATACGATTTAGCATAAAGTTGGAGAAATTGAGACCTACAAATGAAGATGATACGTATTAAATCATAAAGGTATCATCGTAGTTTGCCATACTCTATTTTCCCATTCATGTTAGTGAGGTATTAGATATGCGTGATTGTATTAGATATGTGTCACATATGATACATGTATTTGATACTTTTCGGTATCGAAAGCCTTGCAGGATGGAATGTTAGACTTTCATTATCTTTGAATCAAATGTTCTGTTTTTAAACTTAGACGACTAATACAGCAGCGTAGTTTAATCGAGTTTTTAAACTGTTTTTAAACTTAAGAAAAACTGCAATTAATAATTGCAGTTTTACTTAAGTTTAAAAACAGTTTAAAACTTATTAATTGTCTAAGGAGGAATGTTAGACATTTTTGCCCCTTAAGGGCAATTTTTTCATTTTCCCATAAAGTGGAAAGTTATTAACTGTAATTTCAGCTTTTCAATAAATTATCGGTTAAGTTATGTAATTTGATCCAGATAAGGGTAATAAAGTGGCCCAATAAATGATCTAGATTAATAGGTCAAAGTTCGAGTAGAAAATAGATCCCTCCGAGTAGAAAATAAATCCTGATTAGTATGGACCTAGTCCATATCGGCCTTATTGTTGGACCCCGTTATCGAAGTCTAACTCCTACTTGCTCTGATACCAACGTTTGTTAGACCCTACTTCCGGAGTCTAACTCCTTTCATGCATGAATCATCAGACTTATCATCATCGGGTTGTCTTCTCAACACCTTACATATATACCTGCTTCGGGGCTATTAGTATAACTTTTCCTATAGGAGTCCAACCTAGGGTTTCTTTAGATAGATTTAAAGAGCACTCTAAAATCTACAACTTTCATGAAGACCTTGAAGACCATCTTTATCTTTTGAAGGGTCGAAAATGGGACAGAAGATATGCGGTGAACAGTGACCCAGAAGGAGTTTTGGAAACATAGACGATGTTTTACAACTGCCATAACTTTCTCTAGAGGGATCGGATCAAGGTATTCTTTATATGGTTGGAAAGAGGATTTCAAGGTCTACAACT
>JAOTAY010000003.1:27105605-27122835 GCA_025629805.1 Erythroxylum baracoense | reverse complement strand
TCTTTTATGCCACAAAAAAGCAGAATATTCATTTTGTGCACTACGTTTACTTCCTATAATATGGTCAACATGAAACAAAGATGCAGCAAAATCAACATCAAGATTGAAACGATATAAACAATCAATTAAAGTACCAAAACCATAATAGTACTTGTGTTTATATAAAGAAAACACACCGTTTCCAATCTTAAATTGAAATCCTACATCATCCAACTTTGCAACAGAAACTAAATTCCTAGCACATTCAGGAACATAAAGACACTTTTCTAGATCAGGTAACACCCAATGTCCAAGATCAAGCCGTACGTCCCAATTCCTTCTATTCGTGCCTTCATTATGTTCCCTATATATAAGAACTTTTCAGTTTCGTTTATAGTTTAGATTGAAAGAAATCCCTGTTTAACGTATGACACATGAGTAGCTACACCAGAATCTAACCAGCAGGTATTATTAGGCACTTCAATAAGATTTGATTCAAAAAATACTGAGAAATAGTATGTACCTTTCTTTTCGAACCAAGTCTTTCTTTTAGGGCAATCCTTCTTGAAATGACCAGGCGTTTTACAGAAGTGGCACCTCTTATCTTTATGGATTCGGCCCTCATTAACTTTGCTGAGAGCTTTGACTTTATCTTTGCCTTTCTTTCCTGGTTTGTTCTTGCTGCTACTATCTCCTTGATGAAATGTGAGATGAACAGACTGCTCCTTCATTTTCTTCAATCTCCTTTCCTCCTGAACTAACATGGCCTTAATCTCTTGAAGGTTCAAATTTTCCTTAATGGTGTTATAATTCACTTGAAATTGGCCGAACTCAAGAGGAAGTGAGTTGATAATGAACTGTACAAGGAATCTATGCCCATGGATTTTAGCTTTGCAGTTAGGTTTGACATATGAGTTACATGATTGTGAATGGGCTATGACTAGTCAAACTTCTTGGTCGTTAGCTCACTCATTAAAGTCCCCACCATGGACTTGTCAGCTATATCATATGGGAGTATTCTTTAAGCTTCAACATGAACTCTTTTGCATTATTCGTCTTAGGCATTGATGGCTTCACATTTTTTGCGATTGTCATTCGCATCAAATTCAAACTCAGTATGTTAGACCGTTCCCAAGCCTCATAATAAGACTTGTCAGCTTCAGAACTAGTCTCAGTTATAGTTGTGGCCTTGTGTCTGAAACTATGGCCAAGTCCAAATCTATTACACCCAGTTGGAACTGGATTCGTTCGGACCAATCTGCATAATTTAGACTATTGAACTTGACCAAACCATTTCCTAAAGCAAACAAATTAGTAGATGCAACAAATATAACATATAGCCCACGCATTAATGCTTTGAGGAGACCTAAATGGATTCAAACTAATAATAAACTTTGATTATGCATTTAATTTCTCCTTTGGGTGAAATTTAAATACATAGTTGTAACCTATCATGATGCAAATATAGTTCACTATAATAGACAACCAATCATATTCTAGTCAACATGCATATTATCTTTGGATATACAATCATATTAACTAAATATGTTAATAAAGTCCCTTTAATATCATTAATTATAAGCATTGGTCCACCTTTGGGTAACCTTTTAACGTTATAATTAATAATCTCAATTGTTCAGGTCAACCTTTATGTCATTTTAATAGCATCATATTAACATGAACAATAGAAAAATTCACAATTAAATATTTAATATTTTCAAGCTAGGCCACTTTGATAACTAACAAGCTTTCTATACAGTAAACATTTAATTAGTAAGTATAGGTAAATTTTGAAATTTAACTTTAATGTTGAAAGATGATATTGTAAAGTCCAAAAACTTTTAAGGACAAAACTATAATTGTATTACTAAATTATAATAGTCCAAAAACTATAAGGACCAAAATATAACTGACCATCTTCAAGCTTTTATTTTCAATTGGAAAACATAATTTCCAGCAAACTATAAATCTAAAACATATCCCATACGTTTTTTTTTGTGGGTAAAACTTATGCTTTATAAATACAATGGTAAGCCCCATGCTTTAATGTTATCCATTATTAAAATAGCGAATTACTTTTACAGATTTAGAACCTTTTGGAAGACCCACGTACATGAAATCACTTTCTAAAACTTTCAATCCAAATAATGCATTCTTTGCAATTATAAAGCTAAGGTCTTTCTTATGCTGGCCCACGAACATAAACTTTTCTTTTACTTTGATGTTTTCCAGAATGTGCAATAAACAAGTAAAGCAAACATAAAACCAAAACTTTTGATCATGGGTCTAAGTAATAAAGTCCAACGCACACACCTCATCTTTCTCAGGCGACACTGGTTTCCACTTTTTATTTTATTTTATTCTAACATCGTCTTTCATGAATTCTTCTTGCAATTCCTTTCCAAAATCCTTTCTTAACTTGAGCCAGCAATAATGACATCCACCATTTTGCTTATTCGGCGATCAAAACAATGAAATCCAAGTGTTCCTCACTCTAAACCCATGTGAGTTCTCACTCAAAACCATCCGTCTATATTTTGCTTCGGTCAAGCATTGAGAATGGGATTCAAGTCCTTAGAAAACTGATTTTATCAACATATGAAAATAACTTTTCATGTTCTATATAGATCAACATTGAAATTCATAAAAAAATGTATGGGAATATAAGAATAAAATCAGAAGTTTGCGGTTAGTTTCTATTTCGGTGTTCTTGTTTTTGGTAGTTCCATTCATGGCAGTTCAAGATGTCATATATGAAGAAAGAACACCGTTACAAATACAAAAAACAACCATTCCAGAAACGAAACGAAAAGTTGATGACGATAGACAACAAATAATGTAACACCAGGCTCTGATACTAATTGTAAGACATTTGTGGATCGATTAATAACACCGTAAAACAAACTTGAATCCATGACATTTGAAGTTCTTGACAAAACTTTATTCCCTCTCTTCGTGTTTCCTTTTGTAATTAGTTTCCACAATGGTTCAGAAGCTTCTCTTTAATGGTTTTTCTAAAACATACAAACTCCTAAACCAACATATCTGTTTATTTGAAAGGAGAGAAGAAAAGAGTCTTGGACCCATTTGAAGCCAACTCCTTAATACCCAATAATTATTATCTTAGACTCTTTTCATTGGACTCAAACCCATAAGTGACATGGACCACTAAATAATCCAACATATATATGTTGATAAAAAGTTTTCATCTTTTATCTTCCCTTTGATAAGAGATTGACATATAACTCCTACATGGGATCTCTCATTTATAAATTAAAATTGTTTCAAAAAATGAGGAGAAAACATCCCAATTAAATTTGGTGACTGCAACTTAAAATCTACTTGTTTGAACAGTCGTTGGACCATAAGCATTAACTTGAAGGTTTTAATTTAATATAGTCAAAATAGATAAATAAACACAAACATTTATGTCCAATATGCGGGAACAAACATTAAACTCAACCGTCTTAACCTGAAGGTACTATGAAAACCGTAAGCACATAGGAATAACAATTAACGAAAAGGAATGGCTTTTGTAACTTGTTTCGCAGGTGAAACTCGTCTTCAAGAGCAAAACACATCTACGTTTTGGGATTGCTACTTGTTTATGATTAAGATGATGATAATGATGTCAACTTTGGGCACTGAGTGTTTTTCTATGTCCAATAAATTTTGTTTTACAAGTTTATATACACAAATCTTGTTAATTTACAAAAGCTGGCTTTTAAGAAAATGGTTCTAAAAGTTAACTCTTAAGTTTAAGCTAACTAGACAAGTAGCATGATTTTATCTCAACAATTCATGTCTTGTATAGGGGCAAGCTTTGGAGCAACTTAATAAAATTATAGTAATTTATTAATATCAAGCCGGTTAAATTATAAAATATGTATTAACTTTGAAATTAACATATTATTAAGAATAGTTTAGATTTGATGTTTCTTAAAATTGAAAGATGATGCATTGAAAAAAAAAGGTTTAGAGAATATAATTTATTTGAAAATTTTTATATTATTTTTAAGTAACACCATTTCTTACATAAATTTAATTTAAAAAATTTTCATAATTTAAAATGATGTGTTATATGCTTGGCTTTCAATCTACCAAATTATGATTTAATTACAATTGACAGTTTTATATAGTGAACAACAGTTATGTTTTTTTTTTAATCAGACACCTTGAAATCTAATGCAATGTTATTTTGTGAATGCAATATCATTCTATTCGAATAGGATCAAGTCGACCCTCTCGAAGTCATGAGTCCGACTCTAATTTAAAACTTGATCAATTTCAAAATTTTACTTATTGACTCGAGATGAGTAAAATTAAAAATGACATTCTAATTTAAAATTTAATCAACTCATTTTTTATTTTATTTGGGACTAGTCAAGTTAGTTTGTCATTTCTAGTTTCATAATATAAACTTATTCAATTTTACAACTTATAATTGCTGAAAAATAATCACTTTTGAATTATTAAACTTAAATTCACACGAAATTAAAGTAGATTTTTTAAAAGTAAAATTATATAAGAATATAGTATTTAATTATATTAGCCAAGAACAAAGAAATTAATGATTGAACTATTTGTTTTTAATTTCCGTAAGGATTCTAAGATGACAAATAATATATAGTTTGCCCTTGAAATTAATATCATTGTTATTTTAAAATGGATGATTTATAATGTTATTGTATAAAAGTATCGCCGGTCACTTTAATATTTTTAGCATTTTTTCTTGAAAAATATTAAAATTGTAATGTGTATATTCAGGGATATTGGAATTTAATCTTTTTATTTTGAATAAAATTATTGTATTTTAATAAAAGTAACTCGTTAAAAACATTATAAAAGAAATTTTTACTCATAAAAGAGCTCAATATTTAAATGATAATTTAATATAAATTAAATTTATTACTTTCTTTTCAATTTTAGAAATATTTATCATTCACATAATATCCAGTTTGAAAACTTAGTCTTTTTAAAATTATTACTAAATATATTAAAAAATTTAGGATTGATAATTTTATTATTTTTACTAATTAATTAACTAATAATCAGAGCACTTTCAAATAAAAATAAAATTTATCAAAAAATATTTAATGAATATTAAATCATAAAATTAGGAAAATACCAAAACTGAAAACGTTAAACCAATAACATTACTTTCTTGCTAATGTTAAAAATGAAAATAGAAAAGTTAAAGATAAAAGATTAACTAAACAACCACCACCATAAAAGACACGTAATCTTCATCGTCTGAGTTGAAATGAATCAAATTGCCTTGGCACAGGATTTTGTAATCTTACTCAAGTTCTGCCGCGGCATCTATCGTCTTTCTCACAACCCCTATTATAATTGTTGCCTGCTGTCAATTTGCTGCAGTCTTCGGAAGGATGTTGGCTGCAGACCTTTCCGTCGCTTTCTCCAATGGCGCTATAGCCTATATCGGTTGCTTCTGTTCCTCTAGCCAAAACCATGAAAACCAAGAGCAGCCCAATAACTAAAGTGATCAACTTTTTGGACACAGTAAGATTAGCCATTTTTGTGTGTTCAGAATGATGGTGTCCATTACTGGTGATTTGAAATTTCTTTACATTGGAATTCATACATAAGATAGCTGTCTATACTTGGGAAATTGCCCGGGCTTTTTTCTGTGGTTAGAATGTACCTACCTATATATGTAAGGCGTCAAATTTGGAATGGGGTTATCTGGTGCTGCATGTAGACCTGGTCTTTGAAAGGATATGTTTAACCTTGGTTCTAACTTTGTAGGGATTGGAATGCGAATATTTTGATAGACCAATCTATTTGCCTTTTCTTCTCGTTGGCTGGTCTAAGTAAAAATAGAATATTAGATAACTGTTTTCTTCAATTGATTTAGAGATACAACAAATTTATACATTATATTTGAAGCTATACATGACATATATAACAATCCCTTATCATGTCTGTTTCTTTATGACTATCATGTATGATCATTTGTAAACAATTCGATGATTTGAGCTAATCTATGCATGTTTAACACTTTCGACACCTCAAAATCCAAGATAGGATAGTAGATGCCAATTTGATATCGCCGAGTACATCTTGAAAACAAATGAAAAAAATGCATTTTGATAAGTATATCAATCGTTTGGTTAGTCGATGGGACAATTAATTAATTCTAATATGTTTTTCTACACTCAAAGAAAGTGTCACCATGAAAAATTTGTGTAGTACTTTCTATTATCACAATAAAGCATACTAGTAAGTAAAAATAGTTTGCTTTTTGCAATGTCAAGAGAGAAGATGATCGATAAGATACAATTTGGTCATGTTAATTAGACTTATCCTTTTTTTTTGTTTTGGATTAATTTTAGTGCTTCATTAGTGAAATTAATATTCGTTTTATTTTAAGAGATGACAAGTAGAGATTGCATCAAATTAGAGCATCATTTGGCAAAACAACTAATTTTGAAAAAAAGTTTATAGATTGTTGCAGTTGATAAGGGGAGATCACGTCTGCTGCCAAATTGACCCTAAGAGTTTCAAATTAATTGGGAGACTTATTCTTATCCTTATTATATGGGGATTTAAATTTGTTTAGGAATCTCTATAAGATAGAAAGAACTTAGTTTTTAAGTAGGAAAAAGGGAGAAAAAACGACAACCACTTTTTCATTTAACTCTTTGCATTTTTATTGGTGTTTTCTGGTTGTAACATTGTAAGGTTTTATTCTAAACTTAAATTTTATTTTAATTCAAATATTTCTTTTGGTTTTGTGTTCTTTTATTTCATGAGTAAATAATATTAATTATTTTGACAAATTAATTTGATGTTGATTGTTCTATAGTTATTTATGAATTCAGTGATCTGTAATTGTCATAAATGACTGGTATAAGTAACAAATAAGTTATTTATGAATTTGCATATTTAACTTATGATAAACAAGAAAACTAAATTGAATAGTAATAGCTATCTCAATTATTTAATTTAGGGTTTAGTCTTTTTTACTAAGCTTATTGCTATCATTGGCTTTGATACCCAATTATTTTATGGTAAGTTTTGATTTGAGTGATAGATTTGAACCAATTAATTTAGGAAAAATTAAGACTTACTATGGCTATCATAGCATATTCTGAACTAATTGCTTGAATTGTGAAAATTATTATTTGTAGAGCAATGATCAATGTTACAATTAAATGATATCTTCTGTTTGAATCAGAGTTAATTAAAATTGAATTTCTCACTCTTTATATTCAATTGATTTATTTTAATGCCTTGTTAATTTCAGTTTATTAGTTAATTAATCCCCCCACTTTATTTTGACAACTGGAAATAAGATACTAGTTTTTAGTTCATTTGAAATTTGACCTAGTTCCTCGACTACTATAAGAATTTAGTGAATCGAAATTAATTTTGAGGGCTTCGACAACCTGATCAAAATTTTAGTTTTATTTTTGGGAAAATATTTTAGTTTATTATTATTTTTGCACTATTTCATAGTTTATTGCTAATATCTTGTCTTGTATGGCTTACTCTTCTTATATAAGTGAAATGAAATATAATCTAGAAATTGAGAAGACAAGCAAAGAAAAGGTCAATCACCTCCAAAAGTGGAAGTTGAGATAGACTTAACAATTGGCGAAGATTATAATTTCCAAGAAAGTGAAGAAAAGATGACAAATCCTAACAGTAGAATATTGAGGGAGTTAGCAGCACCAAATTTGAATCAACAACCCTTATGCTTAAGATTTCATGATTTTTAGGTAGATTTTGAATTGAAATATGGTTTGATTCACTTACTCCCTATCTTTCATGGTTTTGTAGGTGAAGATCCACATAACATTTTAAATAATTTCATATTGACTACTTCGGAATGAAGACACAAAGAAAGAGGGACAGAAGAACAAATTAATCTCATAGTCTTTCCATTCTTATTGAAAGATAAGGAAAAAGATTAGCTATATTATCTTCCATTTGGCTCAGTAACAACTTGAAATGAAATGAAAAGGTTGTTACTAGAGAAGTTCTTTCCTACGTCATTAGTGGCCAATATTAGAAATAAGGTATGTAGGATAAGATAATTCACTAGAGAAATGTTGTTTGAACATTATAAGAGGTTTAAGGAGTTATGTGCTAGCTGCCCATACCATTAGATTCCTGACCAAAATTTGATCAACTACTTTTATGAAGGCTATTTACAATTGATAGAAGCATGGTAGATGTATCTAGCGGAGGAGCTTTAGTAAATAAAACACCTACAATGGCTAGACAACTAATTTCAAACATGATCAAAAATTCTCAACAATTCAAAACAAGAATGGATGGAGTTGTTAAGTGTGTAAATAACGTAAGTAATACTAAGTTTTATAAGGTAAGTAATACTAAGTTTGAGGATAAAAGTTTGGATTTGACTGCCTTAGTTTATCAAATGGCTATTGATCAATTGTAATCGACATGAATGTGCAGAATATATGCTCATTTCCTAAGCATCCTATAGATATGTGCTTCACATAGTATCAAGACTCCTTTCAAGAAGCTAACATAATAGGGGAATTTCTTGGTCAACTTTAATGGATCCTTATTTTAATCATTATAATCTAAGGTGGAAAGATCACCCAAACTTTAGCTATAGAAATCAAGGAGCGCAATAAAGATATCAACCTTATAATTTTAATAGAGAACCTTAAGCACCAACATATGCTCAATCTCAATCTTCAAATTTATGTATGTCTGTAAATGAAATTGTTAAGACACTTACTACTAATACTCAACAATTTCAATAGGAAATAAGAGCAAGCCTTTAAAACTTAAAAAATTAGATCACTCAATTAGCTACCTCTATTAGTCAATTGGAAGCGTAAGTATAAGGAAAATTACCTTTACAAATAGTGGCGAATCCTAAGGATAATATGAGTGGATTGAAATTGAGAAGTGGGAAGGAAATTAAATTCAGATCTTTCTTACTAATTGAGGAAGAAAAACATGAAGAAGTAGAGAAGAAAGATGAAGTTCCATCTCAAGATGTAACTAAGGTAAAATGTGATTTTCTTTTACCAATATCAACTAATGCATGTGTACCTCCTTTCCTTTGATGGTTGGCTAAATCAGAAGAAGAGGAATATGAAAGAGAGATCTTAAAGACATGCAAAAAGGTAGAAATTAATATACCACTTCTATAAGCCATCAAACAAATTTCCAAAATATGCAAAGTTCTTGAAAGCATTACGCACAAATAAAAGGAAGTTAAGGGATAAAGAGATAATTTTGGGTAAAAATGTATTAACTATGATAAATAGAAAATTATTAGAAAAATGCAAAGATCCAAGTATTTTTACACTTCTTTGTGTCATTGGAGATAAAAAAAATTGAACCTTCCATGCTAAACTTATGTACATTATTAATGTCATTCCATACTCAATTTGTCAAGCTTTAAATCTTAATTCTTTGCAAGAAACTAATGTCATTATTAATTTACTTAATCATTTTTATATGCATCCTATTGGTATTATAGAGGATTTTGTTGTCTTGGTTAACGGTTTGGTATTTAGAGTGGACTTTTATATCTTAAAAATTGATAGAGATAGTGTAGAACATTTAGGTTTAATTTTGTTGGGAAGGTCATCTATGAAGACAACTAAGATAAAAATTGATGTGGATGAGAGTACTCTTTCCATTGAGTTTGATGGATAAATAGTGAAGTTTAAAATTTTTGAGGAAATTAATTACCTTAACCATTTTCACTCCATTTTTTCACATAGATATTATGGATTCAATGGTGTGGGATATTTTTAAAGAAGAAAGTTGATGATGAGTTGGAATTTAATGCTAAAATAGAAGTCACTGAGCAAGTTGATGTAACTTGTGAAGTTGTAGAATCATTGTCAGCGATGCTACATATTTGAAAATTTTAAATGTTGAAATAACTGTATCTCATAAGAAAATGTTGCCTTCTATTTTACAGCTCCGAATATAAAATTGAAAGCCCTACTTAATCACCTAAAGTATGTCTATTTAGGTAAAGGAGAGTCACTATATGCGATCATCTTAAAAATTTTGACTAAAGGACTAAAGAAGTACAAAACTGCAATCAGTTGGACTTTAGCTAATATAGAAGGCATAAGTCCAAAAATTTGAATGCATAGGATTCTTTTGGAAGAAAATGCTAAACTAATAAGGGAACCACAAAAAAGACTCAATCCAACAATGAAAGATGTGGTAATGAAAGAAATTTTAAAAGTTTTGGATGCAGTTATAATCTATCTAATCTCGAATAGTGAATGGTTGAGCTTAATTCATATTTTAAAATGTATGATTTTAAGCAAATGCCCTTTGATCTTTGTAATACTCTAGGTAAAGATGTATGATAAGTATATTTTCTAAGTATATTAATAATTACATTGAAGTATTTGTAGATGATTTCACTGTATATGGAGATTCATTTGATGATTGCTTGAATCATTTGTCTAAGGTTCTTAAAAGAAGCATTGAAATGAATTTGGTGTTGAATTATGAAAAATGTCATTTATGGTTGATGAAGGCATAGTTTTGGGATATATGATTTCATCCAAGGCTATAAAAGTTGATAAGGCAAAGAGGGATTAATTGTCAACTTACCTTACCTTACCTTACCCTACCCTACAAATGTTAGGGAATTATGATCTTTTCTTAGACATGTAGGATTTTATTGTAGGTTTATTAAAGATTTTTCCAAGATTGTGATACCATTGTCAAAGTTGCTGTAAAAAGATGTTCCATTTGAATTTGGGACAGAATGTCAAGAAGCTATCGACATGCTCAAAGCATTATTAACAAATGAGCTTATTATTCATCTACCAAATTGAGATCTATCATTCGAGATCATGTGTGATGCTAGCATCTATATAGTGGAAGCTATTTTAGGCAAAAGAATTAGGAAACAAAGTCATGTCATCTATTGTGCCGCAAGAACATTAAATGCTAAATAATGCAATTATTCTACAATTGAGAAGGAGCTTTTATCAATTGTTTTTGCTTTAGATAAATTTAGATCTTATTTGCTTAGATCTAAATTTAGTGTATATTTTGATTATGTAGCATCGAAATACCTTTTGACAAAGAAGGAGTCTAAACTAAGGTTGATTCGATAGATTTTGCTATTGGAAGAATTTGATTTGGCAATAAGGGATTAGTAAGAAGCAAAAAACTTAGTAACAAACCATTTGAATAGTTTGGTAAGGAATGAAGTTATTTTAGCCTTTTGAAACTTTTTCCTAACGAGAAATTGTTCCAAATAAAAGGTATGGTTCTATAATATGCAGACCTTGTTAATTATTTAGTTACTGGAACTTTACCTAATTACATTAGTAAGTCTAGAAAGGAAAAGATAAGGAATAAGGTAAAATATTATGACTGGGATGAACCATAATGGAAGTTCTGCTCCGATCAAATTATTAGACATTATATGCCAGAAGATGAACATTGTTCTAACTTATCTTTTTATCATAATTATGCATTTGGTGGTCACTTTGGTCCTAAATGATCTATTAGAAAAGTTTTGAATTGTGGTTTGTATTGGGAAACTTTGTTTAGAAAGTTTAATGTATTTTGTAAAAGTTGTGACATATACCAAAAGACAAGAACATTATCTTATAGAAATGAAATGCCTTAAAATTATATGGCCTTGATTTTATGGGCCTTTTTCTTTATCTCATGGTTTTTTTAATATACTTTTAGCAGTTGAATATGTTTCAAACATTAACATGCACATATGTTGGACACCAAAAATTTTTTAAATTTGAATAATCAATAGGTTTGTCAGACCATTTCTCTTTTGGAGTCCTACATTGAATGGCTATCGATGGAGAGTGATTTATCAAGTACCACATTGTTGATGCTGCTTCAGCCCTAGAAATCTTTTGATAGGCTAGAGTTAGACATCATACAACGAACTTTATCCAAAAATGTTCTGTTCATTCATTCTGCCACTTCGTTCTGTTACGGCGTACCTCTGATTGTCAAATAGAGGACTATTCCTTCATTCTTACAAAAATCATTAAATTTATTATCACAGAACTCTAAGTCGTTATCTGTCGTGAGCAACTTTATTTTTCTGCCTGTCTGTTTTTCAACTAGCACCTTCCATTGTTTGAAAATGATAAACACGTCATTCTTGTGTTTCAAAAAATATGCCTATACCTTTCTGGAGTAATCATCAATGAAGGTAGGCATGTACCGGGCACCACTTTTTAAAGAGACACGTGCAAGACCCCAAGATCAGAGTGAATGTAGTATAAAGTGTCTTTTGTCTTGTGAACTGCATTAGAAATACTGACTCTTTTCTGCTTGTCGAATACACAATGTTCACAAAAATTTAATTTTGACATTTTTTAGTTACAGAGAAGACCTCTTTTGTTTAGTAGCGTTAGACCTCTTTCACTCATATGTCCCATTAAACTATTTAATTAGCTTTGCATTTGTAATTATTTTAAAATGGATTATACGTAATATTACTTCATAAGGGTTTATAAAAAAATTTAACGCATATTTTTAATTGAAAAGACTCTTTATGTTGAGGGAGGTAGGAATTTAGTGCTCTAATTATGAATTAAAGTATTATATTCCAATAAAAAGTAACTTACTTAAAAATGAAAAAAGTTCAGTTAAAAGAAAGAGTCCAATATTTGAATTGTATCTTAATATAAATTTATTTTAAAGGTATTACTAGTTAAATAATTTTTATTTTGAAAATATTTTCAATTTTAGAAATATTTATCACTGAAATATTCAATTTGAAAAATAATTGTATTCACAATGTTTTTAATTAATTATCTAACAATTAGATTAGTTTATGATAAAATAAAAATTATTTAAAACTAATTTTGAAAAATTATAAAATTCGGAAAGTTGCCATAACGGATAACTTGAAAATACAAATGCTTCCGAACCTACAATTATAGCGATTAAAATTAATATTCATTGAATCTCAAAATGATTATGGATACAGAATTACTTGTCTTTATCTTTGACAGCAATTAATGCAGTGGGTTGAAGGAATCAAAGATTCCATCTTCTCACATAGTTTATTAACATAAAAAAAGTTAAAAGAGAATGACCACCCCAAAAGACTCATCATCTTCTACTCGATATGAGTTGAAATGAATCAAATAGCTTTTAACAGGATTACCAGTCTTACTCACTCCTTAATTACTAGTCGACCACGGCATCTGTCGCCTTTCTCACAGCCCCTACTATAATTGTTGGCTGGTGGCGACTTCGGGCAGCCTCCACGTCTACCTCGCTTGCAATTAGGGCCCCAGTCTCCTTTAACGGTTCCATAGCTTATCACGCGAGCCTCTGTTTCTCTTGCCAGAATCATGCAAGCCAGGAGCAACCCAATACCAAAAGTCATCAACTTTTTAGACACAGCAACAGCAGCCATGTTCTTTTTTTTTTTTTTGGTTTTTTCAGGATGATGATGGTGACGGGTGGTTTAGAATTTGTTTTATTTTGAATGAAATCGTTAAAAAAATATCGGAATTTATACACAAAATAGCTGTCTATAATTAGGAAATTACCAGGATTTTTTTTTTCTGTTGATAGAATGTATACTATATATGTATGGCGTTGATCTGGTGCTGCATGTGGACCTGGAGTTTGAATGGATAAATTTAACCTTGATTCTTACTTTATATGGCACTGGAATGCTAATATTTCGATGGAGCAGTCAATTTGGTAACCTGTGGAGACACATGGTTCAAACTTGATTTCAGGGATCCAGTTGTTTGTAATGGAGAAGTATTTTGTGTCTATAGCGCAAAACTTCAGGCAGATCTTTGAATTTTCGTGTTGCTGAATCGAGCTCTCTTCTTATTCCCCCCTATGCAGGGAATATTTACATTAAGAAAATGATGTTTTGTTAAATAATTACGGTTATAGCAAAAGTCATGTTTAATTGCAATCAACTTAGTATTAAAATTATCAACATACTTAAAAATAAGTATGTCTTGTGTTTTAACGCTTTACTTGTACTTGATTAAAATTTTGTCAAGTTCAATTATTTCTAATTCAACTTTACTGTGAAAAAAATAGTGTGCTAAGGAATTCTTTACAATTGGAAATAAACCCTTTCATAAAACTCTAATAAGTTCATGTTCCATTATTTTCCTGAAATAATTGTCGTGCTTTTCATTAGAAAAGCTAATTAAGTATGAAAAATTTAAATTAATTTAATGATTGCGGTTTAATTGAATGTTTCCCTTACACTCTTTCATTTTAATCTAAAAGAAACACAATACTCTATGTGATTAAAATCGCTTCAAATCAAATGGATTGTAGGACGTACGAAATGAAATTGTGGAACCAAAGTCTTATCTATGTTAAAACATAAAATTATGCCATCAAGATAAAATAGAAAATCTACAGATCTTATGCACATGATCTTAAGATTCATTATTAGGAGCGAGAACTGGCGGAGGATTAAATTTATTTTTATTAGAATAGCTAGCAGAAAATAGGAAAACAATGTCATGTAAATTGATTATGACATCGTGCAGCATTGCCAGACTACGTGCCCGGAGAAGAATTTGGCCCTTATCGATGATGAATTTGTTGACAATACCACACGATAATGGATTTTACTTGGTCCGTAACTAATTAATTCACACGACATTGTTTTTCGATTTTTATTAAAATTTTATCAGAAAATAGTTTATCGGTTTCCTTATATCTTCACCCAACGAGCACCATTTAATACATAGTCATTCATGATCTTCACCCTGCTACTGGCTCCGTACGTAATCTCCCCATCTTCTATTCGTCTTGCAGAATCACGCAAGCCAAGAGAAATCCTATAGCAAAAGTGATCAACTTTTTCTACACAGAAACAACAGCCGTTTTTGCGCAGAATGATGATGATTAGGGATTTGATATTTGTTTTATTGGAGTCTCGATGTAACACATTCAACATTTGTAGTTGTACATAAGATTGTCGTCTATAATAGGAAATATCTGTTAAGATATAAGTCATGATATATGTTAAAAAGTTGGGTGCCTTGGTCCCTCAAAAGCATCAAAGTTAATGTTTCGGTGAGCAAATGATGTTGGCCTCTTCCAAATTAATTGTTTCACATTTTCTTGATCAACAAATGTGTGCTCCCACATTTGACTTGTAGCAGAAAATGTCTTCACGATTTGGAAATTTTTTGGCTGGCCAAATTCATGGTTGACATTTGCTGAAGATTTGTAGCGAAATTAACAGAAGCCTTGGACGAATGCTTGGAATCTTCCCTATAAATAGAGAAGTTTGCAGAAGCTCTCTCAACACTATTTCCTTCTTTCAAAACAATCTCTCGTAGCACTCTTCCTTTTGTTTTTTGAATTCCCTTTGAGAATTTTCTGATTAAAAGGTTTCTTGTGCCAACCTTCTGTAATTATTGTACATTCTCTACATATTAGTAAATTTGGCTCACCTTCTAGCCATGGACGTAGGTCACATTGACCGAACCACATAAATCCTTGTGTTCTGTCCCATTTTATTTTGCATTTCTCTATTTTTTGTTACTATTTTTTGGACTATTAAATTCAACCGGGATCTGATTTGAGGACATTTTCCCTAACAAACTGGTATCAGAGTTTCTCTTGTTGGTCTAACTTACCATATGCTTTGTGGTTGCTACTAAAGTGGATCTTCTATATAAATTAGATGTTATTGTGAATCCAAACGGAGCCTACTATTCCAGTTACATCTGCGGGGCCTACTGCCTAGGTTTCATCTTATAGGGCCCATTGCCTCAGTTTTGTAAATGGAGTTCAATTTTACTTATGGGGCCCATGTCCTAACTTTGTCTGGGGGTTGCGTCCAGTGCTTTTGTGGGGCCCACTGTTTTAGTTTCACGTGTGGGCCCACTTGTCAAAAAATAGTCGGAATATCAATTTTTAGCCACCATGACAGTAACGAAGACCTTTATTGAAAAGTTTGATAAGAGTATTAACTTCATTATATGGTAGCTCAGCATGCAGGTCATTTTAATACAAGATAGGTGTGAGATTGCATTTGATGGAGTGGAGAAAAAGGCAGCAGATATGGCATCAAATAAATTCACAGATCTAGATAAAAAGGCTAGATCAGCTAGCATATTGAATCTCTCCAATGAAGTTTTATAGGAAGTTACTGGTGAAAGCACAGCTAAAGGTATTGGGACAAGTTGAAAGCCATGTACATGAAGAAGATGGTGAAAAATCGACTTTATTTGAAATAGAAGTTGTACATGTTGAGGATGACAGAAGGTACATCTGTTCTTTCACATCTGGATAAATTTGATTCTCTTATTTTGGATTTGAAGAATGTAGATGTAAAAATTGATAATGAAGATCAAGCTATATTGTTATTATGTTCCCTCCCCTAATCCTTAAATATTTTTGTGATACTATGATTTATGGGAAAGAGTCAGTTTCATATAATAGTATTAAGTTTGCATTAAATTCAAAAGAGCATATTGATAGGGACATCATTAGGGAGACTAGTAGAAGTCAGGCAGAGGGGCTATTTGTACGAGGTAGATATGAAAATAGAGATTTTGAAAGAAGTAGATCCAAAAGCAGGTCCAAATCTAGACATAGAAATAAAATTTGTAATTATTGCAAGAAAAAGGGGCATATAAAGACTGACTGCTATAAATTGAAAAATAAAGAGAAAAATGAGAATATTAATAGTAACACCGCTGAGGCAAGTGTAGTAGCGAATGAGAATGAGAAAATTATCTTTGTAGCCACAGAAGATAAAGTCAGTACTAATAAGGAGTGAATTTTAGATTCTGGTTGTTCTTACCATATGAGTCCCAACAGGGAGTGTTTTTCCACTTATGAGTCATTGGATGGTGGAATTATTTTGATGGGTAATAATGCTGCATGTAAAGTTGTTGGTAAAGGTACAGTCCGGATCAAAATGTATGATGATATCATTAGAACACTCACTGACGTTACACAGGTTCCTGATTTGAAGAAAAATCTTGTCTCTTTAGGTACTCTCGATTCTTAACAGTCTGTTTGGTTACTGTCTCCAATATGCAGAGACGGAACGAGACAGAAATTTGGAGACGGAACAGAACATAAATTGGAGACAGTGAGCTGTTTGGTTGTGATGGACAGAACAGAAACAATTGTCTCCGTCTCAAGAATAGAAATGTGTTTGGTTGCAGGGGACAGAACATAAAAATAGTGCCTATGACGAAAATGCCCCTATAGTATAATATGATTGGAAATATGTAATTTATTGATTATTTTATAATTGTAT
>JAOTAY010000003.1:27034790-27062218 GCA_025629805.1 Erythroxylum baracoense | reverse complement strand
TATTATTTATATGAAAATATTTAAAAATTATTTTTATTTCATATTAATTGTCATTATTATTTATTATTAAGATTTTTAAAGCATGATTGATGTAAACTGTAAACTAGTAAAGTATAAAGTACAACTGTACAATAGATCAATATGAACTATTTTGTAAATTTTAAAAATTTTAGGGACTATTTTATAAATTTAAAAAATTACCGGAAACGGTATCCTGTACTGACCGATATCGGTACAGTTCCGTTCCAGAACTCAATCCGATACCGAGTCCGATATGGTATTCATAACTTTAATTACAATGGATCAAATTGTTAGACTTCAATCAGTACGTACTAATGTGTTTATAGAGAGCTAAAATGATCAACCATGAATTACAACTTTCAGCTGTTTTTCGACTCATTACTAAGTGCACTATGTTTGTTGTGAGCTATGAATGCGGCTCGAACCCAATTGACAATGTACTCTGCAATTTGATTTCCTTGTATAATTTTTATTAATATTCAAAACTAATAAAAATAAGGAACTATTTTTCATTATATTATTTTTATCAAGAAGTCTCACGTAAAAAGAAATGTTACAGTAATATGATTGAGAGTATGAGCACAGTACTAATTTCTTGTTCCTTTTTTAGTATTCCTAAAAGAATTTAGATAAAAATGATATTTAAAGAGAAATTTATAAAAGTCGTATTGTTCCAAGCATAAGCATAAGCAAACCAACAATGAAAAATTGCATTTTGACAAATTTTTTAAAGATAAATTGATATTAATAACTAAAGGAGTGTAAAGGGTGTAAGGATAAAAAAAGAAAAGAAAAGAATAATGAAGATGTGTGCTACTAGAGTGTCTTTATCGTTAGTTTTTTTTAATTCAATTCATAAACTTTTTAAAATTACAATTCCATCCCGATAATTCCAACATTTCAGGTACCGGCCAATCAATATCGACCGGTATTCGTAAAAAGTATGATACTTATGTTTTGAGTACTCATTTTCAGTCGGTATAGAATGATACTCATAACCATAGATAAAACATATAAGATTTGGAGGACTATACAACTTGATATTCAAAATACCCGCAAATCGACTGCAAATCTCTATATCAAAGTCCCATTTCATAAAGAAACACTCATAGCCCCATGCTGACTTGTCATCAAGAAATTGATATGGTATATAGATTCTGACAACCACTCCCTGAATTAATTCATGACAAGAAATTAAATCAAAGTGAGTTTTAGAAATGACTTATGAAGAAATAGAGAACCACAGAAGAAGGGCAGAGATATACCATAGGGACGCTTCAGCAGGGAAAAAATAGTGAAGCACCTGGAGGAGACGGAGCTTCTCACAGATTTTATTGATATACAAAAAATACTATTATTTGTTACAAATAAGTAACACATACTTTTTAATATCAGTATGCTATGATAGAATATCAAAAATACCATGTTTCAATACTAGGACATGGATATATAATAACGTACCTATGTACCTAAACCCATTCAATCATTCGTTACATGTAATTAAACACCAAAACTTTAAATAAGAATATGATCACGACTGTGTGTAAAGATGACCAAGCCTTAATATAAAATATATAAAGACATAATATATGTAATAGTAGCTTTGTGTATAAAAACTATCATTAGTCAAGAATAAGCTTGGATTATCTAGTGTTTAAATTTGGAATACCATAGGTTAATACAAAATATAATAGGAAACTATGCAAATAATATTACACCTATGTACAAAAACTATTATCATTCATTGCAAATAAACAACACTAATACTCGAATATTAGGATCTTATGACTGAGTACAAAGAACATTATGTCTCAGTGATGTTAGGTATTGTTAGGATCTTATGATGTTAGGTATTGGTAGAAACGTTTATTTACACACTTATGTAATCACCCTTTGATGATATGTTAATTTTTTAATGATAACTATGTACCAAATCCGGTTTATAAAAGGTTGTGTTATTGTAAAGGACATGATTAGTGACACATATGTATATGATGTAATACGTAACAATATCTTAGTTACGTATCCCGGATCGAACATGAAAGGGCAAGAAACGAAGAAATGTGAAAAATTCCTAATTTTGATTCTATAACTTCAAACGAGCTTTTAGAAGTTGAAACGAGCTCAAATCTACCGCCGTCTTCACGGGAATCTATCACCAGGACGCGATCTAGTTCTTTCTACAGTTTTTTCAAAACGTAAGCTCTATTAACGGGTTAGAGAACCCTTATACTTACGATTGATATAAGCAACTGTAGGAGACCTTAACCTTTATATGTAACTTCTATATCAGACTTCTCCATCATAAGACTGATATAGGTCCAGTCCATACTAATTGAAATCTATTTTTCACCCAAACTTTGACTCATTGATTTAGATCATTTATTGGGTCACTTTATTATCTTTATCTGGATCAAATTACATAACTTAATCAATAATTTATTTAAAGACCAAAAACTACAATTAAATATTGTCTAACTTTATGGACAAGGACAAAATTGTCCAATATTCTTCCCCTTGGACAATACTTAATTGCAATTTTGACTCAAGTTTAAAAACTCGCTTAAGCGACGCTACTGTATTAATTGACTAAGTCTAAAAAACAAAACATTTGATCCAAAGATAACGAAAGTCCATTATTCCATCTTGAAAGGCTTTCGATACCGAAAAGTATCAGATGCATGTGTCATATTCAACACAGATCTAATACAGTCACATATACCTAATACCTTACTAACATGAATGGAAAAGTAGAGTGTGGCAAACTAGGATGATACCTTTATGATCTAATATGTATCATCTTCGTTTATATGTCTCAATTTCTCCAACTTCATACTAAATTACATGTGCTAAACTGTAGCAGAGAAATCATGTTTTCTCTCACCGAATGTTAAACAGCATTAGAGCAAACTTGTTTCCTCTCACCAAAAGTTAAATAGCATTAGAGAAAACATTTATGTTCTCCAACTGAATACTAAACTGCATTGGAGAAACTTTATAAGAATAAAAACTTATATCCCCTATGTCATATAAAACTTTAAGGATATCCGTATAAAACTTTATGTGTTTAAATGACATAGGCTCAAAGTCAACCTATATATATGCCCAATGACCTTTAAATGCTTAAGATTGACACAAATCTGAAGACTTCCATACGTATTATGACAATGTATGATTACACATATTACTGAGGATAGATAATGATCATCTTTATTAATGAACCATTATACCATCATAATAAATCAAAATGTACAAATGTATATAGACTAAACAAAACGATCCCCTAGCTAATAATGTCTAAGGACTTCAAAACATCCTTACTATATACTTGTATTCCAAACACAAGTGGGTAAAGTCCTTTAGTTAAAGAATTGACTTATAGCTCCTCAGTCTTTAAATGCTTCAAAACTTAATGTCACGTTTTCGTATCACCTACTTCATGATCAAATATTTGACCTCAAAATGCTAAGACCCTGTGATGTTCAATGTTGTTATTAAACAATGTAGTAGCTTGATTATCACATTATACCCGAATGGGTTTAGCCATTGAATCAACCACAAGCAACTCAGAAATCAAATTTCTAAGCTAAACCATCAGTGAAGTAGCCCCATAGCATGCACTCTGCATGTATGGTCTAGCAAATCACCTGTGTCTACTTGACACTCTTCCACGACATTATACCATCTTCTAATTTAAACTGTAACCTTAAGAGGACTTCCAATCATCTCGACACCTAACTTAATTTGAATTTGAATTCCCTACGAGGTTTAGTTTGTTGACTTTTCTATACATCAACATATAATCCTTCTTTAATTATCTCAACACTCACTTAACTACATTTCAATGGTCTATATCTGGGTTAACCAGATAATGACCAAACAATCAAACAGTAAAGGCAATGTCCTAGATAGTACATAGCTCAGCATACATCAGGTTATCAACCGCATTAGAATACGGAACATTCCTCATAACCTATCTCTTTACTTTATTCTTTGGATAATATGCCAAAGATTATCTCTCACTATGAGAGATAGATGCTACGACAGGTTTACAGTTAACCGTATCAAACCTTTTTGTAACATATACTCAATGTATGCACTCTTTGAGAGGTATGATGAGTGTTAAGATCTGTCCCAGTGAATCTGAATAACTAGGACAAAAGATGTAACACACTACTACCATAGGACATATGCCCGAAACTCTTGAGAATATCCGAGCACATACCCTACAGGAATGGCGTGTTAGAGCAGTCACATTCACTTACTCTGCACTTCAGTCATAACACTAAGACCTGCGGAACTAGTTCTGCCTCTACCTCTGCCTCTCTATCCTGTTCCACTAGCTCTACTTTGCTAGACAGTCGTCTCAGGCACTGAGCCCCTTCTCACTCTAGACTGGACTTCAGAAATTGCAGGACAGTCCCTAAGCTGATGCTCATGAGAGCCGCAACGTAAACAAGCTCCGGTTAATCTCTAACATTCGCCACCATGTTTCTTCCCACAGTACCTACAGCTAGGCATCTGCGATGGCTGCGTGTTATATGTTGGTCCCCTAGATGCCTGGCCCCTACTAAAAGAGGTAGAACCGCCTCTCAACTTAAATCCTGACTGTCTCAATCTCAACTATGATCGCAATGGTCCACTTTGACATTTGCTGAATTTTTTTACCTGAATCAGCTTGAAATTCACCGGGTCTTTTCAGTCTGAACTCCTGCTTGTACTCACCTCTTTCATCCTTCAACAGCTGTTCAGTTCTGATCAAAGCGACTCTTAACTTAGCAAAGCTACTCAAATTAGTGATCACCAGTCTTGTTCTGATTTCCATATTTAGCCCATCTTCAAATCGTCTACATTTGTCTTCCTTATTAGTCAACTTACTCTTGTAATAGTCAACACATGTTCCCAGATCATCATAATCTAGAATTGAAAGAATGCTTTCCTTAATCAATCTCTCAACCCTAGCTCTGGAAATGTAGCTTAAACTTTTATGTCATACCATATATGACTTTTCATTCATTAGGGTCTATTTCATGACTTGTTTAGCGAGATACGAAGAAGTATATATCTAATTTAGGATAAGACATATTCTATACAAACCATATGACAAAAAAGTTGTACCATTGTATTATGCATTAAACACAACTGTATAATAGAAGCATTAAATACAAAATTCTTTGTCCAAAACTAATCCAAATATCAAATATAAAATGTGCCATGTAAAACCAAAAATGGACCATACAAAACAGTTCAATACATACATTCCCCATAGATATTAATTCCACTTCTTCATTGCAGTGAACCATCAGTTTCTCCTTCTCTTTATTTGGCTTTATCCTGGATATGAACTCTTGCATTGTGGAAGCACATTAATCAGACACTCCATTATATAGCCACCAAATACTTAATGTGACTATCACAAATGAGATTCATAAATTGATAAGCTGAGGAGTTACTTGATGGTTACAGTCTTTCCTTCTAGGCCTTATACTACTGGTTACTTTATATCCTTAGGACCTTTGTTAACACTGTATTAACCAACATCAGTATGTGGAGAAGATTTAGTTTTTCTACCTTTGATCTTAGTGGGTTTCATCTTTGCCTTCCCTTTAGTTGCTTCGAGGGCTATTGGAGTAACAAGCTTGAGTTTCTCCTCCTCAGTAACATAATGGGTAATCAAAGCATTGAAATCTCATTCCTTATCCTACGAATGTTTAACATCTTCAGTCTACTATGAAGATCGATCATTCTTGATATGTTCTCCTTTGCTCTCCCTTCTCCTGTATACCTTATCGAGAATAATTCTTTTATCAAGGCACTTGTCTCAATACTAGGGGAGACTGTGTACCTCTGGGAGACATTACTAAGAAATTACTTCACTATGTTTGTGTTCGAAAGTCCATTCAGCAGATGGTCAGGTATGAATTTCCTAATGGTCATCAAACATAATCTGTCAGACCGATCCTGGGCTTCACAAGGTACTTTATGAGCTTTCGAGCTCATGGATGTAGGTGGAGATGGCTTATTCATCCATATGGTCATATCAACCTCAACTATCTTTATAACATTTAATACATCCTCTGTCCACTTCTTTGTATTAAACCCAGTCATTGTTTCAATGGTGGCACTGTTTTTATTAACCGAAAAGGTGACTTAGTAACTTTGATTAGATTAACAAAAATGTAGGACAACAGTGATACTAAAAGCCATTAAATAGTATCTTTACTAAAAATCCGATCACATATTTTATGAAACACCTATGGACTGAATGCATAATATATGCAACTAGACCTTCATATATAAAAGTGATCAGAGTACAAACTATCAACTCTCATGACACTACCACTTATGGGCGAATAGATCATTCAAGCAACGACTTTCCTCTATCCAATGCCTTTATGTACATCTCAAAATCTCATGTAAGGCCAACACTTGTGGGCAGAATAACTAAACATGAGACCAGAGACATCCCCTAACATGTAAGCAGAACAATTCAAAATACTGACTTAAAAGGCCACTGTGGTGATTACATCCTCATCAGCACTCAAAAAGTCTACAAACACAAGGGATACATCTTTATATTATCCTCACATTCTTGATGGGCATATGGTATGTGACAATGTAACTTCAATAAATGCAGAAACCCGAATGCAAAGTCTCATTGTCACATACTCATGTTAAAGACATTCTCTGAAAACTTCATTTAAGACTTTCGTAAGCAGAGTGACTATCGTGCATTACTGGACACTAAACTGACTACCCGAGACATAAGAATTTCATGTATCTCCTTTATGGCAAGTTCGATGCATGAAAATTTACTCAAAAATAGCTTCAGAATGTCTTAATTCCTTTTCTAAATAACTATCATGCGATTCCGAACACTAAACATGAGACCCGAGATGAAAAAACTTGAAGTATCTTGCTCACGTGATGTCCGAAGCATTAAAATTTACTCAAAATTGGATTCAGAACACCGTAATTCCTTTTTATGGAGTTAAAATTTAATTTATTACTAATGTAATAAATCCAAAAAAAATGGAAAAATTCACTTTATGAATTTCCCGGACTTGAAAACTGACCCAAAACACCCTGGGGCACCCTTACGGAAAATATGAAATTTTTTAAAATTTACGATAACAACGTCCGTACGGGCTAACGTCATTCAGTCGTGCGTCGGAGCGAACGACGAGTATCAAACATGCACCAGCGCTAACACATTGGAGGTCCGTCTAGTGTGTGTGGCGTGCGGTGGTGCATGCAATGCATGCTCCAGACACGGGTTTGGTCCATATTTGGTCACGTGTCCAACGCATGTAATGCACACGCCAGACTCGTCGCCTTTCCTGTGCTACGCAACCGACAGTGAGATGCTCCTCGCTCGAAAAAGGCTATTTTTGGTGAGTTTTGGGTCCCTTTTTTGTGCTCCCGGGCTCATTTTCTCTCTGTTTCTCAAGGCTAAACACATATATACTACTTTTATGTAATAAAAAGAAAGGAAAAACTAAGAAACAAAAGTTAACTCTTCGAAAACCTTATAGAGAGAAAAACCAAAAAATCTTTATTTTTAACCACCCGATCACGTCACTGCTCTGATACCACGTGTAATACATAACAATACCATAGTTATATATCCCAGATCGAACGTGAAAGGGCAAGAAACGAAGAAATGCAGAAAATACCTATTTTCGGTTCCATAACTTAAAACGAGCTTTGTGAAGCCAAAATGAGTGCGAATCCACAGCTGTCTTCATGGGAATCCATCACCGAGACGCGATATAGGTCTTTCTAGTGTTTTCTAAAAGCGTAAGTTCTCTTAACGGGTCAGAGAATCCTTATGCTTACGATTGATATGAGCAACCGCAAGGGACCTTAACCTTTATATATAACTTCTATATCGGCTTCCCCTTCACAAATTTGATATGGGTCCGATCCACACTAATTGAGATCCATTTTGCACCCGAAATTTGACCTATTAATTTAGATTATTTATTGCGCCACTTTATTATCTTTATCTAAATCAAATTATGTAACTTAACCGATAATTTATTTAAAAACAAAAAAATGCAATTAAATGTTGTCTAACTTTATGTGAAAGGACAAAATTGTCCAACATAAGAAACCATATGCACATCAGATATTGTGGGACACATTTAAGTATATAACCATGTGATCAGCTACGATAACATTTGGATTATTGAATGGACTACATATGTTTAACTACACCGCGCTTTTTTTTGTTGATTTAAAAACACACCCATCTTATCATTGTAGACTGATATTTTTCTCAAATTTTATTCTAAGTAACTCCTGCGTTCAAAATAAGATGATGTCAAATCAGCCCACAATTACAAATATTTGGAAAAGAGATTATTGTCACTTTCTCAGGTAACTTATATTCAAAGTATTTTAAAATGATTTCGTATGCAAAATTATAAACTAATAGATAATCCTATTGTTAAAAGAGAAGGTCTCATTAAGAAGTTTAGCTCATATATGTCACAAGAAAGGAAATAAATGAAGAAAACCACCTATTTCAATACAAATGGAAGTCTTATATATGTCATAATGTATAACACATCTAGATATTTGTTTCGTTTTTAGGATGGCGAACAAATATCAATCAAATTTAGGACAAGAACATTGGAAAACAGTAGAGAATATTGACACATCTAAAAGGAACTGTTGAGTATGCCTTATATTATTAAAGCAATGACCTGAGTATACAAAGGTATACAGATGTAAACTGCGGAGGCGATTTAGATGAGAAAAAAGTACATTTGAATTTATTTTTTAACTTAACAATGGTGTTATATCATAGAAAAGTAAGAAATAATCATGGATGGTCTTATCTATATGGAAGCTAAAGTTATAGCATTTTCAATAGCAATAAAAGAATTCGTGTGGCTTATATGATTCTTGGTTAATTTAGGAGTCACTCAAAACGAGTCTAATCTAGTAACAATCAACTGTGATAGGCAAGCAGCATTCTCTTATACTAAAGACCCTAAATTTCATTGAAAATTAAGAATATAAATACTAAGTAAAATTATATAAAAGATATAGTTACATGAATGAAGTATATATCTACATAAGCTATGGTAGAAAACCCAACAACAAAACCAATTTCTTAAGAAACATACATTAGGCATATAAAGTCACTAGGATTATATAAATATTAAAATGTAATTGATTAACATTTCTGCATATATATTCATTCAATGTATTGTCATATATAAATACAAATATACGTTGGCATTATTTATTAAGTTATAAGCATCACTTAGTACTTGATTATAAAATATGTAGAGATTATATGACATTTTTTTCATATGAATCAAAGAGTATGTCAGACATATAAAATGTTGACCATCTAACATAGGCAATCACTTCTAGTTTTTTTTATGACTGACGATGAGGTAGGATCTAAGTTTATTGTTAAGGTAATAATTTTGAGCTAAAGTAAGAAACTTAAATCATGAATGTTGACTTAGATGATAAGTCAAAAAGAAATTGTTTTATAGTGATCATATTGTCACCATACCTATCTTAAGTTACATAAGAGAGTTCAAATTCATAAATTTAAAAGTATATAAGTGAATTCAAGTTAAACATTAAGCATGTTTGAACCAAAACCTGTATAGTATTAATTTATAAAAAAACATACACTCCAAATTAATAGGAATCAATATTATATATAGCACATAACTGTTACCATGTATGGTAAAACGACCATAAAAAGGATTAATGTAAGTTATAAGATTTACACTTATATTGTGTGAGACCCTAGAGGTTACGTGAGCCTCATAATATAACCTGAGAGCTCTTGTCTAATTCTTAAGAATTAAATTTAAGTATTGCTACTTTAGAATGTTACCAGAAGATTATGTTTAAAATGGTCTTGTAGGACAGCTCTAGGAAAGTAAATTAAAATCAATTCAAGATAATTTAGAATAGAGGAAGGGCTTCTTCTTATTAGTAACTTGCATAAGTAAAACTAAGTATTCAAAAGTGGCCACAAACTCGTAGGAACATAATTGAATGAACTTATCACATAATGAAATAAATAAGATCAAAGGAGATTTAAATACGAGATATGACCTAGGGTACGACATACAAAATCTACTCAAAGATTGATTTATTAATCAAAATTTCATATATTCTTATCATATATATGGCCATAAGTTCTCGTCATATGGTTATCTCATGGATTATTGGAGAAGTATGAGAATATACAGAAATATTATTAACTAAACTCATCATATATGAGTGAGAGATGATATGAACGTACATAGCTAATGAGTTTGAGGTGAAACCTTTCAATTATTAAGGATTAAAGAACAGTTTATAATCTTCACTTATCTATAAATATAATATAATGATTATTTAAAAACTAATAATTATCATCTAAACAATACACAAGATAAATAAAGGATAATTTCTATGAAAAGAAATAAGTTTGTTACAAGCATTTTTTTAACTGGTGGAATAAAATTAAATTCAAATAAGTAATTTGATTAATGATGCATATGATAATGAAAAATCTTGTGTTTATCTACATGTTTGAATTTCCTACAAAGACAAAAAAGAATCTCCCTAAGTGCATATATTTCTCTACCTTTATCCCTCTATTTTCATCTCTTATTTTTTTGCCTCTTTATGCTTTCATCCTTTGATTAATTTCTTAAAAAGCTTTTGAGATTTCCCTTTTCTCTTGGCAAAGTTGTGTTGTATATATGTTAAGGATTTCTATTTTTAGATATTGGGTTTAAGGAATTTCTGAGTTATGTTTTAAAGTTTGGTTCATTCTTTATCTGGTTGTCGAGATCTCAAGGTTTTTACATGTTTCTCATCTAGTTTTCCAAAAAATTTTTTTTTTTTGTGATTTTGACATGGTATTCTTGAAGACTTGAGTATGGGTAAGGAACACTTATAATGACAATAAAGATTTTCTCATTTTTCTCACATTTTTTGTGTCAAAATTCTTTATTCTGTCAAATAAAGTCTAGCTCAAAGGAAGCTGAGTTGTTTCCTTAATGACTTGATTTTATTCCAAAAGAAAGAGAATGGCTTATGAAGAGGGATGAGGATAGATCTTCAATAGAGAAAAATCTCTAAAAAGAAAAGACACAGGGAAAGACTAATAGAAAAGTCTCTATATATCTGTATGTGTATTCGTGTATTTGATAGAGGTATTTATACATTTTGGATGATCTAAGTAAAGAAAAGAAATCAAGGTGATAATTACATTAAAATTACATATATAATTTTAGGACTAAATTAAGGTTAAATCAATATCGTTGGTTAACTTTTAAAGATATGTTAATACCCCCTCAAACTCAAGGTAGTAATGAAGATGATAACTTCAGTTTAGAGATAAGTTATTGAAATCGCCAAAGTAATGGGATTTGGAGAAAAGATTTGCAGTTTGCAATTATAATAAGATAGGAATAAGCTTTATAGTGCCATAAAGCACATTATGTCGTATAAGATGAAAACCAATCTCATTGTGTTTAATTCATTCATGGAAGACATCGTTGCAAGCAATTTGTATGGTAATGTGATTATCACAAAAGAGTTTATCTGAAGAAGAGGAAGGGAAACCTATATCTTGAAACAACCATTGTAACTATAGGAGCTCAGAAGTAGTGTCAACAAAAGGTCAGTATTCTACTTTAGTGCCAGAGTGACAGATAATTATTTGCTTCTTGTTTCATCATAAAATGAGAGATGGATTAAGAAAGAAGCAATAATCAGTAGTGGATCAACGGTCAATTGGGTCTCCAACCCAGTCAATATCAAAGTATGCATACAAGTCCAGTGACAATGAATGGCTAAAATAAAGCCCATAGAATAAAGTGCTTATAATGTACTAAATTATATAAAGAAAAACTAATAAGTGAATGGTTCGAGGTGCAAACATGAATTGAATTATAATATGAACAACATAGGCAATGTCTAGACAAGTGACAGAGAGGTATATAAGATTGTCAACTAACTGGCAATAAAGTGTGTTATCATTAAGAAGATTTCTTTTAGTAGTAGAAATATGATCACTGAAGTCAAGTGAAGTACTAGTAATCTTAGTGTCACTAGGACCAACATAGGAGATAAGATCAACGACATATTTTGCTTGTGATAAATAGTAACCAAAGTCATCAAATTATAGTTAAAGTCTTAAAAATAGCTAAGATTTTCTAAGTATTTCATTTCAAATTATTGATGGAGAAAAGATATGAGAGTAGAAATATCCCCCGTGTCATTGCCAATTATTATCATATTTTCAATGTAAAGAAGAAAAAAAGTCCATCCTTAATCCATTTTACGAAGAAACAAGGCATGATCATAAGAGATGGATTTAAAGCCAAGGCAATCAATAGTGAAGCTGAAGTTATCAAAGCAGGCTCTAAGAGCTTACTTCAGTTCACATAAGGCTTTACAAAGGTTACATACTTTATTAGGTGGATGGTCATGCCCAAGTGAAGATTGCATATACACTTCTACAAGGATATCACCATTGAGAAATGAATTCTTGAGATCTATTTGGAATATTTCACGATGCTTGCTAATAGCAACTGCAATAAGACTATAGAATAAATTTAAACAAGCTACAGGAGCAAATGTCTCCTCAAAATCAATCTTATATTCTTAAGTTAACCCTTTATCAACTAATAAGACTCTGTATCTTTTAATGGATACATCAACGCGAGTCTTGATTTTATACACTAATTGACCTATCTAGAGGCAATTCAAACAAGCTACAGGAGCAAATGTCTCCTCAAAATCAAACTTATAGTCTTAAGTTAACCCTTTATCAACTAATAAGACTCTGTATCTTTTAATGGATACATCAATGCTAGTCTTAATTTTATAAACTAATTGACTTATCTAGAGGCAAGTCCCAAGTATTGGTGTCAGAAAGAGTTTTTAGTTCTTTCGCTATTGCTTTTTTCCATAGTATAAAAGTGTTAGTCACATTGAAATGCTAGATTTATAAGATAGGTTTATAGGAAAATATTTTAGGAAATAAAAATATGGTAGGATTAGAGAATACTAAGAAAGTTCTCTAACCTGAAATTTTGAAAGTGTAGGAAACATTTTATATTCCTGAAATGCTACATGTCAAGAGATACGAAGTCTTTGAGATATGGGAACTCAATATCTCTACCCTTTTTTGGTATGCCACATCCAAGGAAACAACATAAGGGTGCTCTTAGTTCTAGTTTAGTTTACTCACAACGTTGAAGAAGAATAAAGCAAGAACAATCGAAATCTTAAGAGATTGATAACTAAAAGAATAATTGAATAAGTGAATATATGGAAAGATAATACCTATAACAGGAGGCAGAATACAATTGATATTGTAAATAGTTGTAAGAGTTACTTCTTCCTAACAGGTTTCAGGAAAAGAAGAGGATATAAGGAGGGCTCAAATAGTATTAAAAATATGCCTATGTTTACATTTTGCTATACTATTTTATTATGATATATTTAGATAAGATCTTTGAATTATAATCCCTTATTTAGCCATAAAGTGGACAAAGTTTGTATCTTTATATTCCACGTCGTCATCATTGTGAAATATTTTTATCTTGCAAGAGAATTGAGTTTAAATCATATTAGAAAATCAAGTGTAAATGGAAAATAGTTTAGATATATAATGTATTAGATAAATCCATATATAATGGAAAATTATTCAAAAAGATCATATAGTATCTCGAACCACCCATAGTTTCATAAAGAGAGGGATCCAAAATGTAAAAGTATATCAGAACAAAAGATGTTAACCAGTGGAATCATTAATAATAAAGGATAAAGCATGACCTTTAAAATTTTAATAAGAGACACCGTTGAAGTTTTCAATCTTAATAGAGCCTAGAAAATAATAAAGACAAGAATGTCAAAGATGGGAATTAATAATACTAACAATACATAATTTTAAAAAAAAACACTAACAATACATTTGGATAGGAGATTCAGAAAAAATAAGCCCAAACTGTCATACAAATTATTTTTTATCCCACATATCTCACTCGTTTGTGGATCCAACGTAGTGCAACCATGATTAAAAAAGATAAGTCAACACTAAGTTCACATATTTGTACAACAAAAATAAGATTCAATGAGAGTTTAGGAACAAGAATAGTTTCAGGTAAGAGTAATTTGGGTGTATGACCAATGCCTATACTCTTAACATGAATGGAAGAGTTGACATCAGCATGAAAAATATGTGGAACAAATTGTATTGATGAAGATTGAAGAATGGAAGAATGGAAGAATCTAAAGTCATAAAGTTACAATAAGAAAAATCAAGATACCAGGAAGTTAAAGTACCTAATATGACAAAAAAGACAAGAGTGGATACAATACTAGATTTTGGTTAAAGCTATAGGAAAAGAGCATGAAGACCTTTTAAGGAGAATTTCAGAGAGGTGCTTTCTATTAAGCCTTCTGTGGCAAAAGCAGAAGTAGGATGAAAAGAGTTGGAAGAGTTACCTTGTCCAAAGTTCTGTTTGATCCATTTCTGAAATTTATAAATGTGATATCCGAGCCTTTTGTAGCAGCTACAAGATCCTTATAAAACCCAAGTTATGAGAAGTTTAAGATGGGTTGCAAGAACAACATTAGGAGGTGGAACAAACTTTTCTATACATAGTGTATTGAGTCGGCTCTCTTCCATAATGAGCTTCTTAATAATATTATTAAGAATTGGTAAAGATACTCGATGGAGAGGATAGTTATGGATAGGTTTAAACTCATCTTGCAAAGTCAGCAGCAAATGCCAGATGTGTTGATGATTATGAAGATTTGCATAAATAGTTACATAGCTATGGATTGCCTGTTCGGGTTATTATTACATTCGATGGAGTCTTTTATAAAATTGAAATTGATTAAAATGATCAATTACATAGTAACGATTCTTTAGAAGTTCTATACCTCTTAGTTTATGTCAAAGCATTAAAAATCAAGTTTGATGGCTTTAGTACATATGTTCTGAAACCATGTCAATATTTGTTGATTCATTGCATCCCAATATACTAGACATTTTATGAGTATATCTAATTCTTAATCTTTCTTTTTGTTGATTTAGGTATTTCTCCATTAATCATATGCCAAAGGAGCCTCTCTTTAAAAAAAACTACTCATTTTCTTAACCTATAGTTCATAGGTTGAGCCATCAAAAGTGATGTTAATAGCGTTAGGATTGGCGAAGTTTAGAGGTATCTATTATGAATAAAAGTAATAAAATGAGAAAACATATCTGTAGAGCTGGAATTTGATTATTTTTACCTTAAAAATGGATTTAGAATGTTGGAAAACTTTAAAACTAATTTGAGTTGTAAAAAAACCAATAGAAAAAGGTCAAACTGGATGGTTAAAAGATGGTTAACAGTTTTGAATCGAATCAAACCAAATTGACAGCTTAACCCAAACCATAGAATAGGATAGGATGTTGAAGACATGAAATAATGGAATATGTACACGTGTCACTAATAAGATATAGACCTATGGCAATGATGGATGACTTGATGATTTTGTGATGATGTGTTAATGATGTGGAGTTGATTTAATATGTCAACACATGGTTCAATGACAACTTGTTGCTGGAAAGCAATAAACTATTGGTTGAATTCTTATATTAAACAAAGTTTAAGGCCTAGTTATATAGGCATATGGTGCAATAAACCAAAGCTAAGCACAAGTTTTTTTAAAAAAAAGAGAAAGTGGGTAACATAGCTCGGTAACATCTCTCCTTCTAACTGAAAATTTTTTCAACAATTAACATGCTTATTTGACTAATTTCAACTACTCCACTAACATGCTACTTCTAGTACTTAGGAAGCAATTCATCTACTAACCAAAAACTCAGGAACTAACTAAATAATAGTTTAAAGCACTTTAACCAATACTATTCTTTTCTTCAAACTTCATGGAGCACTTTTCTCCCTAACTTATGAAGCATTTCTCTTCAATACGATGTACTTCTCATAATTATAACCAAATTCATTGATGCAATTTATCACCAACCCTTAATTTTTGGAACATATCTCTCCATAACGCACATCTCACAACTAATACCAAAAAGAGTTTCTTCTTTTGTCACTTGCTCTTTTTTTTTGTTCTTCATTTTTAAATTTACAGTTCTTTTGCAGATGCTTAAATCTCTTACACTTGTAATGTTAATGCTTTGCGTTACTCCAACCATCTTTCTTTTCATGATCGAGTTTCTTAGAAATACTAGATTGGAGAACATTGGCCTTTCCCTTTGAGGATAAATTCTTGGCTAAATGAACTTTATAAAATTTTTCTTCAACTATGCCGTCCCTTATTGATCTTCTTTAGTCCACTACTTAAAGAGCATTAAGTAACTCTATAAATGTTATTTTTAATAGATCTTTAAAATCTTCAAGTAAGGAATTTTTTAATCACACCTTTTTGTAAAAGTCAAGAGAAGTTTGTCTACTATTCGTTGACTAGGAAATTCTTTACCAAGCAATTTGATTTGGTTGAGAATGGATATTAGCCTGCTTTTATATTCCTTGAGGCCTTCAGGTTTCTTCATTTTTAGCATATCAAATTCTCTTTTAAGATTCAAAATTTTTCATCAACCTTGTTTTATTGTTACCTTCAAACTCTTCCTTAAACTTCTCCTATGCTTCTTAGGTGATTTACAAGCCATTATGCTTGTATAGATTTCTCCTGATAAGGTTGAATGTATACAATAAAACACTTTTAGTTTCCTTGCCACTTTTTCATCATGCTACTTAATTTGATTTAGTGTGAGATTTTTTAGAAATGTGATAGGATTAAAATCACTCTTAACAACCTCCTACAGACTCAAGGCTTTTAAATAGAATTTTATTCTGATTTCCCATGACTGATGATTTTCTCCATTGAAAATAGGTATAGTATGAGGAAAATTATTTGATGTCATTACACTAAAGGTTGAATACATAACCAAAAAATTTTACTTTATCCTTTTTTTTAAAATTAAAGGTAATATATTACTAATACTGTAAACTGATGTACAATCTTATTTCAAGGATAATCACAAAAAATTACAATCACATCTCACCTACTAACAGCAAACTTCTAATAACAACATTAAACCCATCTAAATTAACTAGTTCACTCTAAGTTCCTGTCTATTGGCTTCTTGCATCCCTTTGGCTATGTTTACTTCCCTAATCAAGTTAACAATAGTAGCAGTGAGCTTATACTTTGATTGTTCCACTTCCTTATATAGACGGTGATTTCGCTCCCTCTAAATGTAATATACCACCATCTGGAACGATGTCTGGATGAGAAGCCCATCACATATCCTAGGTCTAGAATACCACATAACATCATTCAACACCTCATTTCACTTATAAGAAACAAAAAGGACCCCTATAATATGCAAAATTCTGCTCCACACCATTTGGTATAAGCACATTGAAAAAAACAAATGATTTCTGCTCTCATGATCAAGCTTCCAAACTAATGGTCTTTTGTTCACAGTCTATTTTTAATAGCTAACCACACAAAAATAGCAGATTTGGGGCTTATTACCTGTTTCCATACCAAATTAGCCCATGGTACAGCTTCCTGCAATCTCCCAATACTATAGGATGATTTGGTCGAAAATTCCCCACTACGATTTACCACCTAAATCATCTTGTCCAGCTGGTTTCGAAGTTGCATACTATTCACATAGTTTTCACGTACGTGGCCAAAGCGACATGTACTCAAATGTGCTCTCTCCCGAAAAATCCATGCCACCGTAGCTTCCTTAGGTATTCAGTTTCTAAAAGCTAATAAATCAAGCCGCTGCCATAATGCGCTGAATGCATTCCAATTATCATACCAAAAACTAGTCACCTCGCCATTCCCGACCCTAGTTTTAATCACAGGATACGTCGTGTCTCGGAGCATCAACATACTTCTAAAAAACCAGGAATGTTTGTACCTCGCTAGTAGTTACCAAAAATTGTGCCCATTAAGTCGATAACTTTGTACCCATTTGACCAACAATGCTTCTTTATCCACAAATAGTCTCCATATTTTTTTCATGAGTAGCACCCTTTGCATTCAAGTGATTGAAAGAATACCCAAACCTCCTTGTTTTTTTTTGGCACCACCACATCACACCATTTAACTTTTGCTCCAGTGCACTTTTCATGCTTGCCAGTCCATAAGAAGGATTTTAATATCCTATCCATCTCCTTGATAACTTTCTTAGGAATCACCACATGTGCAGCCCAATGAACATGCATGCTATTCAATATGGAAACAATGAGAGTAACTCTAGCATCTAATGATAGGAAACGATTTTGCCAAGCACTAATTTGTCCTTTCAGTTTCTCCAAGAATGGAAAAAAATCATAATATTTGGGCTTGCCTGCTTTAATCGGTACTCCTAGATACCTGAACGGTGCTTCTTGGAGAGGCACCCACCAAACTAGTAAGCCTATCCAGATTTCAAACATTGGAAGACACAAAAATTCCACTCTTCTGTATATTCACCTTCATTCCCGACCACCCAGAGAAAGTATTCATCAAGCTCGTCATCGTCAATAGCTCATGAGGTTCGGCTCTACACAATAATATCACATCATCCGCATACAGCAAGTGAGACAATTTCATTTCTCTACATTTGAAATGATACTTGAATAGCCCATTACAATCTACCATTTTAGTAATTAATCTAGACAGGCCCTCCATTGCCAATGTAAATAAGTAAGGAGATAAGGGGTCTTTTTGCCTAATTCCTTGAAGGATAGGAAATGGTTTTGTAGGCACACCATTTATTAAAACACTAATAGATAGGGTTTGAATGCATTGAAGAATCCAATGACAAAATCGTAAGGGCAGTCCAATTCCTTCCAAACAGTTCTTCAGATATCCCCAACCAATTGTTTCATAAGCTTTATAAAGATCAATCTTTAAAGCACAACTGTTTATCTTCTTACCTGAATAATAGTCTCCCAACAAGTCCTGCAACAGCAAAATGTTGTCCCTAATGCTCCTCGAAGGAAAAAAGGCCCCTTGTGCTTTATTTACCTCATCAACCAATACAGCTTTCAATCTTTCAGCCAAAAGAGAAGCTATTATTTTATACACTGTGGTACAACATGAAATCAGATGATAATTTGTAATCAGTTCTGGTCTCTCCTTCTTTGGTATTAGACATAAATAAGTATGATTTATCTCCTTAAGTAGCTTACCAGAGGAGAAAAACTCTAGCACCGCTTCCGTTAATAGTTGTCCTGTGATATTCCATATTTCTTGAAAGAAACCAGCTGAATAACCATCGGGACTGGGAGCCTTGGAACCATTTAATCGAAAAAAGGCCTCCTTCACTTATTGAGTTGAAAAGGGAGCCTCTAGTAATGCCACTCTTTCTTGACTAGGAGAAAATGCCAAAACATCTCCAACCCCAAAACTAGACCCTACACATTCGGCTCTCCCCATGAGATTGAGAAAAAATCCTTGATATGCCCAGTAAGTTCTAGCTGACCCCTTATCACATTTCCCCGTTCATCTTTCAATTCCAAAATGGTATTGGTATTTCGCCTAGCTAGAATAGAAGCTTGAAAAAACTTAGAATTGATGTCACCCTCCTTAATCCAATTATGTCTCACCTTCTGTTTCAGGATCGAATCATACAATTTCAAATCTTCCTGGTATTGTTTCATCCAATCTGCCTCAATCACTCGTAAGTTATCATTAAGGGGGTCCCTATAACATTCCTTCCGGATCTTTGCCAACTTACTACTCAGTTCCTGAATATTTCGGATTCGATGCTTACTAAACTCCTTAATCACTCTTTTAGCAACCTTTAATTTCTGCAATTCTTTTAGCAACCTTTAATTTCTGCATTAATTGAAAGGCCTTGAAGCCTTGTACCTCAAACCTCCATACATGTGATAAAACCTCCATAAAACCTTCTACCCGAAGTAATCCCTTAAAAAATCTACAAGGTGCCCCGTTCCTGTTATCATCACTCATCTGTTGTATTATAATACGTGTATGGTCAGAAAACTCTGGTTCACTAAATAGAGCTGAAGCAAAAGGAAAGGAACTAAGCCATTGCTGATTAACCAATGCCCGGTCAAGTTTCTTCCTGATAAACATATGCCCTTTTTCCTTGTTTTCCCAGGTGAACCATTGACCTAAACCTTGGAGATCCACAAGATCAATGCTACAAAAAAGCTGATTAAGTTCAGCCCCCAATCCTCTATGAAACCACACCCCACCCTCTACCTCAGCAGAATTATGATAGCAATTGAAATCTCCAAGCACTATCCACGACCCTTGCATCCCTTCATGGAACTCCAATAATGCCTCCCACAGTTGAACACGTTGGAAACCAAAATTAGAAGCATAAATTAAAGTAACCACGTACTGGAACTTCCCAATTAACTCACACTGCAAATGCATAAATTGTTCCCCCATCTTGATCACTTGAACATCCACTTTGTCCAAATTATAATAATATAATATCCGACCATTGTAGTGGTGGATATGATTTGAAAGATACCGCCATTTAGTCCCCAAAAAAGCTAATCCCTTCCGATCAACAGTTGCTTTTGTTTTTGTTTCGAGAAGTCCTACCAAAATCGGTTGTTTCTCCGCAACTACCTGCTGCGCCATCCTCTTTTTATGGGGATCATTAAGACCCCTCGTATTCCACACTAATAACGACATTAAAAAAACTTGTTTTGTTTTTTTTTTAAAGACACTTAGGGGACATTACCCCTTTATGCTTTTTTTCTTATCTTTTTTCCGTCCCACACTCTTTTTCCCTAATCCACCTGAAACTTAGCTTGACTCCGCCACCTCATTGTTCAAAACTGCATCTGTCCCAGAACTAGTGTTATGTTTGGTATCTTCAATTGCCACCCTGTCCATTGACTTCTTTTCTACAGTCAATTCTTTGGCCTTCCTACTAGTTTTGGACATCTCCTCATCAATTATCTTTACACCCATGTCTTGCATTGGAAGACAGGAGGACTTCCCATCCCCACCACTATTAATATCCGACTCACTTCTACTTTGAACTACCTCTACCGGATACTCACTCAGCCCATTCTGCATAAGCCGACAATCCTTACCCATAGTTCCCTGAGGTGAACCATTGGATTCCTTACAAGCCTATAAAACTCCCGGAGCTCTAATACCACATTTGTTATAAAACCTACAAAAGGATAAAGGAAAGTAGGTAACATGGCTCACTAACATCTCTACTTCTAACTAAAAAATTTTGGAAACTAGCATGCTTATTTGACTAATTTCAACTATTCCATTAAAATACTGCTATTGGTACTTAGGAAACAATTCATCTACTAACAAAAATCAGGAACTAACTAAATAATAGTTTGAAGCGCTTTAATCAAAACTTGATACATGTTCACTTACAACTAAAGTGTCCTAATGATATGGGTCAATAAAAGGAGTTCAATTTTTTTATTGTTTAGCTGAACAATGTCAGTTTGTTGTATCCTTAAATGATGGCATTTGAATTGTCTTCTTCCTACATATGTGTTTTAGCATCATTTAAGGTTGTCTTCTTCCTACATATGTGTTTTAGTTAGAGTTTTGGAGTGTAGGAGGTTTAAGTGATGCATGAGGGTGCATGAGGCTGTTTATGAGGATTTTCTTTTCATCATTATCGAGTAATGGGACAATTTAATATATGGCAAATTGTTTGTGGAGCAATTTAAGAAACCTAGAATGCTTAGACAAAAAGCTAAAGAAGGAAAATTAAGAAGAACTCTATCATTCTTAACTCATTTTTACAAAGAAGGTTCTGATACTATGAAGAGAAAAGAGATAGAGAAAGAATGATATTTTTTTGTGTATTTATGTACGTGTATTCATGTATATAATAAAGGTATTTATACACATTAGATGATTCTAACTACAGAAAGGAAACCAAGGTGATAATTATATGATAATCATATACATGATTCTATGATTAAATTAGGGTTAAACCAATGTTAGTGGTTGACTTTTAAAGATATGTTAATAAGCTCAAACTAAGGCTTGGACCTCTTTACGAATATTGGTCTGTGTAAGAATCCAAGTAGACTATAAATTATATGGCTAAGGATCTTATGTGTATCGAATCATGTGGTATGTTTTCCAAGCAAAAATGCTTGGAAACTGGGAGGACTATGCAATAAAAATGGTTTTCTAGGACAGAAGATACAGGAAGTATTTTTTTCTCATAACATCCTAAATCTTCAATATACATATGCATTCCAAGGACCTGGAAAGGAAAGATATCCTATGATTGTATTGTCTTTTCCTGCTTATAAAGGAATTTAATTACTTCAAGTTAGTAGTAAAAGAGAGAGCTTTGGACATATTTCATACCAATGGCATCACTTGTCGAGTACTTCTTGTCTGAATATGGCTGTTTTGAGTGAGAGTGAGATCGAAACAGTGACAGAAGGAATCGAATGAAGAGACAGAGAGTAAGATAAGCAAAATGATTTCATTCCTGAATTAGTTACGATTTGTTACATGAGATAAAGACATGAGATCACTACAAGAAAACAGCACAATTTGTGACGTTTAAAAAACATCACAAAATATCAAAAGATGTCACAAAATACAATTTGCGACGTTTTAAAAAACGTCACAAAAAACGTCGCGGAATATGGTGTAGGCAAAAAGTTTTTGCGACGTTTTCCATAAAACGTCACAAAAAATACGAACATTCCGTGACATTTTAAAAAACGTCACTGAAAGATTGGTCTTTCTATGATGTTTTTGGAAACGTCGTAAAATGTGACTTTCTGCAACGTTTCCAAAAATGTTGAAGAAAGCCATTCCGCGACGCTTTTAAGACGTCACGGAAGACATTTTCTAAGAATTATACAAAAACGTCACAGATAGTTGTATTATTTTTTAATTATTATTTTTTTACATTTTTCGAAAATCTCAGTGACATTTTTTAAAACGTCGTAGAATGTGCCATTCCGCGACGTTTCCAAAAATGTCACGTAAAGCCATTCCGCGACGCTTTTAAGACGTCGCGGAAAGCCATTCCGTGAGAATTATACAAAAATGTCACAGGTAGTTGTATTATTTTTTAATTATTATTTTTTTACATTTTTCGAAAATTATTTTAATTTAATAATTTTTAATTTTAATAATTATTTTTTAAAATACAAATTTTTAAATCTTATTTGTTTAGTAACTATTTAATATTATTTATGAATTTTATTTATTTAATAATTCTTCAATTTTAAACATTTTTTAATTAATATTTTTTCCAATTTTTTAAAATCATTTTAATTTAATAATTTTTTAATTTTAATAATTATTTTTTAAAATACAAATTTTTTATATTTTTCTTTGAATAGAACAAAGAAAAAGGGCAAAAATAAATAAATAAATTTTAAAAACAAGAAGTAGAATATTTACATTTTTTGGGACAAATAGGAGAATATTTACTTAAAAGACCTGACGGCATACAAATCCAATTTTGTTTAAATTTTTAAATAAACTACAAACTTCAACATCGAGCTAATAGAAAGTTTGCTCTGAATTACTTCCGCATCTTACTTCAAGTTCCAGTGATCCTTCTGCTTACAACGTTCCTTGAGTGTTTTACTGCAGCCTGCTGCTTGTTCCCTTTATGTTGTCATTTTTCTCTTTTTTGATCCTCTGCTTTTGCTCCCAATTGCACCTGCACTATTCAGCGTAGGAGATCTCTATCTCCAATCTCTTACCTATCGCCTTATTAAAGGAAAGGAAACCACGAATCAGCAACATCAGAAATCATAAAGTGAATGATAATAAGTTCAAGATCAGAAATCAAAACCTACAACTAGATTGACGAAGTGAATGAGATTACTCACAGTTTTAGGATTGGGATCAAGTATCTTACCTATCAATGCTTTTGCCCCAGGGGAAAACCAAAATGGACAAGTATACTCTGCACAGTTTATCTAGAATCCATCAAAGAGAAACATTAAAAATTCCAAAACTTCTTGTAAGACTTAAAATGATTTCTTCTATTTATTGGCTTCCCAATCCTTGATTTCAGCTTGCGTCTTTGCATAAGAATGAACTTCTTAGCACTAACCTCAAATATCCCGTGTCCTAGAAACTGTTCGATCCAACAAAATAATTGTGGTGCTAGCACAACCTGGTTTAAGTGGATGCTACAACCAATCAGACTCAAATTATCACATATACAACCAGAATATATACAGTATTATGCTGACAAAATTCAAGAACACTAGTTATAAAATTCTTTACAACATGACAATCTCAACAGCACTAATAAGATATACTTACATATCGACTCCCACTCAAAATCCACAACATACCTTCCTTTTTCATTGCAAATACTAGCAACAAATCTCTCCGTAACTATGCACTAATCATCATTTAACGTGTGTCAAGCAGAAGATGGTATTGATTTTACAATTTCCCTGAGTAACTACTATAACACCAGCATCCTCTCCTCAGAATCATCCTTGCAGCCTGTGTGGCTCTTTGGAGCACAATCCTTGATAGAATATAAGTATAAAGGAAAACTAAGGAAAAATAGAATATAAGTATAAAGGAAAAACAATTCTATGGCTTGTTGTTAGTAACAAGCATTCTTAAAACATAACAGAGAAAAATGCATAGTGTTCTAAGCACCATATGGTTATAATCTACCAATCTACATTACAAATAAAAAAAGATATTGTTTTACATGTCATTCCTCCGCATTGTATTCTCTTCTAATCCATTTTGCAAAAACATTGTAAGGATAAGAAGATGATAGACAAACCTCATTTTCATCAAGAAAACCAACACTTCCCATGAATAGCATATGCTCTGTAAAAACATACAGTTAAGACTGAGATCAAAATAAGGGGAATTCTTGTTAACAGTATTGAAACTAATAGGTAATGCAATCATCCAAACACTAAGGTCCTAACATTAGATTTAGAAATGATCAGAAGAGTAAGTCATGCCAATGTGTAAGTGAAAACACGGGGAATGACTCTTAAATAACCCCTTCCTCACCAAAACACTTAATATGAATAATTAAAATTTCATTTTCTAGAAATCAATGAAACCCATAAAGCAAGAAATCTTCTTCACTTCTTCCATAGATGTCTTGCAATTATGTGGTTCTTATTTTATCTGCTAGGAAGGCATCAAAACAATAATAACTTTTTAAACCCTAAGACACTAGTAATATCATGCTGACCATATGTAGATGGCGGTTCTGATTCAATTTATTCAATTTGTTAGTAGCACTTTATAACTCCAAAATTTTCCAAATACTTAGCAGGGCAGATGTTTATGTTTAGAGATTTTCAATAAGGGAATATTTACATCTCTGTAGATGGAAAAAGTTACCATAGAGTGTTACTCTTTGAATGGAGAAAGCAATTAATGACTAGGAAAAAATAAATAGGGTGACAAAGAAATTACAAAACCATGGCTGTATATCCCTACGGAATCAACTTTCAAATATGAAATGGAAGGAAAGATTTAACTTATAAAGTATGAACACTATATGCTTATCCATCCTGGACCAGAAAATGCATTAACATACAATCATAAGAAATAATAGAGACAAACTTAGAAAATGAGCAAGTCCCTGAGCATCAATAGGATCAGAGAAGCTACCAATAGCTACACACATTGCCGCTGCTGTGTGACCAGACAAACACACTTTAATTTCCCATAGCTTACCACATTTAATGATGAACGTTGTAGTTGCAAGTAGCAATTTAGAGTTTTATTGTATCGCTAGGTTGCCATCCAAATAAAGAGGAAATTAATGGAGTAACAACCTTCTTAGCTTGAGACGCATTTTCTTTTCCTTTTCCTTTTCCTTTCACGTCATCATCTTCTTCATCGTTGTCTTCATCTTCCTCTTCATCTTCGCCTAGATCCTCTTCATCATCGTGATCTTCATAATCATACTCATCCATTTCTTCTTCTTCTTCATCATCATTTAGGGTTTTCGAATCAAGTGGAGGTCCGTCAGGGTAAATCTCGGGATCATGAACAAGCAAAGCGCATAAGCCATTCTCCAACTCAACCACTCTGTAAAGTCACTGCCTATCGTTGGGCGATTTCACCACTATATCATCATATTTGAACGTGCAACAAGCCACCATTGGGAAGAGAAATCAAAAACCAAGCGAAGAGAGAGTTAGAGTATGTTGCCCCCAAATTTTAGCAAACACATTTCTCTATCTTCTTCTTCTTCGTCACCGAGCTATACACCTTATATTCAGTAACACCTAATTAATTTTGTTGCTAAAGGCTTCAGCGACATTTTCTTCAATAAAACATTGTTGTTTCTATTTCATGACGTTTTAATAAAAAATATCACAAAAAGTGTTATAAATTTGCGACGTTTTACAAAACATCATGGAAAATTTGAACTTTTCATTTCAGCGACGTTCCTAGAGGATTGCATCCACTACAATAAAACAACACAATCTGTGACGTTTTATCAATAAAACGTCACAGATTGTGTTGTTTTATTGTAGTGGATGCAATCCTCTAGGGACATGTACCTTACTGTCATAATATGAACATTCTAAGAAAAGGCTACTTCACGATGATATGCAACCACCCTATTTGATCGAAAACATTAATTCATCAAGACACCAAATTCTAACAATACGTAAACTCAACGGTTAATATAAAAACCCTGAATTACCAAAGTTGCTGGCTAGTGTCACAAAGGTCTACTTTGGACCCAAACTTTCACCACAAGTCACACCCACCTTCGTTCGGCAATCCCGCTTCAGTCCGCTTAAGCAAGATTTAGGCTTCTCAAGTGAATGTCGCCGAACAATTCTGTTAGCCCTCGAACCCCTCACGCGCACACAAATGCTTAAAGTGTTTCTCTCACACACAAAATAACACAAGTGTAAAATAGAGTAAAGAAAGTAACAAGATATATATATATATGTGTGTGTGTGTGTGTGTGTGTGTGTGTGTGTGTGTGTGTGTGTGTGTAGCCGAAGCTACTCTTTTATTAACTCTCAACAAAATGTTAACAAAAGACCCTAGTACCTCCTTCTTGAAGCACTACAAGGAACTCCCCACTCGAAGCCCTTACAATGAGAACCCTTCTCCTAAAAGCTCTCAACTCTTAAAGCTCTCAACTCTGAGTGATTTCTCTCAATGAGCTCTCTCACTGATTCCCTCTCTCTCCAAATAGCTCTCACCTCTAATGAGTTATTTATAGGCTCCTTCAGACGACTAAGAGTTCTAATAGAACTCTACTAGCTAAGATCACAATCTTATCCTATCTTATCCTTAATAGGATTAGGTTACGTCACATTGAAAAGATTACCCTATCTAAGAATGATTATCCTTATCCGCGAAGATCTCCTCTATCTTCAGATGATCCTTCCAGATGATCTTTATCTCTTAAAGTTGATGTT
>JAOTAY010000003.1:27018821-27034690 GCA_025629805.1 Erythroxylum baracoense | reverse complement strand
ATATAATGGTAACTAATATTTTCTATTTATTGTGACAAAACATAGTTTGGTCACTGATAATATTTTCTTGTTGTGACGAAATAGTTTATCTTCACACAATATTTTACTTGTTGTGACTAAAAATTTTGTCAATAAATATGCAATTAATTAGTGTCTACTTCCTATTGTCACAATAACCGAACTATAACTATGGTCACTACTATTCGTAATTTAGTGACAATTTTGTTATGACAAACTATTTTTGTCATCACAAATACGAACTTTTCAGTGACAAGACCATTGATTGACACTATTTATCTGTGATGATTTATATTTTTGTCACTACTACAATAGTAATTGTGTCAATTTAGTTTCTTTCACAATTAAATTGTCACTATTAATATATTAATAATGTTAAATTTTATTTTATCACTAATTTTTGTCACTAAAAGCCTATGAAATTTGGTGCAAAAATAATTTTGGCGGGAATTAATTGTAATTGTGACAAAACATATAATGGTAACTAATATTTTCTATTTATTGTGACAAAACATAGTTTGGTCACTGATAATATTTTCTTGTTGTGACTAAATGGTTTATCGTCACACAATATTTTACTTATTGTGACTAAAAAGTTTATCAATAATATGCAATTAATTAGTGTCTACTTCATATTATCATAATAACCGAACTATAACTATGGTCACTACTATTCATAATTTAGTGACAATTTTGTTGTGACTAACTATTTTTGTCATCACAAATACAAATTTTTCAGTGATAAGACCATGGATTGACACTATTGTTTAGATTATTTATGATGATTTATATTTTTGTCACTAATACAACGGTAATTGTGTCAATTTAGTTTCTTTCACAATTAAATTGTCACTATTAATATACTAATAATGTTAAATTTTATTTTATCACTAAGTTTTGTCACTAAAGCCTATGAAATTTGGCGGGAATTAATTGTAATTATGACAAAACATATATTGGTAACTAATATTTTCTATTTGTTGTAACAAAACATAATTTGGTCACTAATATTATTTTCTTGTTATGATGAAATGGTTTATCGTCACACAATATTTTACTTGTTGTGACTAAAAATTTTGTCAATAAATATTCAATTAATTAGTATCCACTTCATATTGTCATAATAACCGAACGATAACTATATTCACTACTATTCGTAATTTAGTGATAATTTTCTTATGACTAACTATTTTTGTCATCACAAATAGGAGTTTTTCAGTGACAAGACAATTGATTGATACTATTATTTAGATTATCTATGATAATTTATAATTTTGTCACTAATACAATGGTAATTGTGGCAATTTAGTTTCTTTAACAATTAAATTGTCACTATAAAGATATTAATAATGTTAAATTTTATTTTATCACTAAGTTATGTCACTAAAAGACTATGAAATTTGGCACCAAAATAACTTTGTCAAAAATTAATTGTAATTATGACAAAACATATGTTGGTAACTTGATCAAATTTTTGTTACAAAAGTTATTGTAAATATATATAAACATAAGAAATTAATGATAAATATTTGTTGTTGTAATAAAATGTTAAAATTAACCACTCTAAAAATAAATTTTGTCATTATTGTAAAAATTTTAGAGACCAGAAACTACTTGTCATGATTTTTTCTTTAATATGATTATCTGCAAACAAATTTAAATATTTTCAAATAAAATATTCAAACTATATATATATTGATAATCCAAAGCGTAATATTTTACATATCAATAGATATTTGGTATACATAATTTTGAAATTTCATTAAAAATCAAAATAATTAAATGTTTAAATATGATAAAAATCTTATCGATGCTATTAGAGAGAGAGAAAACCTTATTGATGGTATTTTACATACCAATTAATAAGTAAGCTCGGTTACATACCCACTAACATAATAGTTTATGACAAAAAATAAATTACTCTCATCTATATTTATTATGTATTGTAAAAATATTAAATCTGATTTTAAATTTATGAAATGTAAAATTTATTATGAAAATTTAACTATTACATAAAATTTTAAAAATTTAAGATGACATCTGATTTTAAATTTATGAAATATAAAATTTATTACCAAAATTAAACTATTACATATAATTTAAAAAATTTAAGATGAAATCACTTTTTAAATTAAAAATTGGAGTGTAAGTATTAAAGATTGTAGTTCTACATCTGTAAAATTAAGAAAACTTAATAAAATAAGTGCTATAAAGTAAGCTTAACATGTACACCTAGTTTAGCGTGAGAGATATAAGTAATTGTGAAACAATAAATCTAGTAGAAGAAGATGAACCGGAACAGTCGCGTGTGCATGGTGCCAATAAATTTCTTCTTCATATGCGCTATCTTCTCTCCACTCTACTTCATTGCATATCTTCAGGTATAGTTCTCTCTGCATCTTCCAATTCCTCTACTCAAATATCAATGAGGTAAATGACCATTGTTCTTTGTTTAAATTATTCTTCTAATCTTTCAGCCTACGCATATAAGAGATGTTATTTAGTTTAATACGTGAGTTTTTTTACAATTACTCTGGTACTTTAAACTTGACGTCTCTTGTCTCCTGTTACTTGTACAACGTCTCCTGTCTCTTGTCAAAAGGTTGCTACTTGAGGGAGATAATTAGGACTGCATCTACCAAAGTGAGACGTCTTTTCCACAAAGGCTTTCTTATCGATAAAGATGAAATGTCGTTCTTACAAGGATGGAAGGGTGGAATCATAAAAAAGATCAAAACACAACACTCAATGTCGACTATATTGATCTCTGGATCATCCCATAAATGTGCGCCTTTCCCCACTCCCAAAAGATTGTAAACAGAGATGTAAAATTTGAAAACATGTTGGACAAGACTCGTACTGTGAAAATAGTTGACTTTGGAGTTGCTCGTGTTGAGGCAACAAATCCCAATCACATGATTGGGGAGATAGGAACTCTTGGCTATATGGCTTCTAAGGTATGGAGTTTGTTTTGCTTTGGAATATTATGTTTTCCTGCCGCTAGTCTTTACTACCCTTTTGCAATATATTGAAATTTCTCAGTAGAAAGTTCTTCAGTACAGAAAAAGAAACTTAACTTTTTATTGGGTGCCTATCATTTTTTAAAGGCAACATCTTCATTTGAAGACCTCAATATTGGTGTTGTATCAAATGATGAACAAAGTTCTCCTTTCTATCTTACAAAAGGAGTGGCAGTTGGACTTTTACGAATATTGGTGGGTTACAGGCTCTTAATGGTAATCTATACAATAGGAAGTGCGTTGTGTATAGTTTTGGAATCTGATGGGAGATATATTGCTGTGACATGCCATATCCTGATCCTAGCTTCTCAGAAGTGACTTCAGCTGTTGTCCGTCAGGTATAGCACATGCTGCTGTCATTATCATTTCTTCTATTATTGTTTCCAACTATGAAAATAACGAACTCCATAGTTTCATAACATCATCATTCTGGTACTGCAACTACAGAACTTGAGATCAGAGATACCAAGGTGTTGCCTAGGCTCTTTCGCTAATGTAATGAAGTGCTGCTAGGATGCTAGGCCTGACAGGCGCCCTGAAATGGATGAGGTTATCTCTATGTTGGAGGCCATCGACACATAAAAAGGAGGTGACATGATCCCTCCCTATCAACAAGGTGGTTGCCTTTGCTTCCACAGAAGCCGAGAGCCTTGATTTGCTACTCTTTAAAGACATAGGATATATTGCCTTGAGACATAATTGGGCTAATTTGTACCCATGAACTAAATGTAAAGGAAAATTTGGATATTGAAGTGGGAAAGTGGAAAGAGGTGGATATAGGAGCTTGTTTCATTTTTACATTCCTGCTTTATTGAGTGATGTAAAGCCTTTATTTTTTCCTATTGGAATAATAATAAACAAATTAGTGACCAGACTTTTTGTCAAAAGCAATTTTCATTTTTGTGTCGAAATGATGTTGACACTTTTTATTAAAATATTAGTGACCAGCAAGTAATGTACACTAATAACAAAATTATTAGTGATAACTATTTTGTCACCATTTATACTTATTTTAGTGGCGATATTGTTGTAACAATAAAATTAAGTATTGTAACGGCTTTATTTGTCACTAGTTTATATTATTTGTGTCGACACACTTGTCATAAATATGTAAAGTTTCTGTGACTATATATTGTTGTCACAAAAACCATAAGTTTTTTATTGTTGGCACTTTTGTCACAATTTAACTAAGTTTTGTTACGACTTAATTCGTCACTACTTTATATTATTTGTGTCAACAAACTTGTCATAAATATATAAAGTTGTTGTTAATATATATATAGTGTTGTCACACATTCCATAAGTTTTAGTATCTGCACTTTTGTCACAATACAATGCATTCTATTACAACTTAATTCGTCACTACTTTATATTATTGGTGACGACAAAAATTGTCATAAATATTTAACGTTTTGTGACCATATAATTTTGTCACACATTTCATAAGTTTTAGTGTCAGTATTTGTGTCACAAAAGTATTGCATAATTGTAACCATTTCTTAAAGTAGTCACTATTATAGTAGTGACGGGTGTATTTGTGACGGGAGGTGACGACTTTAAATATTTGACACTATTAATAATAGTGACTAATATTAGTGCTTTTAGTGACAAATTTTACTATCACTAAAAATACAATTTCTTGTAGTGTGTGTTCACCAAGGCTTATCCGCACGTAGGTCCGTCAATGCACGTCCATAGACAAGTCCATCTTCCATGATCCAACTCACTTCATGGTGCAGTCTCGTCGCTCCATGACTAAGTACAAGTCACAATCCGAGTTAAAATAAAACCTTAGATGTTTTACATACCTCCGACTTGCCTCGTCGAAGTCAAGTGCCTTCGCACACCATCGGATCTCGCATGACTTAATTTGCCAACTTCGCACGACTTCACTTTATTTCATTGTCAATACGTCTTCTTCGTGCCATCCTACGTGTCAAGCATTGGCCAAGGCTCACCAACACTCGCACGAACCTGCATTCTGGACTTAGAGATCTAACAATACGTAAACTCAACGGTTAATATAAAAATCCTGAATTACCAAGTTGCTGGCTAGCCACTGTGATGGTGGCATGGCATTGGTAAATATATAAATAAGTCTCGAGGATAACATACAGTCCTGAAGTAACAGGCTTGAAGGTTGGCAATATGTGGATTAAATGGTTCTTCCGTTGGTACACAGAATTTAGAAGTCATGGGAGTTGTATTTCTTTAACTTTATTAAAAGGATAAACGCTACTCACACATGTGAGTAATGTAGAATACAACAGATTCCAAATCTGGGGGCCGGGCTGAAAGATAAATTTGACTTCCCACGTACTAAAAACAGCAACTACTCAAGCATGGCGTGCAATTTTAGGGCAAAGTTATCGACATAAGAGTCCTCAAGGCCTTCCTTCAGTAAAAGCTCCCTGTACTTGCTATGGATTGCTCTCACTTCCTTCCCTACCTCACTATCATCATCCATAACTGCTCCTACTGCTTTGCATATTCCATCTCTGGTAAACAAGCCATCTTCGTCTTTCTTTACCTCCACTCCTATCTTCAAATCTCCAGCGAGCATCCTTGCAGACACTACTTGATCTATTGCATTTGGTAGAAATACCAACTGACACTTACTGACCATGGCCTGTGACAACGATCCAAATCCACAGTGGGTTATGAAACACCCTACAGAAGGGTGGTTTAAGATCAGTTGTTGTGGAATCCAACCTCCATAGACCAACCCTTTTCCTTTTACCCTCTCTTGAAACCCTTCTGGTAATGCTGACTCGGTTGTTTCTTCACCTGTCGGTGGTTTAAGGGCAGCGAGGAATGGCAAGTTGGTAAGTTCGAGACCAAGAACTAGTTCATGAAGTTGGTCTTTTTTCAGAATGCATTCACTCCCGAGAACGCATAGGACTAAAGTTCCAGGCTGGAACGTGGCCAAGAACTTGGCAAATGGTTCTTCAAGAACCAAATTGGGTGATCCTGTCACGGGAAGACCAGTCATAATCACTTGTTTTTTGAACTGTGTCTCAAGATATTGACAATGAGGTTCTTCCAACTCTCCGCATGTTTTGATGCCTATAACATCACACTCGCTTAACCCGGTGAAGAAGCGTCTGGCAATTGAGAGGTCCTTGGACTCCCTGTCAAAGGGCGTCTTGTTGTCGGACGTAATTCGAGCTTCTCGTTCACTTAACCTGATAGAGCTAGGAGGGTAAAATTCTGGAGGATCCATCATATCAAGTCCTAGATCATCTTTTTCCATGATTTTTCTTTCAGGACTTAACAAAAAAGCAACATTTGAAGCACCAGAAGTAATGTAATACAGAGATTTAATTCCAAGTTTTCGACACAGAGTTGGCATCCAGTAAGTGAAATCGAAGAAGACGAAATGGGGTTTGAGTTCGCGAAGATAGCTTTCAACGACAGGTTTGGTAAGATCCATGGCAGTCATTATTGAAGGAAACAACTCGACAGGAACATCAGCAGTTGTTGCAGCTCCTAATGGAAGACCGTCGACATGAGGAACAGTGATTGGAATGAAGGAAATGAGATGAGGGTGAAGATTGTGAGACTCAAACATGGGTACAACTTTTGATGGCAACAAGAAGGAGATTCTATGGCCTCTCTCCGCTAGTTTATTAGAGATGTATAGAAATGGATTCAAGTGGCCCATGGCAAACCACGGATACACGGCTATGTGCAAGGTTTTGGCAGCCATAGTTGTCGCAGGAGAAATGAGAGAATTTGTTTGGATGCTTTTGTTTCTCAGTACATCATGTGTATATTTAAAGAGGATATTATTAGTTTCATTAAATCACGTCCATGACAACCTAATAAGAACGTGGTGCCCCAAGTTCAACCTACTGTCAGCGCCAGCTTATATAATATTATGGTTTAGAAATACATTAAAAATATGCCTTGTAACGGTAACGGGTGCATTAAATATTATGGTATAAATAAGTTTGAAATATATTAAAATATTCTTGCATTAAATTAGTGCATTTAAGTGAATAGATTATGTTTGAAATGCAAATATTCTCGTTAAGGACGTTCATTTAAAACAAATCTCAGGAAACCAATTTTATCTTTTCCAATGACTAAAACGACGCAACCTACTTTTAACTTTTTGAGTAAACATGGAATAGATATATAAGCAAAAGATTACGTTCAATTAACAAAATACGTTTTTTCTTTTTTGCTATTATGATAAGATATAGTTTAAGTTAATTATATTTTTTAAACAACTATGATATGATTTCATTTTTAATTATACATAATACAAAGAACAATGATATAGATATTATTATGTAATGACAATGACATGACCGACTTTTCTAGACCTTATGTTGATGCAAAATTTTGGGGGCAGATCATCTGTACCCCTTACTCTGTGCCCTCTGTCCCCTTTTGATCTCAACCATCTAATTTATTGCATTGGATGGTAGAGATCAAGTAGACACTGGGTAGGTACAGAATAAGGGGTACAGAAGATCTGTACCCCAAAATTTTACCCGAATGTTGTTCCAATTAATGTATTTCTTATGCAATTATTATAATGACATTATCTTTTATTTATGTTGACTCTCTCACTAAATAAAGTATTTAACTAAAAATTACTAATGTTAAAACATTCAATTGAAAATAGTAAAAATATTATGTTTGAACATAATAGAGGGGCCAAAAATATTATTATCCTTTCTTAAAATAATATTAAAAAATTAGAAAATTTTTTCTAAATTTTGTTTTGAGTTTTAATTCTTCCAATTTTTATAATTATTATATCTAATTATTTAATATTAATTATTAATAAAAATTTTCAATTACTTTTTAATTTATTTTATAATTAACTCAAACCAATCTAATCGCTCAGTCGAACTCATTAATAATTAAGATATTATATTTATATTGATCATTGATTAACCATAATGAGTATTAAAGCCTAAATTTTAAAAGGGAAATTTTCATTATAAATACATAATTATATTTTTAAATAATTTTTTAAAATATAAATATTTAATTTCAAATAATATTATTAATTTTAACAAATAAAAAATATATTAACAAATCTCTAAATCTAGACGAAATTACAGAATTTTTATTTATTTACTTCTTTAATTAAATAAAATATAATAAATTTAGTAATAAATATTAAATAAAATTAAGTTATAAAATTGCTTTATTTCTAACCCTTATTTATCATTATTATCAACAGTGAGTGTAACTATTAAATAAATTTTTATTTTTGTTTAACAAACTAAAATTGAAAACTAAAAACCTTAAAAAAAGTAAAATCAAACAATTCCCTAAACTATAAACCTAACAATAATAGAACTTTCAAGCATGATACATCACTAGATGTAAAAACAGTGAGCGCTGGAAGTACGTTCAGTGGCAATGGTAAACTTCTAGTAACCAAATGTAGAAATCTTCCAAAATATTTCAATTGCGATTAGAGCAGCTTTCTCAACAGTGTAAACCCTTTCAGAAAGATATATCCGAGTCCCGAATGTCTAAAACAGCTTCTCTGAGATGCTCGTGCAATCAGAATTCCGGTACTGAACCCCCAGTGGCTCACTCACCCATCTGATCTACGCTCGTCTTTTACATTGTCAAATGATGTCGGAAATGGTGATAACATCATGAAAAGGAAAGCTTTGCACAATCTATGTACCAAAGCCAGGTGGAAGCATTCGAAAGATGAACAATGAAAAATCAATATCCCACTGAATCTACAGCATCGACTAAGTTATATGCCATCTTACAATTGTATATCATACGAACGTTGAACTACAATGCAATTGCAGAATATCTTTATCAGCGATTCTTCTTTGAACGCTTGGGTGGCTTTGTTGTCTCTTTCCTCGAATCATCAGGAGCTTTTAAATCGACAAATGGCTGCACGTATTTAAACATACAGAGGTGAGTAAATAGAGAACTACTTTATAACTGGTCTAACAATAACACAGCAGTCAGTAACAAAAATTTTTTCTCTGAAATATCAAATGTTTTATCTATCCAAATGATGGCAATTTAATACTCTGCCAAATGATGTATAATACAATACAATCTAGTATCCACCAATGAATAAGACACGATCTAGCGGTGGCTTACTTTCTTATCTCTAGGTTACTGATGCCCATCATAACAATCTCATTTTGACCTAGCTGAATGAAAATGTGAAGATCATGGACTAGCCTGTGCAACCTTTTGTCAAACTTTTGATATTTCAATCAAATCAACCGAACATTCTCATTTTTTTCTGCTTTTGTATAACGTTCCAAGTTCAGGCAGATTAAATAACCAAAATAAACCCTGAATTAACATCAGATAATCCAAATGTAAACCCAATAGAAGCCATTATGGTCACACATCTGGTAATATTAGCAGATCACTTGCTGGTTCATTAGATCAAGTATGTTCAACGAATAAACATTAGCAAACTTGAAAGTGCAAAAAGTAACAGTCCAATTGATTCTCTATATCAACTGATTATTACTGAATTAAGCAGGTAGTGTCTTCCAGCCATTTAGCATCAACTACCATATGTTCAGGAAATGATAAAGTCACGGTACAGGCCACCACACCCAGGTTTTCAAACAGTATAGACGGCTAATAAACGAGATCATAATATTGGGGGTGGAAAAATTGTATTCACTTCATCAACTCCCCAGTCCTTCAAAATCGGCAGTATGCAATAGATATAGGGCTTTATGAAGTGAACCTTCAACGGAAAGAGAAGGTTGGTTGTAAAAACCACACAACAAAACCGTAATACATAAAATTTATAAGTTTTAAGTTTCAGAAGACGACTTTAGTATCCATTTGACAACTTTCTACTCACACAAATAGTAAGAAACATAAACGAAAATGCTCTTTTTTTTCTCTGACCTCTTCATATTTGTTCTGAAGTTCCAAGAGTTCTCTACAATAATGGAGGCACTCATTGTGGTATACTGACGCCAACTCTTTTATCAATGCTTTCCTCTTGATGATACCAATCACTTCAAAATTGGAAAGGAAACCTTAAACTCATACACTCACAACAAAGAAACGAATTTCAGTGAATTAATCAATTAGCACTAAATTTAAAGAATAAAAGTTGTGTGTGTGATTATTTCGAAAGAAAAGAAAAATTGTCTGATTAAACTTAAAAAAAATTGATACAAGGAAAATGGTTATCACGGGTTCAATACATAAAAACTCAATTGATCACTAACGCATCATTGTTTAATATCCCAAGAAAGGCAAAGAACACAAAAGAGTAGCAGTAAACCCTAAATCACAGATCGCCCAAAACTAGAATGGAAGAAAGAGAGAAAGAAAGTTACTTCGACTGGGATCGAAAGGAGGTGGAGGAGAAGGTGGTGGTAGCAAAGGGTCGGATTGAGTCGTCGGCAACTCAGCCGGAAGGATGGATTCAGGAGGCGGAGGTTGTAGTTGTTGGTGTTGTTCACCCATCGTCAACTCCCACGCCTTCTCCCAAACGGATCGGGTTCGACGGTGCTTGTGTGATCTCAATTATTTCTTCGGTTGAATATGCAGGAACGGAATGGGCGTGCCGGGCTCAGGCCGGGCGGAGCAACTTCTACAACTTTTCCCAAACGGATCGGGTTCGAAGGTGCTTGTGGATCTCAAGTATTTCTTCGATTGAATACACTAGGACTCTTACATAGGGATGGGCCCATGTCCTATGAGACTCGGCCTACCTTGACTCCGGTTGAATTTTTATTCCTTTTAGAAAGGTAAAATATCGCATATAAGAAAGCAAGGCCCTAAGCCTAGACAACTCAAGCCTAACCTGGTGACTTCAAATTGGGCCTAATTTGCGTTTTTTTGTCATCCTTACTCTTAGGTGGTTTAACATTCTTTTACTTTTGAGTTCTAAATTAGAAACTATTAATGTGTTCATTAATCCTCATAGATACTATTATTTAGTAATTATTAGACAATGTTAATATATTATTATTAAATAAAAATTATTTTATAAAAATAATATTTTTATTATTTATAATATTAATCAATCATTTAAAAACTGGACCAGATCGACCAATTCGACGTAAATAAATAAGAATCTACTTGATTTTCAGTCCGATTTGTGCTTATAACTCTTATGAGAAAAACTGACCGGTTAAGTAATAAATCAGCCGATTTTCTTAAAAATTAAAACCAAAATTTTGAAAAAATGTATAGCACAAAAAAAGAGAAAATAAATGTTATTATTTATTAGTTTTTCTTGAGAATCTGCTTTTTGTTAAGATGAGGTATCCTTTTTTTAATTTTGTATTAGCCTTAAAAGTCTTTTTATATATTTTTTACTTTTCAATGAATTTATTATTTTTTTCAAGTCGCTTACACAATCTAACTAACAAATTATTTTTTTCGAAATTTTATATTCTTTGTTTATCTCTTTATATTTTAATTAAAAATTTTGTTTGAAATTATTATTGTTAAAAAATGAATTACTATTTTTATCCTAAAAAATACTAAATTTGTTTAATCTCACTAATAAATTATATTCGTCAAATTTTAGATTCTTTTATTTATCTTTTTATACTTTAATTGAAAATTTTTAAATTATTATTGTTAAAATTAATTATTATTTTTATCATAAATTTATTTAATAAATTAATATATATATATATATATAATTTTATTTAAGATAATTTAAGAATGTGTTAAAATTTTCTAAAAGCTCATATCCAAAAGTACGTACAACTCAATTTCCAAAACCTCCATCTCGAGGGTACTTAAATCACACTGTTACCACATCCCGCGATTTACATCCTCTACCAATCCCGAGGGCACGGGAGGTGGGGGCTCCTAATGTTGGAGTTCAACATTTTTTTTAAATCACACTGTTACAATTTCCCGAAATCTGCAAAACAATCTTTCTCGTGAATATTTTCAAATAGCTTTCAATATTTGTATACATTTATTTATTAGTTAGTGTAAAAATTAGACATAATGCTTGCTTTTAAAAAAAAGGAATAAAATACTCAAAAGAATTGGTAAGTGAGAGAATATAGTGTGTTCTAACATTATTCCTAATTTATTTCACTCGGCTTCCCTCTCACTCTTAGAAATATACCCCTTTATTCACCTTTTTAGCCTTCCTATCCAATCTTTTCTTTTCCCACCCTTTGCCCTTCTGACATTTTGTTACTGTCAGAGGAAAGATGCCAACTACCTCAACCAACTACAGGAATCTCCTATTTAAGAAGAATGTTGCTCCCTTTACCACATCTTTGACCCTTCTTCCAGACCTCATCTCCCTCCAAGCATTCCCTGCTTTCCCCATGCTCCAATGTAACATCTCATTAGCTCATGATTAGGGTTAGAATTCTAGAATACTATATATGAGAGTTTATTAAGAATTAAGAAATGCATTTCATGCATCATATGGCATACATATACAGCCCCGCCTTTGGGCAGGGACGAGCTGGGCCTCTGCCCAGGGCTCACTTTTATTAAAAAAAACTACCTTTGAAATGTAGTTTATTAAAAAAAATTTCTAACTTATTTTTAATTAAAGTCAGGGGCCCATATCTTCTCTTTCACCCCGAGCCTACAAAATCTCAGGATCGGCCCTGTACATATATACATGAATAATGTTGACACTCATTAAAATAATTATAAATGCATTCATTGACATTTTCTAGGTATAAGTGATTTTAATGTGATTAAAATGTGAATTGTGGATTATTTGACTTGAAAATTGAATTGGTGTGTATTAGAATTGATTTAGTATTTTTAGTGATATTTTAGAAATTTGTCAAAATTTTGGGGTATTTTAGACTAGGAAAAATGTAGAAATAAGAGACAAATAGAAGTGTGACATTTGGTAGCTTAGATGAAGGACAAATGGACTAATTATGGAGTGACAAATAGGCCTATTAATGTGTGACGTGTGGACCAATAGCTAAGAGACAAATGGTAGCTTTACATAGGTGACAAATGGTGGACATGCATTGGAGACATGTGTTAAGACACAAATGAGACACCTAAGTAACGTTTTTGGGCAAGGAAGTTTCTGTAGCTCCCTTGTTGTTCACCACCGAAAACATCATCTTTTTCCTTGCTCTTTATTACTGAAACACCTAGCTGGGTATTTTTGTGTTCTTGGCTTATCGACATTACACCTTGGAAGGTCTTCAGCCATTTGGGGTTTTTGATTGTTGCTAAATCCTTGTGTTTTTCCATACACTAAAATCTCTTATTTGCTCTCCCCATTTCTGGAATTTTGCTAAAGGATTTGAAGGTTAAAACAAGTTATGCTTTAAGTTTTATAGTAGTGTAAATGGCATTAAGATGAGGTTTTAATGTATGTAAATGGATGTATGCGTGAGTGGTGTATGTTTCCATGCTTATGGATTGATACATGCATAAATGGTATGGATGCATGTGTGGGTGGTGAAGGAAGAAGCAAATTCAGTGATATGATTAACAAGATAAACGATTGTGGTAATTGGAGTTAAATGAAAAGTAATGAAATGCAGAAATTGTAATATGGAAAAATATGGAATTAGGTTCTAGTTTTGAGTGATGATCATTCATGAATTTGTGAATTGTGACTAAAGAATTTTGAACTTGAAATTTAGGATTAATTGATTCATTAACTTGAAAGGATAGACAAATGATGGAGAAATGATAGGATTTTGGCAATGAAGTGTGCTGGAGTATGTTATAGACAGTGTTTTTACTTAACATGCATCTATATTTTGGACATAATTTGATTTTTGAATATCCAAATTGGATGGATTTTGATCTATATTAAACTAGAAATATACAGCTAAAATTTTAATGAAGAAGTTGAATTTTCATTCTGTCCTTAAAGGTTTTGAAATTTAGCTTGAAGTTGAGCTTTGTCATAGGCATCAGCATTATCCTTGATAGAAATTGTTCCCTATTTTATCTAATAAAATTTATTGATGTAGGCCTAATCAAACTAAGTTGTCTTCATAAAAATTGTATATTATTCTCTTAGCTATCTATTGGTATAAAGTTTGTGAATTTTGGATATCGAAACTAAGAGATATATGTTTTACAACTTAGAGTGCACATCAGGGGTGCAAGATCATGCACATGCCCGATCATGCACCAAACCTTCAATTATAGGATTGCAAGATCGTGTTCGAGGACAATCGTGCACTAACATTTTAAGTAGGGGAGTGGACGATCATACACAAGCACGATCATGCACTAATCCTTCAACTATGGGAGTGCACGATCGTGCACATGCACGATCATGCATTAGTCAAAATTTGGAATGTGCATGGTCTGTAATATTTTGAACATAAATTATGAATTACTGAACCTAATTGAATGATTTTTATTGCGTTTACAACTTAAGACATAGAGGAACATTTGATTGGAAGAACTTAATGTTTAAAAACTTCATTTTCTGGGTCAAAATAGCCATACAAATCTAACCCGAAATCTCTCTGAGAAAATCTGGAGAAAATGCAGAAAAAGGATTGTGGACAGTGATTTGTTTTTCATGCAAATGTTTTGATTATGCAATAGTTGAACAAACCAATGCTAGGGTATTTCCATATGAGGTATTAAGGTTTAAGCTAGCTTAAATGAATTTAGTTGATGTTAAATGAAAGGATTAAAGTGAGTAAAGGGTATTATGGATTAAAGAATGATTGGAGGATGTTGTAAATTGATTATAAGGTGTATTAAGGAAACATACCTGAGAATTTGTCATTGAACATGCATATTACATGATACATTTATAAATGTATTTATGATTGATTATTCATATGAAAATGCATGAGTGACATATAAATGTATCTGTTTGCATATAGAAGAATACGTTGAGCGACCGTTTCCATACATTACCGGGGCATCGAAGCATTAAACTAAAGGGAGCATTAGTGAGTAACCTAGTATGGTCTCACCTTGATTGTTTGTTTCAATTTTGAATTGATTTGATATATGATGCTATGTACTGATTTCCGGACATAAAATGTCTGAGGCATTTGATGCATGAATAATACATTGGAAGTGTTCCTTGAATGTGAATATGATTGATTACATATATTCTCAACTTATATGTTGAATGCCAGACCAAGTCTGATGACCAATGTAAATAAGAAAGTAATTACAATTGCAATGAACTGAATATGATGTTCGAAAATGTGATATGCATTTATTCCATGAATGCATGAAATATAAAAACAATTGTACTGGAATCGCTAGTGAAAAAGAGCTTAAAGCTCAGGCATCTGTGGTAAGAGCCTATGGCTCAATTTGTATGAGAGCCCGATATCTACAATAGATACGGGATAGTATGATAGAGCTCGATATCCGCAATGGATACGGGATAATGAAAAAGGCACTAGGTCACAATAATATAATTAAATGAAGTTGAGTCTCATAAACATTGCATATACATATGATATGAATAAATTGAATGACTGCAATGTTTTGAGGACTTTTATTGTATTATATGTGTGATTGATTATCTGATTATAATTTGCACGATCGCAATGAAATGATGAATTGTATAGATTTTGAAATGTGAAAAATTATGAACAAAGTGTTTCGTGATATCATATGATGATAATTGTGATGTTGTGGATTATATGATAGCATGAATTATTGTGTTGTATAACAAGAGAGAACCATCGAGGATAGTTACTTAACTGAGTTCGCAAATGTAACATCCCGTTTCCCAATAACGGGTTGAATTATAGAAACGGGTGCACGTGAGAAATTAGGAAAACGCGTCTCATGCTCATGCAATTGTGAACAGTGGTTTTGCACATGAAAAATGTCTGTACATGCATTCATGACATTTCCCGGTATAATTGTGAATAAAATGTGAATATTTGG
>JAOTAY010000003.1:27002268-27015472 GCA_025629805.1 Erythroxylum baracoense | reverse complement strand
GCCAAAATCCAACCAAGTTCTACCTTGAATGTGTGATGTTTCTGCTTGCTTGGAGTACTGTATTGGCTTGATCTTTTAAGCTAGAATTGGAGTTAAACATTTAAGTAAATTATTAGTGGCTATAGCATATTATGATAGAGAATTGATGATGATAGGATGAATTACATATAATGTTAATGATTAAAGTGTGCTGGAATATTTTATGAAGTGTTTTACTGAACATACATTTGTATTTTTGATATAACTTGATCTGTGAATATCTGCATTAGATGAATTTTATTTAGAGTAAACTAGAGACTTAAGGATACATTTTTCATGAAGGAATTGAATTTAGAATCTGTTCGTAAAAGTCTTGAAATATGGCTTTAATTTGAGAATTGTATTCTGTCGAGGTATGAAAATAGTTTATAGAGTTTTGTTTATAACTTGCATGATACTGAACCAAAATGCATGAAATTGATGTCATTAGACATTTAATACATTGTGTAACATTTGATTAGGAGAAGGTGTTGTCTAAATACCTTATTATCTAGGTCATAATGGTCGTACAAATTTGACCTGAAATCTGCTTAAGAAAATTTGGAAAAAATGCAGAATATGTGATATGGAAAAATATGGAATAGGTACTGTTTTGGGGTTTATGAATGATCATGAGTTGATGAACTGTGTATTGATGTTACTGAATTGACTCTGAAGTAAAAATGAAGGGGTCATCAACTGTACATGACAGATAATGACATGTTTGATTAATGGATTTAGGATGAAAAAGAGGAAAAGTGCTAGAATGTTATGAACTGGAGAATTTTCATTGAACATGCTTCGATATTTTGATTATATCTTGATATTAAGATTTTCAAATGAGTTGATTCTTAATTCAAATTAAATTAGAGACATATGGCTACAAAAAAGTTGAATTTTAATTCTGTCTCTAAGAATTTCCAAATTTGGCATGAAAGTGAGTCTTGGCTTAGGCTATAGCACTCCAGGGAACGAAATCATGTGCTATTGTTATCGAATAAGCTGTAATGATTTAGGGTAATTTAGATAAAGGTGCCTTCACAAAATTTTTAGCTTATTCTCTCATCTTTCAATTGGTATAAAGTTTGTAATTTTTGGATATTGGAATTGAGAGAAATGAGTTGTACAATTTGAAAGCATGATCACTAGCTAAAAGTTCAAATGTACTTAATCTATAGTATTGTGAGCATAACTCATAGAATAATGAATCAAATTGTATGATCTTGGTGTCATTAGAAACTTACGACAACGAGGAACATTTTTTTAGAAGGATGTGTTACCAAATTACACCATTTACCTAGTATGAATACTCACGAAAGGATGACCGGAAAGTTTGTTTTCAGAAAAAAAAGTGAAATGATCAATAGAGTTATGATATTAGACTCCAATTGTTTTATTAAGGTGCAAACCCTAAGTACATATTAAGTTATGTGAGTTTTGAACCATGACTGATCATGTGTTGTGAAAGATGGAAAAATACCCCGGATTGTCATTGAACATGCATTGGACATATTTTATATACATAGATGTGCATAAATGAATACTTATACCATTGTGCAAAATTGTTATGTGTAAATGTGTTTTCCATGATATAGAGGAGTATTTAGAGTGCTATCATCCAGACATTGCTGTGACTTCAAGGCAATAGCTCTGGAGCGATTGGTGAGTAACCTAGATGGTCTCACCTACTATTTGTTTGCTATAGATTCTGTACTGAATGTGGAATGAACTGTTTGTACTGATTCCGGATATGAAGGTCTAAAGATTCTGATTGATGAATGTGATATTTAAGTGTTCCTTGAATGTGAATTTGGTGAAATATGTGTTACTCAATATGTTTCTTTGAATGCCAGACTAAGGCCTAATGATACATATGTATAGGACTAAAAATGTGATTGAATCGGAATGAGATTGAAAATGAGAATGATTGAAAATATAATTCATTAAATATGAATGAGATGCATTTCATACATGAATGAAAGATCAGATAATGATAGTTGTGACATGAGTAGCTACCGAAAATGAGCTTAAAGCTTTGAAATGTGGTATGGAGCCAAAGGCTCAATATATACAATGAGCCCTGTATCCACAATAGGGAAAGTATCAATGAGCCTGGTATCCACAATGGATACGAGACAGTTTAGGCACTCAGTCATAACAACGTAATAATGAAAAGTGGGTCACATGAGCATTGGATATACACTTATTAAGTGTAATTGGCTAATTGAATTGTAATGTGAATATGTACTTAAATGAAATTGTGATATGTGCTGCAAATTGTTAAATGGAAAGTTGTGAATTATGTACTTATATGATTTGCTATGTGGTATGAATTGGGTGCACCATCAAGAATGGTTAGATCATTGAGTTCTTCAAACTTACCAAAATTGTAACGTTGATATTTCAGGTCCGAGGGAGGACATTAGAGAGTGACAGACTCTACGAGAAGATTAATTCTTATACTTTTGTCAAGAAATGGCTCAAAGGTTGGTCAACTGAGACTGAAGGATTAGTTAGTAGTTTATGTGCAATTCTTCTGTCAAGTAGTGTGTTATGTATAGGGATTTGACATTGTATATATTCGGATGATTTTGTAAAGCTACAATGTAAGTTTGGTTTTTTATGAAATGAAATGAGGAATGTAGTTGGTTTTAAAATTTGGTGACTTTTTTGTATAATAGTTGATGCCATGATTAATTTGGATATGTGTTTGCTCTAACATGTCATTATTATAGATTATATACTGGAATATTCACAGGGTGTTTCGGTATGTAATTTATGGTAATGGGGTATTACATTTTAGTATCAGAGCATGGTTGGCATCCATAGGAACATATAGCCTAAGAAACTCCTTGTCCCTTTGATAAAGGTGTGTAGTAGCATCTTCTCAATCACCTCAACTTTTACTTTATCAACCTCAATCCTTTACTCAGACACCAAGTATCTTAGAACAATGCATTTACCATGAAATGACATTTCTCTCAATTCAAAGCAAGATTAACTTCTTCACATCACTTCAATACTTTAGACAAATTAGTTAAACATTCATTAAAAGTAATGCCATATATAGAGAAATCATCCATAAACACTTACATAATATTCTTAAAAAAACAGAGAAAATAGCCATGATATAATGTTGAAAAGTAGTAAGAGCATTACAAATACTAAACGGCATTCTCCTATAGGCAAAAGTATTATAACGACATGTAAATATCATTTTCTTTTAGTCATTAGGATGAATGGTAATTTGAAAGAAACCAAAATATCCATCTATTAATAAAAATAAGAATACTTTACCAACCTCCTTAGGCATTTAATTGATGAAGGGAAAGGAAAAATGATCTTGCTACTTGCCTTATTCAACTAGTCCTTGGTAACAAGGTTAAAAACTTATTATTTTAACTGTTATGTGCATGATGCAATTGTAACTAGCATTGTAAAGTACGAATCGATCCTATAAAAACTACTTATCAATTACTATTCTCTTATAAAATTAATTATTTAGACTATTAAAGATAATTTATTTGAAATAAAATAAATTTATAAAATTATAAAACACCAAACTAACATAGCGATTAAGATTAAAATAATAGATAAATGAATAAGAACTATGTAAGATATGCCTTAAGATTTCACTATGCTTTAATTTCACTTTGATTTAATGATCAACTAGTTCCTTAAGCTGTTAAGAATTCCTAAGTTATAGTTATATTATATCTCAAGTAATACAATCCCTATTCCTAAATCAAAATGATTGAAATCTTCTTCTAATCAAAACAACCTAAGATTGCATTAATTTGATTCCTAAACTCTCGTGATACATTTTAATCTAACCCAAAAAGGATCATATAGTTCTTTCTCAAGTAACTTATTCAATCCTGATCATTCATTTTATAATTTAAACATACGAATCATCTCTTAGTCTCAATGGATTAATTTAATTATTAAATCTTCGACTCTCATTCCTTCGCTTCAAATCAATATAAGAATATGAACAAATCTCATGAAAACTAAAAATTTTATTAAATTAAGATATCAATTTAAGACATCAATTCATGATATCCATCTTACTTAAATTTATGTCCAAGTGAGTTCATGAGAAAATCACGGAAAATCTCATAAAAAAAGGAAGAACAAAAGATAAAGGAAGTATCTTTATGTTTCTTGAATATTCAAATTGTTAATGAATCTTGATGGCTTTCTTGTTCCTCTTCTATAATTATCTTTCGTTTTAATCTTTATCTACTTAATCTATCTCTTAATGAACTATTTTTGCCTCAAAACTAATATAACAAAAGGTGTCACTTTGCTTTTTATCGCCTCATCTTTTAATTAAATGAACCCTAATTTTTCTACCTAACATGACCTTAATATGGGACTATGTTGGGCTCTGTGTTGTTTATTATGTCTTTTTGTAATTTTTATGTAATTAATTACCACAAATCTGGAGTGTGTATGTGACTACTATATTAGTGAACATAGGTGGAAAATAAGGATATATTGGTTACACTTGGAGAAATAAAATTCCCCTACTTTAAATATAACTTCGACGCAATGGGGTGTTGTCATCGTGTGTCCTGGGTGAAAATCTCCTTAAAAAATGGGGCATATTGGAACATGCTCAATAACAGGTTATTGTGTTGGTTTATGTCTAATCCCTTTCTTTAGGTCTTCTAAAGTTGCTCCCAATTTATTCAATTATTCTCCAAAAACTCTTTTTTTTTTCCTTTGAGAGGCTAAAACATGACCTAGAATAACATAACTCATTTTAAATAGTAAAGCTTATAAAAATACTCAAAATACAAGTATAATGTTCTCAAAATCATTCGAAAAGTAAACTATATTTAACACATATCATATGTTTATAATCACCATAAAGTGACATCTCATATAAGATGATTTTCAAGTATATGATTCATATGAATGTAACTAATAACAATGTGACATACAAGTGACTTCTTTGGACATAATAGTAATTTAAAGCTCCACTTTCAGTATGTAAAGGGGGCTAAGAAGCTCTTTTTATTTGATAATAAGTCCTAACAAGTGGTTTAACATTGGCGTGCTTATTTAGTGTAAATAAGACCCATAAGCTTTGCAAGCATATTACAAATGATTGTATAGTAGCCTATGATGATTATGATATTTTTAAATAGCCTTATGGTATTTAAGTGACCTATTTGAATTAAAAGAATATTGCATGTTTATAATGTGGTTTTGTATAAAAATTAGCTATTTTGCCTTGTAGGCCTTCTAGGTTTAGAATGTAACTCATAAATGCTTGGAATTTTTATTTTCCTTAGGACTTAGAAGATTATGCAAGAGAATTAAAGTTTTCATATGAAGAATTGGATTTTAGATGCTCATATGATGATTCGGACACAAATTATAATGTGAATGCTTGCTCCTCACAAAAAGTATCTTGACATTGGATGGTGCACTTTTATAAGTAAGCCCAATTTCGTGCCTATCTTAGAGCTCTTTTAGGGTTCAAGTATGTTACTTAATTTTTTGCTACCGATAATGAATTTGGACAATGACTCTTTGAGGTTATTGTTATCCTTCTTTAGTGCCTCATTTTCATGCAATAAATCATGATCGTTATCATTGGTAACAATCACGCTCTTAGAATCTACCATGTTATACATATTACATTTTAATTTATCACTCTTAATCATGCATGCATCTAAAGTTTTTAAAACCTCTTTATACTTGGAAGATAATTTTTTCCTATCCATACTCATAGTTTTTAGGGATTTGACTAACTTATCATATGAAAGCTGACCATTGCAATTGTCACTATCACCATAAGAATTTGAGAAAGATGATACCTTAATATTATTAGTCAGAAAGCACATGTAAGCCACCTTATTATTTGATTCTTTACTTTTTGAATTGCTTCTATCATTCCATGTGGCTTCTAGTGCTCTCTTTTTCTTTTGGTCCTCCTTCTCTTTCTTTTCACTCCATTCTTATTTGTCATTTAAATTCTCTTCAAAATTATGAGTAATATTATTAACACAAATATCATTATAATAATCATTACCATATGTAACATCAAATATGTGTCAAATATTATAGGCATTTTGACACATTAAAACTTTGGAAAGTATATACCTTTCTAATGCGAAAAACAAAATGTGTATTAACCTACTATTTATTATAATGAGTATACTGTCATTTCTATTCCACTCACTCTTCTATACCATATCTTATAAATCAAAATCTTTGATCATAAATAAGACTTTCATCCTAGTTCTCAGAAATAAGTAATCATTTCCATTGAGAAATGGTGTAATATTGATATCTTGGTCGTCATAACTAAAAATTGAATCAAAATTTTTCAAAGTGAGCTTTACTAAATTTTTGCTAAAAATTTATACATAATGAATGAAACTCACTCTAATCTCAATTGTTGGCTCTTAGATGCCATACAAGAGAGAGGGTTAATTGTGTTTGATTTTTTAATCTATTTTAAACTAATGAATGAACTGTATATTCTAATAAATGATTATACGAAAATTCATATAAACCAATCATAAAATAATAATAATAATAATAATAATAATAATAATAATAATAATAATAATAATAATAATAATAAAAGATAATAAGGAAAGAGAGACATTTATTGTTGTTGGACTAAATAACCTTTGGCCTATGTTCACTCTCTAAACTCCACATAGGAATTCACTATCTCTTTCCTTTAATGGATGAAAATAAACCTTTCATAAAATATCTTCTTTGTTATGGATAAAGAGGAACCCTTACAAAAGTCTTACTTTGTCATAAGTAAAGAAAATCCTTTACAAATCTTGTGTAAGAGGAACCCTTACAAAATGTACACAAATAATGTCCCTAATTTTCATAATTGCACAATCATATATAGCTTAAAACCTCCCCTACTTGCTAACGCTAATGTTCAAAGTGTCAACATGTAATCTCTAGCCTTTCAATACCCTTAGCAACTCTTTAATATGTCAAAAATTCTTCCTACAACTCATTTGTGATCTACTTATAACCAAAACTAATGTAAATGGTAGTTAGACACATAAACTAGCTATTACTACAACTAGTTTCTAATGTAAATGGTAGTTAGACACAAACTAGCTATTACTACAACTAGTTTCTAGCTACATTTAACTAACGAGACACCTACCTTCAACTAGCCTATTCCCTAGCCTATTAAACAACACCTATTATGTAACTTTTTTCTCCTTTATCTGGCTAGCCAAACATATTTAAAAACTAAGTTGAAAACTTCAATTCCCAAGTCTTTTCAAAGATAAAAATATGCTCCTTTGATAAAAACATGATTCAAAATAATTACAAAATTTTCCTAAAATTTTTTTAAGATAAAAACAAATATTCTCTTGATTATAAAAGGATTTATACATTATGTCCTATAAAAAATAATCATACAATGATTGAACCCCTAATTCATTAAAATGTCTAAGATAAGATTATAAAAATGATTATAATAATTTATTTCAATCTTAATGTGTTTAATTCCTTATTATTTTTAGTTCTTCACTTAAATTCCTTTGAAAGTTACATTTGTATGCCCCTTATTCATTTTCTCTATCTTTTAATTTTTAATTTGTTCAATTAGTTCCTTTGCTCACTTTGCCATTCTATTGAACTTCATTTTTCATATATTGATTATTTTCATTGTAATAGAGATAAATATTACCAAAAGTAAATGTATTAGTTGCAATATATTTTGTTGTTATCAAAATTATGGGTTATGACCTTATTTGGTTTGATAAAAGTAAGGCTAATTGTATTGAATCCCTAATAATTTATACCTTTTTTCATTTTTGTAAACTATCATTTAGCTTTATATTTTTTCATTAGTTATCACCTGCAACCCCTAGGGTCTTTTTCTATTAAAAAAACTAATGGGGCATTACAAAACCATATTGTCTTTAAAAGTGTTAGTGATATATGGCACACTATGGTGGAACTTGGGCTATATAATTAATGACCTCTCCAAGAATATAATTAAGGAATTGAATCAAAGCCTCCATAAAACCTTGCTTGACCACCTATTTGGTAATCTTATCAACCTTTTTAAACGTATAAAAGAGGAGCTCAACACTTATATAAATGAACAAATGAATATAAAAAAATAATAATAACCTAGTTATCTAAATAAAATTTAGCCTTCTAATTATCCATACATCAGCTAACACAAACAGTTAACAAAGCATCTTGAATGTAACAACTCTTAAGGCAATTCTAACCATATGTCGACCTATAGGGCACCACCTTTAACTTCTTCTAGTAATTGGGTGCAATAGTCAGAATCTTTTTAATCCTCAATTTATTTTTATATAGTTACTACAATTCTTCACTATAATACTTTTTTTAATACAAATAAATTCTTTTATCTAAATAATAAGAAGAGACGATCGTTGCCAACAAGTAAGAGGAGATTAAAAGGGTTATTGTCTTTAGAAGGTGAAGCGTGTTAGCAAAAATAGCAAAAAATAAATTTGGAACGACTTATATGAATGTAAGGCAACGTGAAAAATCATTGCCCTAAGTTAGAAATTCCCCCTCTACAGTGTAGCATGATAACGGGATCCGACCTCAGGGTTAACACCTTCTCCACCAGTTTTAATGCACTCCAAAGGGTGGAGTAGGAACTGTCTCCAAGAATTAAGCAGAAGAACCAAGAAGAGAGCAGATTTTAAGAAGATGGGTGTTTGTGTATGTCGTTTAGTTCTCCCATGGTGAATTTATCTCCCTTACACTAGCCTTGAGACAAGAAGAATGATGTTTTAAGATGTTATAAGCTTCTTGTGCACCTTTTTATATAGAGAGAGAAGGAGGGAGGGGTGTGTAGTTAACGAAGGTAGAGAGTAGAGTGTAACATTGTGCGTCTGTGTATAGAAAAACCAACACACAGCAGGTATATATATAATGAAAAATAAGAACATTGGGGGTATAATAATAATGGCAATTAAATAACATAAATGTAAGGAACGTTATTAACGTTATAGTAATAAAGTGCAATAAAAACGGTGGACGTTGAATAATAATGTTATCAATATTTTGGAACAATACCAACAATCCTCCACTTGGTCCAAAACTTGATAAACAAATTGTAACAATTTAGGAGAAAGATTGAAGAACAACCAAGTGAACCAAGTCTTGAACCTGGTGTCCAAGAAAATCAGAGACAGAACTTACTAGAGAAATGAATAGCCTCAAAATATCCTGGTCTCATGATCGCTCTAGAGAGATAGCCTAAATACTCTCATAGGAGGGTGGCTACACCCCACAATCACATAGGTGAGTGAATCAAGTGTGTATTGCTCACACCACCCAAACTTAGGTTATAGAACTCATTAAGGATTAAACAATCCATCCTCGTCAAACGTAATAAAGCTATACTAGGGACGCAATTCAAGAACTGAATGTATCTCAGTATTTTCCACAGACAATGTACAAGTAAATAGTCACCACATAACTTCGTTTGACCCATTGAACTTAGTTTCCCAATACGAGTATCCATCACGAGATTACTATACAATTGGGCTTAACCCCATCTCTTTAGCATGCTCTGAAACTAGTTTTCTACTTAAAGTGTTTGTAAACGGATCCACTAAGTTTCTCTTTAACTTGACATAGTCTAAAGAAATTACACCATGTCTAATTAAAGTACAAACAATTTTATGTCTCAATCTACTATGTCTAATTTTTTTCATTATATGCCTTATTTTTGGCAACATAAATGATAGCCTACTAATCACAATGAAAGAACGTATAAGGAATTGGTTTTTCCCAAAGTGAGATATCTGCTAAGAGATTCCTTAGCCACTCAACTTCCCGTCCTACTAGCTCCAAAGCCATAAACTCAACCTCTATTATTGATCTCACAATATATGTTTGTTTGGATGATTTTCAAGAAATTGTAGCTCCTGCCACAGTAAAAACACAACCACTAATAGAATGTCTATTATCACTCTCCGTAACCCGGTTAGCATCAGAATACCCCTCCAGGAGGATGACCATTAAATCTATAATGCATAGTACCTTTCAAATATCTCAATAAACAAATCAATGAATTTCAATGCTCTTGATTAGGATTACAAGTATACCTACTAAGTCTACTCACACAGTATGCACTAGTAGGACGAGAATAGTTCATCAAGTACATTACACTACCAAGAATTTTAGCATACTCAGCTTGGTTAACACTATCACCAATTTTTTCTTTAAAGCAACACTAGCATCATAGGGAGTCTTGATTGGATCAACATCATAGTAACTAAACTTCTTCAAAATTTTCTTGACATAATGAGTTTGATTCATCCTAAAACCAAAGTCAATCCTATCAACTTTAACTCCCAAAATAAAGTCTACAGGTCCAAGATCTTTTATATCAAAGGAAGACTTTAACAAACTCTTGGTAGTATCAATGGCAGATAAACTAGTACCAAAAATAAGCATATCATCTACATAAAGAGTTATGATCACACAACCATTGATGTCAGATTTCACATAAATGCAAGAATCAACATAATAAGAGATGAAACCATGTTTGAAAATCTCACTTTCAAATTTCTCATGTCACTATTTGGAAGCTTGTTTATGTCCATACAAATACTTAACTAACTTACACATGTTTTGTTCTCGACCAGGCACTCTAAAACCTTGTGCTGGATAATGTAAATTTTCTCATCTAGATCACCATTCAAGAAAGTTGTCTTAACATTCATTTGGTGCATATAAAGCTTAAATACCGAGGCAATAGCAAACAACATCCTTATAGGTTCAATTTTAGTAACAGGAGAGTAAGTATCAAAAAAGTCCAATCATTCCTTTTGTCTAAAGCCTTTAATCATAAGTCTTCTTAAACCTCTCAATGGTTCCTTCAGGTCTCAATTTCTTTTTGAAAATCTGCTTACACTCCAAAGGCTTACACTTTTGAGGTAGATCAAATAAAACCCAAGTTTTATTAGACATGATTGACTCTAACTCACTATCTATGACTTCCTTCCAAAATGTAGAATCCATAAATCTCATTGCTTACTCATAAGTTTTGGGATCTCTCTTAATAATATAAGTCACCACAAAACCGTCATCTATCTCCTCAAGTTTTTTCATCACAAAGGAAGTAATAAAGTCAAAATCAAAACTGGTGGGTACTCTAGCTCTTTTGCTTCTCCTTAGTTCAATATTTTTCTCTTCCTCTATGTCATCATTAGTAGAGGAACTAGGGACAAACTATCTAGGAACTTGCACACTCAATTTTATAGGAAATATATCCTCAAATAACACTACATCTCTTGACTTTATAATTGGTCCATAAGTGTTAGATCCCTCTTCCTTAACCATAAATCTATAGGCAGCACTATTAGAGGCATATCCCACAAAAATTGAATCAATGGTCTTAGGCCCAATTTTCTTCCTCTTATATTCAAGTAGAGTAACCTTAGCAAGACACCCCCACACTTTCAAAAAATGTAAGTTAGGTGGATAACCTTTCCAAATTTTATAAGGGGTATGATCTAGTTTCTTATAAGGGACTCTATTTAGAGCATAACAAGCTGAAAGAATAGCTTCCCCCCATATAAAATCCAGTAATCCTAAGGAAATCATCATTGCATTTATCATGTCTTTGAGTGTTCAATTTTTCCTTTCGGCTATTCCATTTTATTCAGGTGTATAAGGGGCCGAAAACTCATGAATAATCCTAACCTTTCCACAATAATCAGTAAGGACATTAGTACTATACTCACTACCTCGAGCAGATCTTAATCTCTTAATTTTCCTTTCTAAGTAGTTCTTAACCTCAGCTTTGTATTTCATAAATACTTCTTTTGCATCACTTTTATTTTTCAATAAGTAAACCTTAGTAAATCGAAAACAATCATTTACAAAAGTAATATAATATCTCTTGCCTCTTTTACTCACACTATTCTTAAAATCACCCAATTTTGTATGTGCCAAATCCAACAAATGTGACTCTCTCTTGGTCACTGACTTAAAAGATTTCTTAGAGTATTTAGCCTCGACATAAATTTGACATTTTTCCATTTCATTAGTGATCTAGATAGGCAATAAGTTTAAGTTTTGCATCTTCTTAATGGACCTTATATTCACATGCCCAAGTATAGAGTGTCATAGGTCTAGAGACTCAAAAATATAAGCAGAAGAAGTAGATGCTTCTTAGTAAGAATTAGCTTATCAGAGTCAAAAGTAAGTTTAAGACTAACTTTATTAAGTAATATTTCAAAAATCAAGTTTCTACGAGCATTAGGAAAAACAAAACATTTTCTAACACCAACACTTTTTCAAAAGTGAGTTTAAGAGAGACCTTCCCAACTCTTGGACAGGAACTCTACTGGAGTTGCCCATGTATACAAATTCACCATCAACAGTATCACTCAACTCCTTAAACAGGTCCTTGTTGGTGCAGATGTGGAGTGTGGCTCCAGTGTTAATGTAACATTCCATCACCAATGGGAAGGGTAAAATTGTAATTTGGAATAGTTTATAAGTGCTTCGAATTGTCTTCACATGTACATGCATACACATGTAAGTGAATAGTAAATTTTGCACATGTAAATGACTGTACATGTATTCATGACATTTCCCGGTATATTTGTGAAGAAATGTGTTTGTTATGAAAAATATGATTTGTATGTATAAAAAATTGTGTTGGAGAGGGGCATTTTGGTTTTTCGATTTTTAGTGAATTTTAGAAAATTTTTGGGGTAATTTCTGGACTAGGAAAAATGCCAAGTGGTAAGAAAATTGCCAAATAGCAGTAGAATGAAGAGTCGAATGGCAGTGAAAATCTTTAATTATGACTTTGGGATTTAATGAAAAATGTCATTGAAAATTTAGAGACAATTGGATTAGAAATTGGGAGTCAATTGGACTAGTTATTACATGTTGTGAAGTATTAAGATAAGAATATATATATATATATTTGATTATTTAAGTGACAAGTGTCATGACACTCACCACTCACCATTATTTTACTCTCCATGTTCTTCACTCTCACGAATTGTCCAAATACAAGACCATGTCTCTTTTGTTTTCTTTCATTTGTAAGATATACTCTCATCTTCTTCATCCCTTCTATTCTCCACTTCACGATTTTCTCACCAACTTCCATTAACAATGAACCTAGCTCTCATCTTTAACTTATTACTTCCATTTTTGT
>JAOTAY010000003.1:26977629-27002168 GCA_025629805.1 Erythroxylum baracoense | reverse complement strand
AATATTACGGTATGTAATAATTTTTGGAATTGGAAATGTTTTGTATTTGTAATGGGCCCAAATGGCTATTGAAAATTTTGTTGATTATATTGTTTTGTTGAAAATGGTTATAAAACAAAGTGGGCCGATTTGGTTATCAATTTTCTGTACTTTGTGTTTGTGGTTTAAAAAAAAGAAAAAAAAAGTTTATACCGATTTCAGAGTGATTAAGTGCTCTAGCACACCACCCTCGCGAGGCACGAGCTCGGACATCACCCATCGATGTCGGGTTCGAGTCTTGCGGGAGTGGGGTGTTACAGTTAATGTTCTACTCAACCAAATTTCCAGCAAGGTTTACTTCAGACACCACAGCATTAATGATCTCCTCATCATCACTAGCTTCGACCATATTAGCTTGAGGCTTATCAAAATTCTTCTAGTTACCTCGATGGTATCCCCTTGGTTTCCTTTCTCAAACTGTCATGTTTTTGTCCTTGGCCCTTCTTCTCATGATTGAGTTTAACTTGGTGAAGAGCAGCAGGATGGCTTGGCTTGTGGCACTGCTAACAGTCACCATCAATCCTTTTACGCTTAAACTGATCCTGCTTGTTGTTGTTGAAAGACTTGTTTTGTCCACTATTCTTCTTGAAGTTATTTGCATTTCTATGTTCTATCATATTAGCCTTAACAGTAGGGACAAGGGTGAGTGATTTGGTCTTATCTTGTGTACGATTAACATCCTCAATATTTATATACCCTATCAACTCCTGAAGCTTTATGTCTTTCTTCTTATGCCTCAACTAGTTTTTAAACTCATTCTATGAGACAGGTAGTTTCTTAATAAGGGCATTAGCTTTAAACAGCTCACATGTTCATACCCTCAGCAAGGATTTCAGCAAGTAGGTTTTTATACTCGTGTAATTATGGGCTTATCATCAACAACAGTAAATTTTAACCACCTAGGAATTGCAAATTTCTTAGTACCGACATCATCCGTCTCATATTTCACTTCTAAAGCGTCCCAAATTTCGTTGGCAATTTTGTACTTACAGTAGATATCAAACAATAGGTTTATCATATGGTTGAACAACACTCCTCTAACGGTACAGTCATCCTTAGTTGTCTTAGGGTTGGTATTGTTACTAAGAATTTCTTGGAATAGTACATAATCGATTTCGTATTATTGAAAGTAAAATAGAATTTTCTCAAACCATCATTTAAAATTTCTCCCATCTAGAGGCTCTAATCTAGTACGGTCAGGTATAATCCTTTGGGCTACGGTGATAAGGGTAGAACCGAAGTGGGGAATAGTAAGTGCAGAATCTATGTTGGTCGCATTCGCAGACTACATATTAAATTCGAAAGTAAAGATGTCTCATACGAAATAATCAAATAATATGAAGAGAACAACAACAAGAGCAATCGGTATTTCGACTATCATATAAGCTAAAATGCAGTAATTTCTAACAAAAGTAGCAATTCCGAAAAAAATAGCAAGAATAGAAAATATCCCAACAAAGAGCAAGCAGAACAACAGAATTTCTGACAACTGTAGTAATTTCCTGAATAAAGGTAGCATCGCAATAATTTTCCGACTTAGATTGTTAGTGAAAATAGTAGAAAAATAAAATTGGAATGACTTATCTAAATGCAAGACGTCTTGAAAAATCACTATCCTAAGTCAAAAATTCCCCCTCTACAGTATAGCAGAACAACGGGATCCGACCCTAGGGTTAACACCTTCTCCACCAACTTTGGAGTACTCCAAAGGGCAGAATAGGAACTGTCTTCAAGAATTAATCAAAAGAACCAAGAAGAGAGCATATTTGAAGAAAATGGATGTGTGTTATGTTGTTTGGTTCTCCAATGGTGAATCTATCTCCCTTACGCTAGCCTTGAGACAAAAAGAATGATGTTTTAAAATGTTATAAGCTTCTTCTACACCTCTTTATATAGAGAGAGAAGGAGAGAGGGGTGTGTGGTTAACGAAGGTAAAGAGTAGAGTGTAGTGTTGTGTGTCTGTGTATTGAAAAAACCAAAACACATTAGGTATATATATACTGAAAAATAAGAACGTTGGGGGTATAATAATAATGAAAATTAAAAAAATGAATTTAAGGAATGTTATTAACGTTATGGTAACAAAGTGTAATAAAAATGAAGGACGTTGCATAATAAGGTTGTCAATGTTTTGGAACAATACCAACAAAGCGGTCATGGCTACCATGTAACAAAGTTTTGGTTGCAATCACGTAACTCCTACTTTGTGTAACTTAGACATGAATTCGATCTAGAGTTAACCTATGTGTAATCATGATGCCTATAACTTGTTTAACTTTTAGGTTATACCCTCCTTTCACTAAAAATAAAACTTTCGTAAAGTTAAACTCAAACAAGAAGTAACCAGATCATAAAAAGCAAGAAGAAAGAGGAACTAAGGAAGAGCAACAAGTTCCGGATATTTCAGGTGGATTTGGAGCACAAAAGGTAAGTGGGAATGTTAAGACATGTATAAATTGGAAAGTGAATATATATATGTATGTGTGAAAGAAGAAAGAAACATGGTGGTCATGGCTATGGTTTTGATGGTGGTCTCTCATGTGTACGTTGTGTGAGATTTTATTGAAAAAGGATTATGTAAGTGTATAGATGAGCAATATACCAAGGCCACAATCTCTCTTTTTATTTCATCTTTATGATTCAATCCACAAAATGTCGTTTCATACGTGGTGTGCCACGTAATACGAACACTTTAAAAATGTTGTTATTTAACAATGTTTAGTTTTCTTAACGAAGAATAATATCAAGAGTTCTTAAATGATAGTTTATAAATTTAAGGATTAAAATGTAAAAAAAAAGTCCAAACCACAATGATAATCCAATGTAATTAACCCATAAAAATAAAACAAGAAGGGTTAAAGAGAATTAAGGGTAACCATAAAGACTTCTTAAAACATTTTGAACATAAAATTTTTGACATAATTTGTGAAACTATAAAAATGTTAATGTCTTTTACCTTAAACTTAACCTACCCTCTTATAAATTTTGTTTTAACATAATAAAAATAAAGCAATAATAAAAACTTGAAATATGAATTAAAATAACTTTAATCAAAATAATAAAAAGGTTCGTTTTCATTAAAGTTTAAACAATATAACAATCAAATTTATAAAATTGTAAGAAAAAAGATGGCTTAAAATAAATATATTTATTTAGCAACAATTAAATTTTCAAATCACTATAATAACAAAAGATGAAATAAAAATACATTATGACAATAATTAGTATATTAAATTCATTCTAATTTAATTACATATATTTTTAGTTTATTATAATCAATATATTAAACTATAACTTACGGTATCAAATTTCTGGAAAACTAACGTATGATGAATTATAAAAATTAAATCATCTAATTGAAGATACAATCTCTTTATATATATAAGAATTAGTTGAGATGCTGAAGTATATCCCTTTTCTTTATCAAATACAATTTTATTTTTCAACAAAATTTTGATATAATTTTAAAACTAAATCATTTGTCAGTATTTTATCATCTGTATTTATATAGGTAAACCTTTTGTCAATTGGGTTCGGCTCATCCTGATCCGATTTGACCGAGCTTAAAGACAATAAACCGAGGTTTGATTGACTGGACCTCAAGCTTTATTTTTTAGATCCGACTGGACCTCAAGTCGACCTCAGACTTGTGTTATACAGGTTTGAAGCCCAAAAGACAAATACAAAAGTGATGCTATTTTGTAATTTCGGGCTGTCCTTGTGGCAATCGGGCCATCTTGAACCCAGGCCCGCCGGATACATTTTCACCCTTAATGTAACATCCTGTTGTAATAAATTTAACAAAAGTACGAGATACAAGAATCTTTCTCTCTTTATGAAAATTAATGTCTTTATTATCAAAATATGGATAGCAGTAAAGACGGTAAGAAAGGACTCTACCTTACTGTATAACAATGGAAGAAAAGGTTGCTTTGACATGTTTAATTTTATTTAAACTTTAAACCATTAATATTATGTTAAAAATGGAAAAGGACAGAGGAACCTTTACCAAACAAAGCCAATAAGATTCCAAAATTCTGGGCAGAGACAATCCCTCGCTTCGCTTCTCACCTTCCTCTTTGTCTTCTTACGGTTGTTGTGCTTCATCTTTCCATTTCAATTCCTAATCTCTGACTTCGATCCCTTTTGCTCCCATCGATCAATCTATTTTTTTTTTATGGTCAACACTCTGAAGAACAGGAGAGTCGCTGTGAAAACAGTTCCTGCTTCGTTTTCTTGGTACAACTCTCCATACTCCTTCCCTCTGTTTCCTTTCGTAGGAAAATCACGACTTTACATGAATTTGCCTTAGAGATAGCTTAGTCAGAGTGACCCTTTTCATCTTGCTTTCATATAGTTCGTAATATGGGAGTTCAAATGATCAGAACCTTGATAATAACTGCTTAGAGCTTGTAAAGAAATAGTTTTGAAGATATTCTTTTAGATTTATTTGAATTATGTGCTTATGTTGTTCCTGTGTGATTTAGGATTGTAAAATGAAGACACCATTGTTGGAAATGCAGTGTTGATTTTGAAATCTTGTAAATTGGGGGTATCTTGGTGCTACTGAAGAGATTTCATTAATGGATTTGGATGGTGGAAGTACTTCATCTGATTCCACCGGAGTTCGCACTATTCCGATACATACAGGACGAAATAGAAGTAATTGGCGTCAGCACTTTCATTGCTTTCACTTTTTACTTCGTATTGGGTATAATTATATGATTGTGGCTATCAATTTTGTCTTGTTTTGTTGTCAGCTTTCTACCAGTTTACCCAACAAAGCCTTCCGGCTTGTAAGCCTGTCCTTACACCAGCATGGGTAAGTGCAAATAGGCTACAACTGATATGTTTTTGGCTGAGGATAGTCTTCTTTTTTTTTTTAACGTTTATCTCAATCTTCTCATTATAAAAATATCCTTTATTTATGGATCTTGATGAAGTGTTTGTTTGGTAGGTTGTATCTATATTTTTGTTGATGGGTTTTACATTCGTTCCTGTTGGGCTCATCACTCTTCGAGTTTCCCATAGTGTGAGTAGCATGTTTGCTTAATAATTTCTTAAAAAGATGTCTTCTCTTTTCTTGCTATAAAATTTTTGGGCAGAATATTATTTAATGTTGTGTTGGTTTCTAGGTCATTGAGATTGTTGATCGCTATGACGCAGAATGTGTACCTGAGGCCTTTAAAGGCAACAAAGTTTCTTATATCAAAGATGACTCAATTTCCAAAAATTGTACTCGGCAGTTGAAGGTGATACTTTTTGTTGGCGTTGCCTTTATCTCATATTGATTCTCTACAGTTTGTTCATGAATCAGTTATCTTTGAAGTATAAGGATATCTAGCTGGAATGTGTTGCTTTATCTTTCTCTTCAATTAAAAGTAGCCTTTGATGGTGATGTTCATAAACCTCTCAACAGCAGCTGTTATGAAGAAAATTTCAGTATTGACACTTTTGCTTTACATGATTTGTCATGCAGGTGACCAAATATATGAAAGCTCCAATATACATATACTATCAGCTTGATAATTTCTATCAAAACCACCGTAGGTGGGTTCTTTTTCTTTATTTCATGTGTAGTAGTCAGTCTATTGCCTTAATTTGGTTAAGAAGTTTTACTTTTGTTCCTTCAGTTTTATGTACTGTTGATAAAAGTGTTGGGTGAGCTAGTAACACCTCATTTTCATTGAAGCAAACTATTGGGGAAATTTCAGCCGGAGTATATTCAGACCATATTTGATTTGAAAAAAAATCTTTTGATCCTAATACTGGTTCCTCTGAAAATTTTGTTTCCTGTTTTTTATCTCATTTACGATATGCAATTTCTGAGTGTTACTCCCAGCATTCCCAGATTCATGAATTTGTACATTGAAAACTTCTGAATCTTTTTCAGATACGTAAAGAGCAGAAGTGATCAGCAGCTCTTGCATGGGCTGAAGTACAACCACTCAAGCTCCTGTGAACCCCAGCAATCTAATAATGGCCTACCTATCGTCCCTTGTGGGTTGATAGCGTGGAGCTTATTTAATGACACATATACATTTGTTCGTGGTGGTGTAGAATTAAGGATCAACAGGAAAAACATTGCATGGAAAAGTGACCGTGATCACAAATTTGGAAAGCAAGTATATCCCTTCAATTTCCAGAATGGGACTCTAATAGGTGGTGGAAAGCTGGATCAAGATGTTCCCGTAAGTGTTAATGGACTGGGACATGACATTATTGCACTTCATATAATTTGAAAAAAAAATTCTATTAATAAGTTCATAACAACTTAATTGCTGCAACATCCAAAAGAAATTACCTTGGAACAAGTTTTCACTTTCTTTTGTCTTTGAATGCCCACTCTGTCTTTAAGAGATAATAGCCCCAAAATAGATTTCAAATTCCCCCTAGGAGACCAGGACTCTGTATTTGCATGGGTCAACACTCATGCCTATTTCCATTGTATTTACACTATTGTTTATTGAATCTATTATGCTCTTCAGTGGTATTTTGTGAGTTATAGTATTTTGTGAGTTATCTTGATGAAACACCCTCTACCATGCCTGCATGCCCTTCAATTGTTGTAAGAGCTGTCTACCCAGCGATAACTGTTTCTATAGATACTGCTGAAAAAGTATTGATTTCTCATCTATTATTTTATTTCTTTCTTTGGCCTTTGGTTGATTGTTTTTAACAGTTAAGCAATCAAGAAGATCTGATTGTATGGATGCGGACTGCTGCCCTTCCAAGCTTCCGGAAGTTATATGGGAGAATTGAAGAGGATTTACAAGAAGATGATGCCATTGATGTCAAGCTGACGAATAACTATAATGCATACAGCTTTGGGGGAAAAAAGAAACTTGTTATTTCAACATCGAGTTGGTTGGGAGGGAGGAATGACTTCCTTGGGGTTGCCTGCATTTTTATTGGTTCTTCTTCTATAGTCATTGCAATTGCTTTCATATTGCTACACGTTAATAATCCAAGGTAATGGATTTGTACAAATATTACTCAAAATCTACATGTTTATTTGCCAACACAACTGAATGTTGAAACATTACATTAAGCAATCTTCAGGCTGGTGATTGTTGAATTTCTTGTGGCATAACTTCGACCTACGGTATATCTACAAAAAAGATAAAAAGAACAATAATGGACCATCCTATACTTTTCATCTAGAAAACCATTGTAATTTTCTTATTTGAGATTGCGGTGTTTAGTTTTGGAACTGTGGTGACCGGTGTAATTCAGTTTGCCCACTGACTTTCTTTGAAAATATATTTGTGCAAAATGCTTATTTTATTGGATCTGTCATGCACGCCAAACTTATTTTTTATCTGCTACTAAAACTCTGTAGTCAACCTATGATGCATTTTGTTTTCAGACCATATGGAGACACAGCATACGTATCCTGGAATAGAAAAGACACTTCTAGTTGAAGAAGGTGGTGTTATGTCCGATCAATCTTACATGTTCATGTATAAAACTTCCTGACTTAGAGGATACATTTTGGAGAGCTACTGTGACACAGTTCTGAGTATATAACTTGTTGACTGTTATTACACATAGATTATGGCAACTCTGAAAGAAGCCTCCAATGGCTAACTTAAGCCATTCACATGTATGCTAAGGTGTTTCTTTAGAAGCGCATTCCAGGAGTTAACTCCTTGAGGGAAGTAATCCCACAACATCTGCTTGTAGACTATCAAATTATGTAACGTATTCCAGGGAATGCTGAAGCCGTTTGAGCTTGGGGGACTAGTGAAGAGGAAGTTTGGACAGATGCTGGTGGTGTATACAATGTTTACTGGCTACAGATTTTGTAATCACTTTTGTCTTCCAGTTAGAAGGGAAGACAGCGTATAGGTGTGTAGTGGTTGGAATGTTGGGTGGTAGGGTTGCTTGCTTCGTGGTGGCATTGAATATCGTAATTGCAGTTGATGAAACTCAGTGGAATATTGATTGGGTGAGCTATATGGCCTCTGGTCATCACATCATAAGTGATCTATATTTGCATTTACTGCTGCAGCTCATATGTCTATCGCGCGCAATACTTCAGCAATGATGATTCATGCTTGCTTGTTTCCTAGATTGCTGTTGATTGAGTATCTAATTCTATATGATAAAACTGTTAATTCAGGACGTAGCTAATCTGAATTGAAAAGATGAGCTAGCTACCTAATCGAAGTATCTGCATATGCAATTCGCTTGAAAAAGGCCACACAAGATATATTTCTATTGCCGTAGGCGTAAAGGGCACATTAGATTGTCTGAGAAAGGCCGAGTAAATTCCTTATTTGTTGCAAAAATCACCAACGAAAAACACAAACCTTTTGTTTAACATGAATGCCAATTACCAACTCGGTGAGGCTGCTGCTCTAGCTAATTGTCTACTCTTTCCAAGTGTAATTATTATGTTATGTATGGCCGTGCTTAAAGGCATATCTGTTGAAGTAGATTCTTCTTTTATTAAGGAATTTACATAAAGATACATAATGTGCCAATTCTTCCAAAGTTCGAAGATTAGATACTGGGGAAAGAGATAAAAGATCTGGTTGGTGATTGGAACCCACTCGACTTGTCCATTTCCTTTATCCAGCAGTCGCGTTCTTCACACTTCCTCCTGTGCTTAACAAAGCTCGCTTTCATACCCTGAAAAGTTTTCTTCTATTATTCAGGGCTTAGGCCTTTGGGCCGCCTTTTACTGTGAATATCCTTAAAATACCTGCTCCAATTATGGAATGGTCAAAAGCACGTTCTTAAAATATACAGCTCCTTGTCCAATCAATGACGTGCACACGTTCAAACCTTTAATCTCGTGAATTCACCGTCAATATTGTTAATTGAGTCCAGAAACATTGCCAACGCCACACCTTCCATGGCCTTTCCTGGTTCGTTCCTTTGTTTCAGCCAATTTGTCCTCTTTTGGACTTGCTTCTCGTATATATATGTATATCTGTCATCACAGCCACTCTTATCTTCACCCGCCACAGACCGTTCCTAGCTCTGTCTCTGATTCCATTGCCTTCGTCTTTCACTACCCCAGGCTCAAGCTTCCTCTTCCACTCATCTTCACCTCCCTCAAAGTGCCCAACTTTGGATTACAAAAACTTTGGAATCATCATATTACCCTTTTTGGGATTTTGCAGATGAGGAGGGAGGTGAGAAAAATCCACGCTTTCGGTGAAGTAGCACCAGCCCTTTACGTATCTCACAGAAGGTCTTCTAGCAATCCAAGGTTGGAGACCATTATGGAAGAGGACTGTTCTCAAAATATTGAAGTTGCTCGTAAGAGAGGGTTGTTCGTTCTTCCACTAGTCTTGTCTTTGGCTATATTTTTCTCCTTGTACAAAGAAGTGGTCATGGTGGGCATGGCTTAATTTGATTCGTCAGAGGATTGTGAAAGTCTTCATTTGTGTATTGTAAGATTGGAAATGGAGAGAAAAGGATAATATCAATGTTATGCCTACGGTGTCGGTTTAGGGATCTCCCAAAGCTTTGTGCTAATTTCTGTGGTGGAATGGTTTGAAGATTAGTAAAAATTTTTGCTTTTTCAACAGTCTGGCTTTTGCAAATATTAGTTTCTGGTATCTCAATTTCTCTTTCCCTTTTTGGTAATTGATCTCTGAATTGGAACATTTCTTCATAATTATCTTTAACTTCTGGTTCCATGTTTGGATGAATCATAAGACTGTGATGTCAAAAATACTGAAACCATGATGATAATTCTATTATCAGGCCATTATGCAGCAGAAACAACTAAAAACTTCTATCATAGGTAAAAGAACAAGGCTAAACATGTAGTGTTGAGGCTCTTAATTTACTTATTTGTCTACTGAAAGGATGACCAACTGATTGACATGCATCAATCATTTTGGAAACTAACTGTTTATAGAAATTTACACCCTACAAAAAAAGTTGCTAGCTTCTCGTAAAACTAACTGTTTTTCATATGACATGATCATACTATTGTCATTTAGATGAAGAAGCTGCTTTACCTATGCCAAGTATTCCTCACAAACAAAACTTTCCAAGTAATTGACTACTTGAAATCCAGGCATCATTGTGCGCTAGGACTTATTTGAATCGATCGTAATTGTGTGTCAAAAGGTACGCTTACAATACTAAGATAATATCAGAAATATAAGGTTTCACAGTTTATTCTCTTGGTAACTGAGGAAATTAAGCTAGTACTATACTTTATTTTATTCATTCCCAATAACTAAAGAAAAGTAGAAAGAAATAATCTGATTGCATTCTTCTGATCATTGGAAACAAGCAGTAAGCAAGAGACCACTGAAAGCACAACAGGAACAAAAATCAACACTCTGTTAGGAAAATTTTGAAACCTCTCCACTCCTTCTTCTGCAATTGTCTCCAATTTGGGAGAACTTGAATGTCTTTGAGGTGATATTAGAAGAGCTGGTGCAACTTCTCCCAAGTGATACATTTTCCTTACCCACCTCACCGTCATCTCCAAAACAGAATCTTTGATGGCTACTTTTAGATAATGCAGTGCAGGAAATAGGCTTGAAAGGAAAATGAAGTACAGTAAAAGGCTTTGAATTGACAGATGGCTCAGGGAAGGTGCATGAGTGCACACATATATAGGGAGAAAAGAAATGACTAGTTAGTTGGTCATATAATACCAGACAATCAATACTTGAAAATGGTTTTAGCCCTTAATTGGAGACTGAAAAGCCAAATGGTTAAAGGGTTACGGTGTTAGGGCGACTGGGCAATCTAGAAGGGTAATCCACCGAAAAGGCTTTCAAGGACGGTAAGTACTAATCTTGGACACCAAAGTTTGGATAAGCAGTCAAAGATAAGTTATTGATAATGAACATATTCTTCAAACAACATGCAAGGTTAATAATGGAACATAACTGTTTCCATTATTGCCTTCCTTTTACAGAGATAGAAGAGTCTTACTGAAGTTGTAGGAATTCTGGTACAAACCTATATTATGTTTTTCAGTTTTTGAAAACAACTCACAAGACACCATCTTGAATAACATGTGGAAAGGTCCAACCTTATATGAACTAGGATTCTGATTAAGCACATCTAAAATACTGCTAATGAACCTTAACTGAGACTGCCTGTATCCTTGGCTTTTTTATTCTTTTTGTTGGAACGAAAGATTGTACGTTATCTTTTAATTCTTCCGTGAAATTTGAAATTTCTCCTAACTTCACATAGTTGACTGTGCATTGAATGTTCGGTCGTCTTTAGGAACTAAAACGAATACCTCGTGCTTGCTAGGAACTTTTCTCAATTGATTCTGTAAGGAATATGCTAAGAATTTAGCAAGAAACCACCACATAGCAGTCCAGTTCAGTTATAGACTTTGTATAATCTTCCATATGTACAGCTTCTGGTTGTTTAATAAGAAAGGAGCTAGAGGAGAAGACTTCCATTATAGAATATAATGGTCACCGAGATTATTTTAATGCAGGAAATGAGCAATTCCCTTGTTAATTGTTTCTTTGGAAATTGAATCATGTTCTTGAAGTATAGGAAGTTAAATTTAATCCATTTCAACCAACATTTTCATAAACACTTACGCCTGTGATTTTGTTTTTCCCCTTTTTAGAATCGTTGAGTTGGGGCATCTTATAGAAATTTCATGCATGGCAAATCTATAGGTACGTCCAGAAATGGTTGATCATTAGATATATAAAGATTTGCACCGTGTTATCATGGGGTTGAAATAACTTAATTAAAAGGACAATAAGAGAGGAACACAATTGATGGACTATGAAGGTATACAATCCACGTTTTATAGAAATCAAGTTAATTTCAACTAAAACAGGAGTGTTTCCGTCATATTACAGTGATGTTTTTCCTGAAACATGTCTCTACAACAAGAAATACGAGGCAAAAGAAAGTAGTACAGGAAGTAAAAACAAGACCCTCTTTGGCAAAACCTCAAAGCTTTGGTTTTGATGAGGTATTTCTTCAATAATTGTCTCCAACTTAGGACAACTTGAACATCTATGACGAGATACGAAAAGGGATGGTGCCACTTCTCCTAAGAGTTGCATTTGACTCACCTCCTTCACCATATTATTTCTGCTTTCTGGGATGTAGAACCGGTTTTTAACGTGAGGTGTTGTTTTGATATTGTATAAGAGCGAATGGAAGAGGGTCGTCCATATCTATAGGGAGGGAAGTAGATGATTGCTGCAGATGTTGAAGGAGGTAGTTGGCCCACAAATAGCTAAGTTGACGAGTTCTTAGCCTAAGATTAGACCGTAACCGAACTCTTTGGATCTTTTGTTGGCTACTTTGATTTCCATAGTTCTAGACGTCTTGCTTATGACAAATAGTTCTGAATAACAATAACTTAGAGAATGTAATGAACTGTTTTCTTAACTGGCATTGGCACGCCTTCCTCCTCCACGTATATTCAGGCCCTCGATTTTATCGATAAGTTGAAAAAAAATGCATCAACCTTTCAAGAAAAGATAGGAAAAGTCAACTTATGATAGGGGAGATTAAAAAGGTTGTATGTTCATTCCCGTACAACTCCAAGTTTTGCAAAATTAACCATAACACAAAGCTGTTAATTAGTGATTAAATCGATTTCTGTGTTGCTAGAAATATACTGTTGTATTGTAAGAGTTAGGAAACTGGTTGAAATAAAATCTACACATGATTGATAAGAGAAGAGCAATTCGATGAATCACCATTAGAGAAGGCAACATCAATGGAAGGTCATTTAATATATTATGCACGAAAACCCCAAATTGAGAAGAGAAACATATGAAAGCAGATTATAGAGCTCCAGGCTCATCCATTTTGTTATATACATGTCAAAGTTGCTGTCTTTTGAGTTCAAGCAAGCATACATAGTAATTGGTATTACAAGGAAAATCCACTGATAAAGAGATAAGCATATATGAATTCACTGGCACTTCTAGATCATTAATTTCTTGTTTCAAGTTCTGTTAAACATTGGTAATAACTGTAACGTATCCATTCAGTTTATTGCAGTTTACCTAATGAAATTACATTTTTGAAGTACTGATCTTTTTGGTTAATCTCTAAAACATGGAAGGAATTAAGTGCAGAACAACCCTGTATACACTCTTCAATTCCTCCGGCTCAATATTAACATTATACTTGAGCTCAGATATGCATGCATATATATGAGACATTCTTCAAGTTTCGTCTCGTATGGAAACCCCCATGTTAATAACGAAATCTGTAACAATAAGGAATTCAATCTTCTCAACATGTAACAATAAGTTATAAGAAACAGACAGGAAGAGTCTTTCCGTATTTCATTAAGATAAAAGTAAGTACATTGCATTCGCGATTGTGATTCAACTGATGTACGAAAGGGAAAAGAAGACTCTAGAAATAAAATATTTAACTGGATAAATTCCTATGCAACAAGAAAAAAGAGACTAGAGAAACAAACACAGGAAAGACAAATAAAACCCTCTTTGACACCACCACTTGAACTTGAAACTTCTCTGTTCCTTCTTCAACAATGGTTTCCAGTCTTGGACATGAAGAACTTCTTGAACGAGATAGCAGAACCGGGGGAGCATCCGCATTCAATTTATGCATGTATCTCATACCCTTCTCCATTATGTCTATGCCAAAAGAAACTCTTGTGTTGAGAAAACAAACAAGGGTTCCTGTAATAATGTCCGAGGCTCCTCCTTCTATGTTTTTCTCTTGTTCTGATTTTGGATGAAGTCTTAGCATAAATATAATGTATCAGTTACTTAGATATATTCATGTGTACGGTTAGTTGAAAATGTCAAATGGACAGCACATAAATGCTAATTAAAGACTTAAGCTTTGTTCTTGATTTTGCTTGTTTTGAGTTATTCAACCATCTTCTGGATAAGTGTTGACTCTGTTGAAGTTTCATAACTGCTTCCCTAAAAATTCCCATATGACGTTCTAGATGCTCTAGACCTTCTGATTTTTCCTTCTTCCTTTTTTTATTTCTACTTCTAGACCTTTTGGTTCCGGTTAACTAAGCCCCTAACATAACCAATTCCGTTTAATGACCCAAATAATTGCAAGTTCTCAATTTCTCATAATTAAATGGCATAATATCTTTTGGCCTTCTCGAGGATTATCCCAGTACACAAGGCTTCCTGCTTTGCGAGAGTAGGGAGAGGATCATCAATTATACACAGCGTTTCTTTTGTATTTTACAAAGAGGCTATTTCAGTAACTTGAACCTGTAACAGGTCACAAAGAATGGTAACAAATTTCATGAAAAATTGGGTTCTATGTCATGACAAGGATGTGGGACTATCCCTCTCAAAGAGGTCACCAGAAAGGGTAGCAATAAGTTTTGGATAAACACTTTACTGCTTTGCACTTGAGATGATAATGCATTGTCAATGTCATTTGGAATAAAGAAAAGGGATCAAATTTTATTCTTTTCCAAGGAATATTATATTCTTTATCTTTTAATACTAGTTTTTTGAGTTATTGGACAAATTTCTTAAGATGATCCCAAACAAAAACATTTTAAAGTAGTTTCATGGAATGAATCTTCATCATCATCAAGATCATCGGCAAGTACTTGAACTGTTAAGAGTGATAGGTAAGAGAGACGCGCGTTTTTAGTACTTGACCTGGTAAACACACAGTTTATAAGATCTTCAATTCAGATAAGGAAAACCTTCTTTCTTGATCAGCAAAGGCATAACACTTTTTTTTTTTTTTAGAGTGGTAGCAAAGGCATAACTTGCTAATTCAGAAAATTCAGTTGACATGAAAAAAGTAGTACAACCAAATCAACGTACGACATGAGCTTTGGCTAAAACAATCTCATGTGTTCAGTCACGTCAAACGACGTTCTACACGCATATGGAGGTAACTCTTGCTTCTTAAACACATCCCCATGGACGTCTTTGAGATGAAAAGGATTTTTGCACTTCTAAGAAACAGGTAGACTGAGTTGCCAAGACTGACGACGATAAACTCTGACCGTTCTCTACGCATTCTTCTTCGACCTCTTCTTCATAAATTGTCTCCAGGGTCTGATGTAAGTGAAGTCTGGCAGAGATTGTCACAAAGTGAGCGGGTGCCAACGCAGAAAGTGGCGTCCTGGGAGAGGCACTGGGGCTTCGAATCTTGAGTTGGTGGTGGATGGAGGGTGAGTAAGTCGCCGGAGGTGACTGAAGACTTTCCATGAGAATGGTGTAACGTTGTGTTGAGGGACAAGGTTAAAAGGATAAAGGGGCCTTCAGTTTCTCTAGGCTAAGCTAATTAATTCCACATCGTAGGCTGGTATTTATAGAGGTTGTCTTGCTCCATGTCCAATAATAACAAAAAAAGATTTAAAATCACACGAATTTAAATTAGGTTTAAAAAATTTAACCGAAATGTTATAAAATTAGTTAAATATTAAATAAAATTAAAAAATTTAAAATATGATTGAAAAAAATTGTGTTTACTTATCAAAAAATTTAAAATTTAAATAAAAATTATTTAAAAAATTAATTCATTTATTATGATTTATAATAATTTATTAATTGACCTATTAACTAATAAATTAATCAATTTTTAATAACAAAAATTATTAAAGTAAATTAAATCGAAATGTTAGATAATTTAAAATTTTTACAATTAAACCAATTAAGTTTTTATTCATTTTTTGAAACTATTAATTGTCAGTGCAATATAAACAATTTATATGGTAAGCACTTATTACCAATTACCAATAGTGACAAGATTTAGACTACAATTAATTACACTTCTTTTTCGTATGAACTGATTTATCAAGAAATTAGTTGAACATTAAGCATATATTGAAAATTAGTTGCTCGATTAGAGTTTAGGGACCAAACTCCTTAATCATATGTTAAATGGTGCTTTGGAAGATAATTAATAGTTTAATTGTATAAACATGCAATTCCCCATTCCATCGTAATAGAATGTGTAATAAAAGTAGAAAATTATTAAAGAAATAAATATATAAAATACGAAAATCTTTAATAAAGATCAACTAATTTAGTGTGTCTATATTTGCGAGTAAAAGTAATTAACAGGAGTGAGCAAAAAATCCGAAAAAACCGAACCGACCTGTAAAACCGAAGAAATTGAGCCAAATCGGTTGGTGTAGAGAGTGATGGATGGTCAGTTCGGTTTTGGAAATTGAAAAACCGACTATATCGGTTCGGGTGCGGTGTAGGCAAAATTTTTTACCAAACCGATCAAGTAAAAACAAAAAAAGTTTGTATTTTTTTATACTTCTAACTCTAGGTATATAAGGTAAGTTTACAACTTTGCAAGTATGACAATCACCCAATAGATCCTAAAATGAAATAAAAATGTTGGACATGTATTAAAATTGACCCAAAATTTAAGGCCCAATATTAGGGCCCAAACTGATTGAAGTAATCGAACCGAACCGAACCGAACCGTACGGAAAACCAAAAATTCGGTTTCATCTGACATTCAGTTTGGTTCGGTTTTCTTGTGTCATAAAACTGATTATTCGGTTCGGTCTAAAAAAAACCGAAAACTGATCGAACTAAACCGTGCCCACCCCTAGTAATTGATATCACTCTATTGATTAATAGTAATGATTATAGATCTCTTACATATAGAATAAATTTATAAGTATATTTATATGTAAATTTAAATAAGCATAATCTAACATAACTTACTCTTCTTGCTAAACCCAACCTGAATTAAACATAATTTTAATAAGTTCTAGAATCTTTCTAGAAATTTAATTTTATTAGAAAAGACTTTTCAAATTAGGATTCATATTGTGAATACGATGTGAAACACATCCCAAACTGTGTAATTTATTGTCAAAAGAACATGCCCTGACACATAACTATTTAACTTATTGTCGAAAAAATACACACCTTGACACACGCTAAAGGAATACGTCCTATAACTTTCGTCACAATAATATGCGTGTGTTCTAACTCATATCTTTACTTCTGCCTTAGCATAACATCGTGTATCTGGTTATGTTCATTGAAATACTTCCTAGAAACACCTGCATTCATCTAGAAATACTTTAAGAATGTGTGCCTATATATATATATATCTACAATAATCTTTACCTTAGCAAATATAATGTGTTCTTACAACACACTCCAAAAAAGGCCTTCAAGATTGTAAATCTGTGTATATGAGCTATACCCAACAATCTCTACCTTGATAAATATATTCTATATAGGTTAGGTTTTAGCTATGTTTAATACCTCAAGACATTAATCAAGTCCAAGTAATACTTGAACTTCTTCATGGTAACCAACTTTGTCAACATGTCAACAAAATTTTTCAAAGCGTGAACCTTTTTCAACAAAATTTGACCAAATGCAGTTAATTCCCTAATCTTGTAAAACATCACATTCTTCAGTATATTGCTTATCCATTTATCTCTCCATTAATTTATTTATTATTCTTTGAAAGGTAGTTGGATCCCTATCATTGATGGTAAGAGAATACAATATTGAGTCTTACCAACTATATCTAAGTAATGGCCTAATCATACATCTCATCCTTTTAGTGGCTATACCGAACTAATCCTCTTTTCTTAACATTGTTCTATATCTTGGATTAGAATTTTCAACCTTTTAGCATATATTCAATGCTATTCTAGTTCTACTTTTTACTATCTTGGAACTAATACTGATCTCTGCAAACTCTGACATGTCCTTTTAATATTTTGCTCAACATATATTGATTTTCAAATTTTATATTCTTGAAAGTTATTCTAGACTTTTTACCAAGTGTAAAGAACTTGTAGAAGTCTAACTTCCAGTATTTGAAATCCTTTAATAAGTTCTTATTAAGAAGTTTCATCATCACTTACTTACTAAGATAATCTAAATCATGTTTCATAATGCACTATTATTTTCCTTTGACTTAACTACTATAGTTTCTCCGCCTATTATTGTGCTCCTTATCAATTTGTAAATGTTTCCACTTGTCTTCATATTTTTAACATAAATATTGCATACTTTACCATCTTAATGTTGTTTCCATTAATTTTATATCCAAAATTATTCGTATATAAGGTGACTAAAGAGATCAAGTTCTTTCTCAAATTTAGTATATATAGGACACTACTCAACATCCTAATAACACCATCAAACATCTTAATCTTGACTTGTCTTATGTTGACAATTTTGTAAGCTTTATTATCTCCTTACTTAATAATACAAAATTTGTTTATCGTATATTACATAAACTAATCCTTTGTTTAGTGTTAAAAGATGTGAGTAGTTTGTATCCAAAACCCATGAGTTTAATAATTGGCTGATTAAAACATAAAGCATGTCTTGATTGTTGTAATCAAAATCCTCATTATATACTATATTAGTATACCTTGATGAATCATTAATTTTTATTTTATCATTCTTCTCCTTCTTTTTTAGTCTATTCCTCAAAATATGCTTAGTTTACTAGCACTTATAACATCGAATTGTTGCTTTACCCCTGAGTTTAGATCTAGAACTCTTTTTAGACTAGTCATTTTAACTTTATTTCCTCTTATAATTTTGATTTTCCCTCATTTAAAGCTCCTCAACTTATGAGTTTTTATCAGTGTTTAGTCTCTATTGGTTATGAGCTAATAGCGGAACATTGATATCCTCTAGACCAACTATCTACCTACCTAATGTAAGCATGGTCACTAAATGTTTATAAGAAAGAGGTAAAAAAATAAAGCATAACTATTGATTTATCTTTATCCACAATAGTCATCTTAAATCTTATCATGTCACTAACTATTTGGTTAAACATATTGATATGTGGTTCTAAATAGGTTCCCTCTTACATCTTTAGCTTATATAGTCTCCCCTTTAGATATAACTTGATTACTAGAGATTTCGATATGTATTTGCTCTCTAGCTTTATCCATATTTCTATAGGGGATGTAATCTCCATAACATATTATATGACCTTATTTGCTAGACAAAGATGCATGATTCTAGTTGCTCATGTCTATAACTCTTCATAATCGAGCTCATCTTATCTTCCAATGCATTCTCCCAAAGGCTTTTCAGTATACTTTACTGTGCCAATAAATCCTTCATTTTCTGTTATCATTGCTTGAAGTTTCTAGTTTAATTAAACTTCACCACTTCAGATCTTATAATTGAAATTGTTATCAAGTTAACACTACTTTGATAACAATAACTAAGAAATAATGTGCATCAGGAATATAGTAGTATGAAAGAAGCAAACAGATAAAACAACAAGTTTTTCTAAAGATGTTTGACTAATTCAGTGTGTCTACATCCTCGGGAGAAAAAATGAATGATTTCATTGGATTGATCAATGATAATGATTATAGATATTTCATATATATACAACTTGTCCCTCACCAATCTCATCCTAACTCAAAGATGATTCTTATAAGTGTTAGAACTTTCCAGGGTTTCAGTTTCATCATAAACGTATTTCTAGATAAGGCTTCCTATCATGAAAACATCACAGGATACAGTTGTATTCCATATTATATAACTTACTGCTTCTGCATGTACATGGACACGAGCTTTGATATAGTCATATTCTAGGCCATATAATTTATTACTTTTTTGCTTAATGGATACAAGCACTTACATACCTATATCTTAAACTATGACTTTCTTTAAAAAAACTTCCTCACTCCAATATACACATGTTCTATTTCATGTCTTCACCTTTGTAATATAGAAAGGATCATGCCAACCATGTTCACCCAAAGAAATTTAAGTAAAACTTGTGCTCATTAATAATAAACGCTCTTTGTATGCCAGTGCATATGAGTTGTACACAATTATTAAGAAAAAAGATGCAGCAAGATTAAGTGAAATGAAAGAAAACAAGCAAGGACACAAGAAGATTTTAATAAGTTTCAACTAATTTAATGTGCTTATATCATTGGAAGTAAAAGCGATTGATTTTACTAAATTAATTAATGACGATGATTATAAATCTCTTATATATATAGACTAGGTTTACACAAGTATATTGATATGTAAGCTTTAATTAGTACAATCTCACATAACTTGCCTCTTTCTAAACCGAACCTAATTTAAATATGATTGTAATAAGTCCTATAATCTTTTAGAGTTTCAATTACATTAAATATATATTTCTATATAAGGTTGTCATGAATATGATGTGGGACATAAATGCTCCATACTGTGTAACTCGTTGCTTCTCTGCGCGTATGGACATAGACTGTGGCACAACCATATCCTAGGAATGTAACTCGTTAGTTCTTCATGAATATGGACACAAACACTGATATGCTTATATCCTAAGTTGTATCCTTCTTTAGAAAAACTTTGTCATACTAGTACGCCTATATTCTACATTATGTGTTCACCTCTACATTATATAAAAGAGCATGTCATGATACATAACCAAACCATATTTTCCCAAAGACTTCCAAGAAATACATGTGTGCTATGAACAATCTAAGATTGCATGCTTGTCTATAAGAGCCATACAAATTAATCTTCACCTTAGTAAATATACTATATTCATCCATCACATTTTAAGAACTGCCTCTAAAATTTTATGTTCATTTATATAAATTATACCTAATAAAAGTAAAATAGGTATGATTGTTCATCTGACCCATATACTAATTCCCCTCTAATCATAAGATATAGATGCACTTCCAATTTCTTAGTAGAAAATAATAGAGAATGAACTGTTTCATAGATTTAAGGTATATATTACAATGAAGGTGATATACCTATTTATAAGTATAAGAATAATTTAAAAAAGCTTAAATAAGAAAGAATAAAATAAGGAATAACCTAATTAGTGCTTAAATATATTTACATTGATTTAATATATATTGTCATTATCAACCCTAATGCTAAGGAAATTCAAGCTGCTTGAGATCTTAATGTTAAAAAAATTCATTGTTTACCAAAGTTGAAATACATTTATAGAAATAACTTTATATAGGGTGATGATAGAGGTGAAATACGGTATGTTAATTTGTGTAGTATGATATGGCATGTAATTCAATGGCATTATATCATACAATACTACTTAATATAACATTTAGCATTTTTTATTGATTAAATTGTAAGTGTAAAGACTATATATCGAGATTTCTATAACTGAAATGTGAATAGCCCGTCCTCCTCTCTTGAAAGAAATTTCATGAGGCCAACAAGCATGCATGGTGGAACCATTTGGAATGTCAAGTAGTTCTTTTTTTAAGCATTGTCAAAGAGAATTTATGCTTAAAAGTTAATAGCAAGTGATATGTTTTATTGCAAAGAATACTGTAAAATTTGTTAGTCAAAAATCTTGTTAGATTTTGTTTGGTTGAATTTTAATTGGTTTTAATTCAGTCAATTAGTTTCTACTAGTTTTTGAATATTTTTTGTTGGAGAAATCTTTTAGATTCTTGAAGATATCTTAAGAGTTTTTTTTTGTTAATTGTAATTCAGCTGTATAAATTAGTCATTGGTGGATTGATATCTCATTTGTCTTTAAAAAAGAAAAGACTTCTGTGTTTAAAATTTTTTAACATACAAAATGGTACCAGAGCCCTTTTCTTAAAGGACTTGTGTGAGTGAATCAATCTGGAACCATTTTACCTAAATATTAAAACACCTATTTTTCTATGGCAGGAAGTAATTTCTTATCTGCTCCTCTAGTTTTCATAGAAGAGAATTATCGTACTTGGATTGTAAAAATGGAGTCTTATTTAGAAGAAAATGGATTATGGGAATTGGTGGAAACTAATCAAAATCAACCAATTCTTAAGGATCCAATAATTGCTCAAATTAATGAGAGACGATAAGGAGAATGTGAAGAAGAGCTATTAGGTAAAGACCTGTATTCACTCTACAGTATTAGAAGACATATTTATAAAGATTATGACCTGTGAAACTACAAAACATGCTTGAGATCTTTTAAAACAAGAATACGAAGGAAATATCAGGATAAAGTGAAGGTAAGTTTTGAACCTAAAATTTTTCCAAAAAAAAAAGGTTTTGAACCTAAAAAGGGAATTTGAGATTCAAATGATGAAGGAAACTGAGTCATTGAAGGACTACACAGATAGATTGCTAAAAGTGGTTAATAGGATTAGATTAGGGGGAAGATCTTCCTAATAGTTGGGTCATTGAAAAAATATTGGTGGCCTTATTGGAGAGGTTTGAACCCAAAATATCTTCCCTTAAAGAATCTAAAGATTTATCAATAGTATATCTAACAGAACTTCTTCACACACTTTAAGCCCATGAGCAAAGAAGGGTCTATAAGAATGAAATAGTTATTGAGGGAAAATTTACGATATATAAGGGTCAAGGTCAACATGAAGGCAAAGGCAAGAAAAAGTACTGGGAAAAGAAAAATGAGAAAGAAGTTCAAAGCAGTGGAAAATTTCCTAAATGTCAACATTATAAGGAAAGTTCATATTTAGAACAATATTGTTCATTAATGCTTGATGTTAAAAGCAGGTTATGTAGTTAAATGGGTCATATGGAAAAGGTTTGCAAAAAAAAACAACAAAATGCTTAAGTAGTTGATTAATAATCAAAGGAGGAGCAACTTTTTGTAGCAACATACTTTATAAACAACACTTTAAGCAATGTCTAGTTAATTTATAGTGGATGCATTAACCACATGACCTTAACGAGTCACTTTTTAAAAAACTAGACAAATCAGTGATGTCAAGAGTCAAAATTGGCAATGGGCGATTTTTTTAAGTTAAAGGGAGAAGGATTGTTGCAATTGAAGGCTCATCAAGTATAAAATTAATCTCTTAGGTGTTGTTTGTTCATAAGATTAATTAAAACTTGTTGAATATAAGACAAATACTTGAGAAAGGTTGTTATGTTACATTTAATGATAAATTGTGTGTCATTGCTAACTCATTTTGTGTTGAATTATTTTCTATAAAAATGAAAGGCAAGAGTTCTTATCTTGATTGGAATAAACCAGAGTTCAATGCATATCCATATATCGTGAACCAAGCTAAATTATGGCACAAAAAGCTATGGAATTCTCATTATTCTACCTTAAGTTATATATATTAAAAAAAGGAGATTATTCGCGGAATGTCATTTAAAGGAGAGGTTATAGTTGTGTGTGAGATATGTCAGTTAAGGTAGCAAACTAGATTACCATTTCCAACAAGAAAAGTATGGAGAGGAACTATGAAGCTTCAACTTATCCATACTAATATTTGTGGATGCACGAGGACTGGTTCTTTAAATGGTAACAAGTATTTTATACTTTTCATAGATGAGTTTACTTAAATGAGTTAGATATATTTTCTCAAACAAAAGAATGAGGTTGTCGATGTCTTTTAGAAATTTAAAGCATGGATTGAAAACCAAAGTGATTATAGAATTAAAGTAATTCAATTTAACAATGATATTAAATATATTGCTGATGAATTTGCTAAGTTTTATGGGGATGCAAATATTGAACATCAACTCACTTTAACCTACACACCTCAACAAAATGGGGTTAGTAAAATGAAGAATATAACAATTATAGATATGGCTCAATGTTTATTGTTTGAAAAGGACATGTCAAAAAAATTATAGGTAAAGACGACTAATACTGTTGCATTTTTTCTAAACAGGTTAACAACTGAGGTTTTAAAAGGAAAAACACCTTTTGAATCTTAGTATGGTTTTAAGTCTTCTATTTTTAATTGCCTATGTTACACCTAAGTTCTAGATGTGAAATAAGAGAAGTTGGATCCAAAAGCTGAATATGGAATCTTATTGGCTACAATAATGTTACTAAATTAATTGGAATAAAGAGGAACCAAAAAATGTAAATGCAAGAGAAGAGAATCTAGAGTGATGTCCGAATAACCGATGATGTCCTTGTAAAAGGTTTAAGGTCGCTTGCTAAAATTTATCAAAGTTGTAATATGGCAATACTTAAACCTACAAGATATGTCGATTCTGCTAATGATTCAAAATGGATTGTTATATTGGATGAGGAGATTAGGATGATAAAAAAACAAACAAACTTGGTGACTTGTAGACAGGCCACAACGTAAGAAAACCATCGATGTGAAGTTGGTTTACAAAACCAAACTCAATGCTAATAGTTCTGTGAACAAGTACAAGGCAAGACTAATTGTGAAGGGATATGCTCAAATATTTGGTGTAGATTTTTTAGAAACTTTTGTGCCTCTAGAAAGGTTAGATATTATTAGATTCCTCTTAGCAATTGCAGTAAAAATGTAGTGAAAATTTTATCCACTTAATGTGAATTTGACTATTGTAAATGGCTACCTAGAGGAAGAAATAATTGTTGAATAGCTTGAAGGATCTGTAGCAAATTCAAGCAAGGTGTACTTGCTTAAAAAGGCAATTTATGGCTTAAAACAGGCTCTAAGAGCTTTGTACATCACGATTAATGAAGACTTGAAAAGAAGGGGCTCAATAAAAGCTTGAGTAAATCAACTTTATATATCAAACTTCTTGATGATGATATAATTGTTACTTCTGCTGGAACCCCTCCCCGGGCGGGTCCACGGGCCGACGTCCTGCGTGACATCTGGACCCGTGGCCCACGGGGGAGGA
>JAOTAY010000003.1:26955898-26971786 GCA_025629805.1 Erythroxylum baracoense | reverse complement strand
TATAAGAGCATGTTTCTCCGTATTATATAGGGTTCTTATCCTTTTGGTTAAACCTTGCATATGCACATATTGCTTTCTGTACTTGCCGTCCCACTATCTTCTTGTTAGATGCTCCATGTGAGGAAAATAAAGTGGAAAGAACAAAAGAAAGGGACCTTTTGAAGACTTTGAATCAGAGCCACCAAAGAAGACCTTTTTGGAATTCATGAAATTTCTCTGTGGTCCTTAAGCATGATGTGCTCTCACTGTGACCACCGTTTGGTGCCCTGGATAAGAAGCAACCGAGGAGCCGTAGGGAATTGAGATGGAGAAATAATTAATGAAGGTGACCAATCACTTAAATGTAAGATCAAATTATCAACAGACCCAAGACAATGGCCCATCTGTATCTAGTAAGGCATCAATTTCAGGATTTGGCCTCTCAGATACAGGATTATGCGACTACATTATTGGTCTAATTCCAGACTATATGGTTCATATTAATTTGTCTTGGTTTTAATTTACTCTCTGAATCAGATGATATTAGAGAGTCAATTAGCTGGATCGGATGTGGCCTCAGATTAATGGAAAAATTAAAGCCATAGTTATAGCCGGCAATTCACTCCTATTGTCCTAACTCCATTGGTTCTTTCTGGCACAGTGAAGTTTTACCCTTTCAGGTACAGCAAGAAGAAACTTTTTAATGATAAACATAAATTAGCTTGGCAAACACATAAGTAAGGAAATAGGAATTGCTCAAAATTTGAACTTCCAATTTAAAAACTTTGTTTATTTCAAACACTGAGACCGACGTTTGCCAGGAAAATTTCCCATTAGCATGCCATTCAAATCAAACTTAAACAACACAAATAACAACTTTTCCAGTTTATTCCAAAGCAGGTCGTCAGAAAGGTACAAGAGATTCCTTTTTTTTCTGAGAAGCAAACAACTGACAGATGGCCTGCAAGTGACATCTCCCAAAAAGTGCAAACTTGGAAGCCAACGTTAACAACAAAAACCGTATCTTTGAAGGTAATCTAATTTTCCAAACAAGGTGTGACACATGCTAGAAGATGGTGACACATACTAGAAGATGGTCCCAGGATGAGGGTGCTTTGCATTTAATATCATAAAGTAAGTGGCGGCACTAGTTGACAGATTTGTTTGTCTAAATAGATTAGGACTAATGACTCAGTTTAGGCCAAAACATGCCCTTATAAATCCCTCCCACGACTCTAGCCCATGCTCATCCATCGAGTCCTCTATGTATCTTAGCTTCTCTTTCAAAGAACTTGAAACTACCAAACAAGCTCCAAATAACAAATATGGCTACTTCCCGGATAGCAAGGTTTATCTCAGAAGTTGCACCGCCACAATACATTAGCGTCATGAGGAACAGAGCTTCAAAGATGCTGGATACAATCAGTGAGGAGGACAGAGATGCCGCTGCAAATGATTCTCTTGTTGCTTCCTCCAAGTCACCAACTTCATCAGCTATTTGCAGCAGTCTTTGTGCTACTGCTGCTAACACCACTGCTACTAATTCCAAGTACTTTCTCAGAGGGGTTCACAAATCCCTTTTTCATCCCTGAACACTGACAGCTACGGACGGGCTCGTTTTCCAACCGATCACAAAACACACATTTTTGTGTCGTTAAAAACCTCATGTTTTTGTTCTTTTCAGTCGATGGATGGAATCGACGGAAATGGATTTGGTCACACTTAATGGGTTGTATTAACAGAATGCTGGTGTAAGAGTCTGTTGTAGTCTCAAATGTTGTAAAAAGCCAAAAGCTCTTCGATAATCGATGCAAATTTAGTTGATGGTTTGAGATTCAAAGCAATTTCATTCTTGTTTCAGTTCTCCGAGAGAAATGGATGATGCAGAAACATTAAGCGAAATAAGTAATTTGCAGTCAACTGGTAGAGTTGGAAAGAAAATCATGTTTCTTTTCAGTAGTGAAAATCTCAACACAAGGAAGAAACACAATGTGATGCTACAAGCAGCTTGCTTCGCTGGCAGACCTTTCCGGTCTATTTTTTCCACTCTCACTTGGCCCTTGAAGATTTGATACGACTGTCTAGCTTCCTGGATGTTTCCGATTCAACTGCCTCCTTCAACTTCTCCAGTGCTGACACATTTAGAAGGAATAAAAGGCTTATTCATATACTGCAAATGAACTGACAAGCAAATCCAAGGCAGATAAGAAGAGAATTACCAGTTATGTATGTCGTTTGAAATGATTCAACGCAACTCGAAGGAACAGAGTAAACAGGACAGGAATCGTTGTCAACCTTCTGCAACAGTTTCTCAAAACGCTTGACCTGAAAATGAAAGATAATCAACACTCACACAAGCAAGAGATGGGAAGATTGAAACAGCAATATAAGATTTCATTTGACAAATTTGAAGGCAGCAACTTTGCTTAGGCAGTCAAAGCCCATCAGGCTGTGACCAACAACACCCACCAACTGGATACCACAATCTAGGCATTCAATATGGTTCAATTACTATCTCAATGGATCTTTACAAATTGTTTATGAATGTAATGCATGACCATGGGACAAGGAAGGTTTGCAAAATAGACGCTGCTCCTTTCATAAGAAATAATATGACAAGAATAAGAATCTACATATATCTATATATATATATATGAACAACTATCTTGAATAATCTAGTTACTGAAGTATATAATATCATCCAAATAAAAGGCCAACCTCATGTTTGCGCAACAATGTGAAGCAACGTCCAGTCTGGCCTGCCCTTGCTGTTCGACCAGCTCGATGAATATATGTCTTCACATATGCAGGCATATCATAATTAATAACATTTCTAACTCCTTCAACATCCATCCCACGAGTCATAGCGTCAGAGGAAACAACTACTTGTATTTCCCCTTCCCTGAAAGCTTTTAGCGTCTTGCTGCATTGAAAATTTTCAAATTCACTAAACCAACATTTTAAACACTGATACACATTGATTATAACGCCACGCTAGACTTCCTACCATTTTATATCGTGATCTTCACCATTGCCAAAGCATAGACAGAAAATGACAAGCAATTATTTCTCACTACGGAGCAGCTAAACACTACTCATGTCAAATGTATAACATAGTAGCCCAAAATATAAACAGCTAACTACAATGCCAAGAAACATTTCTGCAGTAATGGTTGATTGTAACTAGAACTACAATGCAACCATGTGACCAACATTTTTCTCAATAAGAACTACATATTTTGAAGAAATATAGCACATAACAACAGCTACAATAATAATATAAGGGATAATGAATTGTAAAGTGTGAAACTCTTTTAAATTTTCCATTTGAGTGTCAAACCTTCTAGAGTTTTCAATTAAGTACTCAAACAAGTACTAATCCTTTATTACAGAACGAAAATGCATTTCAAGAGTGTAATGATAACTATGATTTTCCTGTTGTTATAAGAAAAGGAATGAGATAGTGCAGAAAAGGACCCTGCTCTTGCAAATTATTTGTCTGTTAAAAATTGTTCATCATCCCATAAAGCCTTTCTTATTAGTTTGAACACCATTACCATCCTAACCACCTTTTCTGAGGCTTTGTCCAATGAGAAATGGAAACAAGCTATGAATATGGAGATGGGGGCATCGAAGAAAAATAAAACTTGGGAGTTGGTGAATTTGCTGACTAAGAAGAAACTAGGGAGACGTAGGTGTATACAGTTAATTATAGTAGATTGATCAATAGAAAAATACAACGCAAGGTTCCAAGAGATATACTCAAACCTATGGAATTGATTATTCAGAAACTTTTGCTCCAGTTGCAAAACTGAATACTTTTAGACTTTTATTGTCGCTTGCAGCTAATTATAGTTAGAAATTACTACAATTTGATGTGAAAGATGCATTTTTACATGGAGAACTAGAAGAACAAATTTATATTGAGGTTCCACTAGGTTACGGAAAGAAATTGGCTGCTCATATTGTTTGTAAACTGAAGAAGGCCTTGTGTGGGCTCAAACAATCACCTTGAGCATGGTTTTTGAAGATTTACAAGAGTTATGATGACTATGGGATACAAACGAAGTCAAGGGTCAAAAGAATGGCAAAGTCCGATGAATAGGGATTCATGGACTTGGGTCAGATGAATGGGTGATTCACGAAGTGACTCGAATGGCTTCGCACGAGCTATGAATTAAGGGGAAGCTAGTTAGATATAGATGGATCCACAAGTGAAGTAAGCCCACATTGGAAAGAGGCATAAGGATGAAGTAAGTTATATATAAAGATAGGACTAATAACCTATACTTTAAGGTTTTGAGTTGAGATATGATATCCTGGTTGTATATAGACTCACTTGGATCTGGTCCAATTTCTCCTCAAGAAACCTCAAATCCTTTATTAATATCAAAGCTGCAGGTTTTCTTAGAACTGAAACCTTCAGTTGTTTAGCCATTCCTTTCCTTTCTTGTACTTTGTTTTTTTTTTTGTTCATATCAAAACAAAGTATTTTCCTTAGCCTTCATTGTTGGTTATTTCTACTTCCTGGGAAAGGCCTTAGTTGCCTAAACAATAGGTTTTTTAGTCCTTGGAGATGTCAGAAGTTGTACAAACAACAACTACATCCCAATTAGAGGAGGTTTTTCAGTCTCAACAACCTGGAGAACTCCAAAGTATACATATTGTATACAAATTATATGAAAAAAAATTACCTAAAGTTTTCCCAACTTGTTTGTACAGTGCAGGAAGGAAAAGAAAAGATTAGTCACATTACAAGTACTAGACCTAAGCCAGAAGATCCTCAATTTGAAGCATGAGAGATCAAGAAGACTCCATGAGTATGGCATGGTTGGGGAACTCTATGATTCTTGAAATTATCGACACATGCATGTTTTCGAACACTGCCAAGGATATTTGAGATGCAATTCAACAAACCTACTTTAAAGCTAGGGACGCAGCCCAAGTATATGAAGTTAAAGTGAAGACAATGGCTGCAAAACAAAGAAACAAAATAGTCACTGAATAGGCCAACCAGTTGAAATCCTTGTGGCAAGAACTTGATAACTGCAGAGTGGTAAAAACAAAATGTCTAGAAGATGCAACTCTTGTAAAACACTTCATTGAGCAGGATCTGGTCTATGATTTTCTAGTAGGACTCAATCTCGAATTTGATCAAGTCAAGATCCAAATTCTTGGCAAACCAGAAGTACTATGTTGTAATGAGGTTGTGGCACTAATCTGAAGTGAGGACAGTAGAACACTCATACTTAAACCAAAGGTTATGGTCAGTGCAACTATGGTGGCTAATGATAGCAATAAATCAATCAAAAACATAGAAAGAGCATCCTCTTTTAAGACTAGTCAATCAGAGGCTTAAAACCGCGACAATTTGTGGTGCAATTATTGCAAGAAGGCATACAATACGCATGGAAAATGTTGGAAACTTCATGGAAAGCCTCCAAGCAAAGAATGGGGACAAAACGGAGAGTCGTTAAGGAGCAACGCTCAAGTCCATGTTGTTGTAGCACAAAACGGTGAATTAGCACCACAAGAGCCAAGCAATCTCAGCCAAGAAGAGATTGAGAGGGTGAAATCACTTATTAGAAACCCTAAACACCCAATAGGTACTTGTTCTTTAGCATATTCAAGTGAGTTTTCATTCTCTATTAGATTAAATATCTCACGTACAACCTTTGTCAACTCTTAGTTCATAGACTCTAAAGCTACCGACCATATGACTCATTCACCAAATATTTTTTGGCCTAATCTCCATGTCCTAATAGTATAAAAATAGCTATAGCTGATGGCTCTTTGACAATTGTAGCAAGTGTGAGAGCTGTTAAACTAAGTCCTTCAAATTATCCATAAACCTTATCTTTATACAAAAACTCACTCAACTTTTATGTTGTAATATAGTTTTTTATTAAAGTTATTGAGTATTTCAGGACAAGGATTCAGGAAAGATTATTGGATATGTTAAAGAACAAGACGGCCTCGACTAACTTGAAGTACTAAGTCAATCAAACATTTTTAAGAGCAGATTACCTCACTCTTTTATTTCAGAATTTATTTCTTTCAATAAAAGAAAATTTTGGCTTCATCATCATCGACTTGGACATCCATCTTTTAGGATTATTAAAATTCTATTTCCTTCTTTGTTTAAAGGTTTAGATGTTGAACATTTTTATTGTGAAGTATGTTAACTTGCTAAACGCAAGTGTATACCATTTCCAATTAGTAATAAGAGAAGCTCTACTCCTTACCCAGTGGTTGTGCTGAGACTGGATCCAGGGACATAGCGGACAACCTTAAGCTCTGATACCACTTTGCTAACCAAAACTCGAGTTGAAGTTAACGGATCCCAAACGTTAAGAACACCTAGAAACATGAGTTTAATTAGTCGATTTATTAGTGAACAATCTCATTCATAGTGATATCTGCAACCCTTCTCCTGTTCCTGATATCTTTGGGGATAGATGGTTTGTCCCATTCATTGATGATTGTACTTATGTCACTCGATTGTTTCTTCTCGAACACAAATCTAAGCTTAAATAATGTTCTTACAAATTTTTGTTCCATGGTTAAAAATCATTTTGGAGTCCACATCAAAAGGTTTTGGTCGAATAATGTCAGGGATTATTTTAATCAAATTCTGACCCCATACTTTCAAAAGGAAGGGATAATCCATGAGTCCTCTTATGTCAATATCCCACAATAAAATGGGGTAGTAGAAAGAAAAAACTATCATCTCCTTGAAACAACTCGAGCCTTTATGTTTCAAAACAATATGCCTAAATCTTTTTAAGGGAAAGCTGTTCTTACAGAAACTCATCTCATAAATCGTTTTCCTTCTAAGATCTTAGGATTCAACAGTTCCATGGAAAAACTCTCAATGTTCTACCTCGCACTACAAACTACTAACAATCTTGTTCCTACAGTATTTTGGGTGTATATCATGTGTCCATGTCCAAAGTCAAAACCAAAGGAAACTAGATCCAAGGGCAATAAGATGTGTGCTTGTGGGATGAGAGAAAAAGGAGTAGAGATTCTTTTATTACTAATTGGAAATGGTATATGCTTGTGTTTAGCAAGTTCACACACTTCACAATAAAATGTTCACATCTAAACCTTTAAACAGAAAAGGAAATATAATTTTAATAATCCTAAAAGATGGATGTCCAAGTCGGTGATGATAAGGTCAATTTTTTCTTTATTGGAGGAAATAAATTCTGAAATAAAAGAACAAAGTAATCTTTCCTTAAAATTTTTTTATTAACTTGGTGCTTCAAGTTAAGGAAGCTTGTCCCATTCTTTATCATGTCCAATCATCTTCCTCAAATCCTTGTCCTGAAATACACAATAACTTTGACAAAAAAAACAAACTGCAACATAAATCTTGAGTTTTTGTATAAACATAAGATTTTGTAAATAATTTAGAGACATGAAGGACATTTCTTAGAATTAGTGAAGGACTTATTTTAACATCTCCCACACCTACTACAGTTGTCAAAGAATCATCATCTATAGCTATTTTTATACTAGTAAGACATGGGGAATAGATGAAAAAAACATTTGGTGAATGAGTCCTATGGTCAGTAGCTCCGAAGTTCGTGACCCAAGAGTTGACAAAGGTTATACCTTAGACATTTAATCCAATGGAGAATGAAACTCACCTAAATATGCCAAAGAATAAGTGCCTGATGGGTGTTTAGGGTTGCTAATAAATGATCTCACTTAAGAATAGGTGCCTGATGGGTGTTTAAGGTTGCTAATAAATGATCTCACCTTCTCAATCCCTTCTTAGCTGAGATTGCTTGGCTCTTGCGGTGTTAATTCGCTGTTTTGTGATGTAGCAACATGGACTTGTTTGTTGCTCCTTGACTGCTCGCCTTTTTGTCCCCATTCTTTGCTTGGAGGCTTTCCATGAAGCTTCCAACATTTTTGATCCGTATGAATGCCTTCTTGCAATAAGCGCACCACAAATTGTCACAGTTTTGAGCCTTTGATTGATTAGTCTTTCTAGTCTTAAAGAAGGATGCTCTTTCCATGTTTATGGTTGATTTATTGCTATCACTAGACACCATAGCTAAGTTGTCCATAACCTGTGGTTCCAGCATGAGTGTTCTTTGGAGTTCTCTAGGTTGTTGAGATCGAAAAACCTCCTCTATTTAGGATGTAGCTATTGTCTCTACAACTTTTGACATCTCCAAGGACTAAAAACCTTTTATTTAAGCAATTAAGGCCTTTCACAAGAAGTAGAAATAACCAGCAATGAAGGCTGGTAAAAATACTCTGTTTTGATTTTAAAAAAACAGATTACAAGGAAAGGAATGGCTAAACAACCAAAGGTTTCAGTTCTAAGAAAACCTACAAGTCTGATACCTTGACAGAAATGACAGAATTTGACGGCAAAATTTTATCGTTTGTAACTAATAGACATACATTAGCGTTACTAACCCTTGTACAATATAGGAAATAAATTTGTACAGATTTGTTAGATCCCATGATTTATGAGATACTCTTTCCTAATGTTATTGACATAATTAGTACCAGATTTTGTGGACATAGACATAATTAAACAGATTATATTTTCCCACAATAGCCCAAAATATAAACAGCTAACTACAATACCAAGAAACATTTCTGCAGTAATGGTTGATTGTAACTAGAACTACAATGCAACCATGTGACCAACATTTCTCTCAATAAGAACTACATATTTTGAAGAAATATAGCACATAACAAAAGCCACAATAATAATATAATGGATAATGAATTACAAAGTGTGAAACGCTTTTAAATTTTCCATTTTAGTGTCCAACCTTTTAAAGTTTTTAGTTAAGTGTTTAAACTTTTAAAAGATGGACAACTATGTTCAAAAAGTTGTCTCTGTTAACTTTTTGCTAATGTGGTAGAACACGTGAAGACTAACATTTAGAGAGACTACTTGTAATCTTCTTCCTCACATGATTTTTAGCATCAAATAAGTGACCATATTTCAGATACATAATTACCAATGTGTTTGCTATAGGAGACTTAAAAACTACGTGACAAAGACGAAGATGAAGAGCCACGAATTCCTTCAAAACGTTAGCCTTTATGTGCTTAACCACGCAAGTAAAATATTAATAGAAACGAAGTTTTGATATAAGTTGCCTGATTTTTAAAAGTTTAAATACTTAAATTAAAATTTTAAAAAGTTGAACACTAGAGTGTAAAAATCTAAAAAATTTTGATACCTTATAATTCGTTATCCCATAATATAATTAGAGACAAGAAATAAAAAAGTTTTTTATATGCATTTTAACAACTAGGAAAACTTGATCCAAGTTTACCTTCTTACAAACTGACGGTGAAGACCTGAATATTCCTTGACCTTGACTTTCAAATCATCAAAAAAGCTTAGTAAGGTGCACAATCGATGCGTTGACTCCACAGATGAGGTGAACACAATGCACTTTTCTCCTCCCAAGTTTTGTAGAAGCGCAATCAAGTATACAGGCTTCAACTTGGAGTCACAAATCTATATAAACATAGAACAAATGATTTGTGATGTAATAGCTATCCCAAGTTAATACTTTTATCAATGACATTCCTGTGGATAAAATCCCCTTTACAACAATTCTTAGCCTTCAACAAAAGGTTTCTACATCAGAGCTACCACAAAATGAATTTCAATAGTATTATCTAATTGAGCATATTATCTTAGCATACCACTTTGTATGATTCCAATTTTTCAGGAAGTTGATATCGCGTTTTCCCTGTTGTCAACAATAAAGGGTGATGTAGATCAAGTTGGGCAATCTTGCTTGGATCTTGGGTCAATGTGGCAGATAAAACCATCTTCACAAGCCTAGGGTAAGGCTTACCCTTAAATCCCCTTTCAACACCACTGAATGTAAAGCATAAGTCACCAAACAAATCAAAAATTATAACAATACAGAAAACAGTAGTAAAAACATTAAAGGGCATGTGAATTCTTCCGAAAATTCAAGTTAAACTTTAATTCACCCAAAAGAAAACATTTCCTTGACATCATTGCAAGTATCAATTGGAGACATTATTCTCATTGTTCAAAAGCATGACAAAATTATTGAAGATAGAAAGATAAACATCGTTCCTTCATTTTAAGGTAGCAACCATAGCTATCAATGGAAACAGGACAAAGCTCGAACCAAATATACAAGGGACATATACATGACCCACCATCTCCTCGTAGTTTTTGGAAACCCAAATGTAGGTATACTATCAACATGATTCATAAGGTCTTCATCATAAGAATGGGTTAATTTGAGCACAGTGGGAAGCCACGATTGGTATGCCTCTCTGAGCAAGCGATCTGTTTCATCAACAACCTAAAAACAATATGTTTTATTGGCACTTTTTACTACAATAGAGATTAATAAAAAAAGGTAAGTGTTCCATGATGCTTCTGAGTATGGCCTACATAGTGAAATTAAACATATAAAAAATCAATGAAATTGTGATTTTGCATATCCACTAACACCACTATTGACTATTAATCCAATCCTAGATCCATCAATCATGTTGAAAAATGCAACTTGAAAGAAACATCAGTATTACATCCTTACTCTTAACAATAACTTAAAAACAGAAAGTATAACTAACAAGGCCATATTAGATAAAAGCAGAACTTGTTGAAGACTTCTTCCATCCAAATCTTTCACAAGAAATACGTAAAATTCTTCATTCAAAAGTACAAATTTAAGTTGGAGGTAGCATAATGTGTCACTTACAAGATAACGCAAGTGATCCAGTGTGAATCCCTTAGTGGAAGTGATATGGTCCATAAGCCTTCCTGGGGTTGCCACCAATATATCCACGGCACTTTGTAACTCATTAAAATGATATTCAGGATCATAACAAATTCCTGCCTCAGCATTAGGCCTCTTAATAAGCTCTAAAATTTCCTGTGCAATTGAAGATTGGCCTACTGCCAATCCTACAGATAAACCCACATCAGGTGCAATTGCACCAAAAACTTCCTTAACCTGAATTCCAGAAAGGAAAAAGGCACCTTGTCAGGTGAATGAACATGTACAGTTTAAAAGAAAGAGAAAGCATGTCAAAAAGCACAGAGGATCAAACGGGAATCACTGCTGACAAGTATCAAAAACGCACAAAAGGATTTGAATCTTTTAATTCCATGTAACATGAAACAGTAATTCCGTGAAAATGAAATAAATTGATCCACTAAGGTTCCGGACTAAGATCATCAGGTTCCACTATACAATATCTAGCTCATGAAGCAATTCAGATGTGTTTATCTAATAATAAGAATAATAATTGAGAGATCAACAAGTAATCCTAGTAGACATAGCATAATAACTAGAAGACCTGAGGAAGTGATAATTTGAGGCAAAAAGCAGAAGCATGTAAAACCTGCAGGGCTAAATCTCGTGTAGGCAAAACCACCAAAGCACGAAGACGTTTAACAGCACGCTTGGACAGCATTTGGACTATTGGTAAAGCATAAGCAAGAGTTTTCCCGCTACCTGTTGGAGAATTGATGCAAAGGTCTCGCTCAAAAGCACCAGGTCCGATTGTCTCTTGCCAAACTGCAACTTGGACTGGAAAAAGTGATGAGAAACCCATGTTTTCCAACGCCGCCTTCAACCTGTATTAACAAAGAATTAACAATGCACTCCAAGATCAAGACAGCTAAAAAAAAAAAACCAACGACAACTAGAGGCACACCAAAAAAGATAACTTTTGAAAATTCAACTAAAAATATTATGAGACCATTAAGTTATACCTAGTATCAAGGCAAGGAAGGAGATGAAGAGGGCATTCTTCTAATTGACTGACATCAACAGGGCTTCTCATCCATGGCAACACAGGTGCTCTTCTTCTCTTCCTTGATTCCTCCATTTTCCGACTTCCTTAAACCCCTTGTCGGAGGGTTTTAAGAAGTTTATTATTTTTCTAGAGGACCTGGGAGCTGGGAGAGAGGAAGTGGAGAAAGAAGATGGGCTTTTTCTTTTTTAGGCCCAGTCAACAGCCTATCTCTAGGCCATATACAGCTCAAGGCTTGCTTTTTTATTATTATTTTGAATTATTAAATATGTTTTAGATACTTAATAATCAATTAGATAGTGGTCGATTGTAAGACTGATTAGCAGACTCTACCAACAGTTAACTGACAAGAGATTAATGTAATTGATTTGACCAATTGTTTATTTAAAGATGTTTAGAAAAAAAAATCTAATATTAACTGTTTATGTGTAAAATAACTTATGAGTACATAATTTAAAAAAGTATTTATAAGAACATGAGTATTATATTTTAGTATTTCTTTGAATATACTCATAAGAATTATGATTACGTATTAATTTGCCTTAACTAGTCAAAATTAAATAAATTAAAAATTATTTGCCTATATTCAAAATAAAAAATAGTTATTTAAATTAATGTTTGAAACTAAACTAAAAAATGTAGTAGTTAATGAACATAAAAATTATTTTTAATTATATGAAAATATAACCCCTTAATAAAATTAGTCTTATCTTATAATAAATATTTTTAATAATTTTATCTATTAAAATTAACATTAAAATTATTATTTACATAATAACTATTTCTAGGAACTTTTTATGTTTAAAAATATTTAAATATATTAATTTAATAATTTAATTTTCTTAATTACAAAATTTAATCCAAGTATTAATAAATACAATAAATGCAACTTACAACTTTTCTACCCAACTCAATATTTAAATATAACACTATAGAAATTTTTGGTTAGTATAAAATAATATGATAGCAGTCTTTGTATTGTACAGTATGAAATCTAATAGTACTTATTTTATTTAATTAAAATGGAATAATTTTTAAAAATAATGATATTGATATGAAGTACAAAATTGTATTAAAGAGAAATTTTCAACTTGGTTTAATTTTTGAACAAATCAGAGTATTTTTTCGACTTTAAGTAACTGAATTAATACTTTATGCTTATTTATCTCTATCTCTATCTCTCTCATCTCCTCTCCTATATTTTGTAATAACTTTTAAGTACAGTAATCTTTTTGTCCCTTAATTTCTCAGTCACTAGAATAAAACACTCTTCATAGGAATGTTTTCAAAAACAGTAGATTGAATTCAATCCACCAACTCAATCAGCTGATTACCAAACATGTTTATCAGTGTTTGACATAGTCAAATAGCAAAATACCTCTCAATCCACCGAAAAATAGTTAATTAGTCATTTACCAAACAAACCTAATAAGAAAAAAAGTTAACATTTATTTTTTAATAATTCAAAAATAGCATAATTAAGTATGTTAATAATATACATTATCTATTATTAGTTTAATTTTTTAATTTATTAGATTGATATTTTTTAGAATTTAAACAATGATTTATATGTACCGGTATATATGATTAAATTATTTTTTATAATATAAACAATGTTTTATTTGTACTGGTATATATGATTAAATGATATTTAAAAAAATGGTTATACCATGTGTCTTAAGCTTGACATTGAGAATACAACAAAAAATGAAAAAATACAGGAATATCTTGTCTCTCGTACTAATAAAAATCAGACATTTACGGTATTTGAGTTTATTATCCATCCTCTTTCCCAATCAGTAGTCGATCTCATTTCTCTTATTTACTGTGTAACTAGGAAATTTAATTGCTGATAGATTTGTAAGTTCCTAGAAAAAAGAAAATGCCAGATTCATGTAAAAGCTCAACGTGTATTGATGTCCTCCGGTGATCAGATGAAACTATAATTTGTTGTTATCGGGCCAATGTTATGAATATCTTATCACGGAATTTAGTTTTAATACACCACTATATTGACATTGGTCTATTATTTTAGATAATTTTTTAAAATTATAAAATATGCTTTAAAGTTTTAAATTGAAAAATATTTTTTCAGTATATTGTAATATAATTTATAATTTTATATCAATTTTGTCTTAACAATTTGTTATATTAGAAAATTAAAATAACAACAATCTATTTATTTATATTAATATTATTTTTTACATATTTTGCATATAAAAAATATCATTTAATTATTATAAAATTATAAAATTAAGGATAACACAAATTATTTAAAATATTATAATATTATTATATAATAAATAATGATTACATCAAAATATCAAATAGAAAAAATAATTAATAATAAAAATATAGTTTCTATTTTAATATTAATTGTTAATAATAAAACATATTTTATTTTAATATATAATTATTATCAATAATAAAATATAGTTATATTTATATTAACAATTTAAAAATATAAAAATTTAAGGCCTCTTAATTTTCATTTTAACATTTTTAAGTATTTTTTGTTAAAAATATAACTATAATTTACTATATCAATCTAAATATTATTTTATTAATAATAAAAAGAGACGATAAATTCAAAACTATTTATGTTTTAAAAATCCATTTATTGAATATTTTTTAAAATTTTAAAATTAATAACTGATATTTAAATATTGTCTTTGTTAATTATTTTTATTAAGCTAATGGATTATGAACTAAATATTATTTTATTAATAATAAAAACGAGATGAAATTTTCAAAAATATTTATTTATAAAAAATACATTTATTGAATATTTTTAAAATTTTTATTTTAATAATTAAAATTTTGAAATTAATAACTGATATTTAAATATTATCTTTATTAACTATTTTTGTTAAGCTAAGGGATTATGAATCTATTGTCTTTATTAATTATTTTTATTAAGATAATGGATTATGAGTCTAAATATTATTTTATTAATAATAAAAAGAGAGAAAAATTAAAAATATTTATTTTTAAAAAAAATCCATTTATTGAATAATTTTTAAAATTTTAATTTAATAATTAAAATTTTAAAATTAATAACCAATATTTAAATATTATCTTTATTAATTAATTTTTATTAAGCTAATGGATTATGAATCTAAATATTATTTTATTAATAATAAAAAAGAGATGATAAATTCAAAAAAATTATCTTTAAAAAATTCATTTATTGAAATTTTTAAAATTTTAATTTAATAATTAAAATTTAAAATTTAATAACTAATATTTAAATATCTTTATTAATTATTTTTATTAAGCTAATGGATTATTGAGCACAAGTTTTTAATTAACAATTATATTTGACTTTACTTCTGCCAAAACTCATTTATCCCCTGTCAAAGAATAAATAACTTTAATTTTTATTTTTCTCCACATTGTGCCCTCCATTTTCATCTACAAGGTCTGTTAGAAGTATTGCTAGTAGATAAAAACTTAGCTTTATTTTCCTTTTCCTCTAAAGTGCAAGCAGTTAAAGTTATGAAAGACGGTCCTTGACATGTGATGAATAGGCCTCTGTTTCTCCAAAGTTGGCAACCGGGATTCCAACCTGAGATAAAAAAACTAAAGTCAGTACTTTTGTGGATTAATCTGTATAATGTTTCTTTGAAATATTGGACTATTAAAAGTCATAGTATGATAGCAAGCTATTTAGGGCAACCACTATGCATGGATGAGAACACTACAAAAAGGAAAAGGCTTGGCTATGTTCGATTATGTATTACTATGGATATTTCTAAGGACTTGCCAGAACATATTCCCATCTTAAGGTTAGGCTTTAATGGCTCATTATATGAAAATATTGTCATGGTGGATTATCAATGGAAGCCTTCCTTGAGGCTACAAGGAAAAAGATGGGTACAACGGGGAAAAGGTTCAAGGAGGCGAGCTATATGGAATTAATGGGTCTAGACCTATGTGATAATGAAGAAACTGATGTGCAAGGAATCTGCCAAAATGGGACACCAGAAGAGCCAGTCTTGACTGAAAAAAATCAGAAGGATAAAGTTGGTAATGTGGAGTTGGAAACTATCCAACATGTTGCAGCATCTACTGACTTAGTTGAAGAAATCCAACAAAAGCACAATTTTG
>JAOTAY010000003.1:26934964-26953904 GCA_025629805.1 Erythroxylum baracoense | reverse complement strand
ATGACCTAGTTAGGAGTTGTATTTCTTCCTCTTTCATAGTATTCTGTATTAGGTTTTGATATGTACAGACTGTACATCTGATGTATAAACTGCTGTTTTTGAGTAATGAAAAGAGGAAGATTATGGTTTTAAAAATCTTGTAATTTACAGTTACTGGTTTCATTATTTACATGTATGTGATGCCATGTGGAGTTCTATAGTAATTGCACGTAGCGCTCCCTTATCTTAGGATATGTATCAGAATGACCTACGGGCGTCCCGGTGCATACCCTAGGATAATGGGGTGTTACATTATCGAGGAAAGGGTGGGTTCGTTTTACCCTAATTGTTAAACGATCATGTTTTGTTATTTGATAGTACGTCACCATTTGGTCTCCTATGTTAGTGTTAGGGTTCTCTCACGTGGGTGAGACTCTCTTGATGTAAACATCTCCATTTTTAAATGAATTTTAATTTAAAAAAATCTCAACAAAAGTCATGGCAATTAGCACAGTAGTTATGAGCGGTCATACTTGGGTCTTTCCTAGAAAAAGTTGTAAATCCAAATGAGGTTACAATTGGAGTTCATCTGGGAACCAACTACCAAGACCTATGAACAGACGAGGAAAGCTAGAGACTGATGCACAGAGACAAAAGTAGAGGCAGGTAACAACGAAAAATGCTGGGGAAGAGGAGAAGACTCCGAGAGTGCATGCATCAATTACAATCGAGGGCTATATGATATTTCTTTTTTTTGCAAATTAGTCCTCCAATTTTTTAGAATTTCTAAATATGCCCAATACTCTATTAATATTTTATATACCAATCGGTATAGGTTAGTACCAAATGAAAAGTTTAGTATTGGCTGTTACCGATCTCCTGTATGGTACCATTCTATTTAGTATCATTTATTGGTCAGTATGTGCCAGTACGATACGAAACTCGTAACTTTGATCTAAGCACACCAATCTCTCTCTCTATCCCCCCTCTCTCTCTAAATGTAAAATATGTATTTTTTAATTCATATATAGCCTTAAAGAACAATATTATGAATACCTTACCGATATCGGTATCGAATTTGATTTTGATATAGTATTGTACCAATACCAATCAATATCAAGTATCGTTTTGCGTAATTTTTTAAATTTATAAAATAATTTCTAAATTTTTAAAAAATTGCAAAATAGTTCCTCGATATATTATATTATATATTATATAATTTTATATCAATCCTGTCTCCAAAAATCATAATAATAGAAATTTAAAGTAATAATAATCTATTTATTTTATTAATATTACTTTTTGCATATTTCACATATAAATAATAATCATAGTTAATATGAAAAGATTATTTAATTATCATATAAATGTAAAATTAACAGCAATACAACTCACTTAAAATGTTACGATTTTATCTTATAATAAATAAAAATTATATCAAAACATCAAATAAAAGGAATAATAAATACTTATGGCACTCTAACTATTACAATTTATAGCAATAGTTCGTATCGAAGAGCCAACTAAAACTGAAACCTTAAACAGAAATATCTACAATTATATTGTATATATAAAATTTAACATATACATTAAATATAATTGAAATTAAAAGAATAGGAGAAACAAAAACCTAAAATGTCATTTAATCGAATACCTGCTTAAATCACATTGACCTCAAATTTTATTTGGTATAAAATTCTCATCATTGAGAGGAGCCTTGTCATTCTCATTATTCAAATTTATTGCACCAAATGACATGTCAATACTTTTCAATCCAAGATTATCTTCTAAGTCACTCTCATCTATTAAACCAGTTCCTTATAAACTCAATTCGCCAAAAGATCGATATAGTCAAGGCAAATTGAATATACATAATTGCTTGTTCTATTAAGAGTCATAGTAAACAATAAAATTAAATTATTAAGAAAGTACAAGAAAATAGATCTAACTTAGTAATTACAATAACATACATTTTTCGAAGTTTTAAATTGTATCAATCAAAGAACAAGTGGTTTAATTTTTTGTGTTCCATTATATTTCTTTTCTTTGAAATGATGAATTCAAATATACTCTAATTTCTTTTACACCATATTGCACTCACACATTGACTTAGAATTCAAATTGTAAACCTTTGCAATTATAGAACACCACTTCTGAATTGGTCTCACTAAGCAACTGTAAGTCGTAAGGCAACAAAAGTAGCATTATAAACAAAATAAAGTGATAATTAATTTTCAATAAGTAACAAAAAGGGAAAAATATATATTTGGATTAAGTTTGTCTCTTTGACGAATAGTAATTGACATCCCAAAATCACCAAAAACATCTTTATAAATCTTTATTTATAAACTTGAGAGATCTTGCATCATCTTATAATATTGTAATAGTTAATCGTATTACCCTATTAACTTTAATTTTCTTTATAAAAACTTGATCTAAAATAAGCACTGGGATTTAAAAATGCCCAAACTGTGAACAACAGAGATTAAAATTGTCTTTCTCATCTCTCATTGATAACTGCAAGATAAGGTGTGCACAAATAAGGCCTATTTTTCATACTAGTCTTGATTGCTTCATTTGCCCTCTCCTAAGGATGGCAAAAGGGCCTGGCCTGATCGGTTGACTTGGCCTTGGGTCTAGTTTTCTCGACCAGCTCAACGGATAACGACAAAATGAAGTTATTTTGTCTTTTTTTAAAATAATAATTTGGTTAGGGCTGCCTTGGACCTAGTCGGGCCCTAAAGAGTAGGTCAGGCCAGTGGGCCTGACCTATTGCCATCCCTACTTTCCATGGCATCATAAAATTAACTCATTGTTTCCTTTTCATCATAACCAGCCAGACGAAGTACACTCACCAAAAGTTCACAAACTCGGATGACAAACTGACATTGAGACTAAAATTTATTATCTTCAAGTATAATTCTAGAAATCTCCAATCCAACATTTTAGCATGTTGATGCAACTCACTTATCCTTTGTAAACATTTGTCGTAATTCTTTTTCGTTATAATAAAACACTGAAGTAATAAAAAAATTAGTTGCAAATCTTATAATAACAGAACAACACAAATTCCTACCATTAGTGAAATCTTTTCTCATTAAATTCAAGACCCATGCATGATTGTAGATGAACTTACTCACCTTTTTTACAATTTCCAACATCAAGTTAATTCAATGTGCAAAACAAAACGTCCAATAAAAAGAATTATACCTACTTTGCAACCTTCTTCCAACTGGTTTATAAATGGATTCATTGTCAGTAATGAACTGAACAATATTTTTTACCTCCACTTTATTCACAATTTTATCAAATATTTCAAATAGATTATCAGCATTCCTAACAAAGTTAAATGCATTAATAGACTTCAAAAACATTGTTCTCTTTGAAGAATAAACCAAAAAATAAGAATAGGCTCATGTCTTCTTTTTCTTCAATCATCACATATGATTGAACACCCAAAAGTAGCTCAAGTCATTCTTCTTTCATTCAAATAGCTTTTTATTTCATAAATAAAGTTATTTAGAAGTTCACCTCCGTAGTCATTAATTGAAGTAAGAGACAATAACAACTATCATAAACTGATAACAATAAGAATGAAAAACATTGAATTTTATATCTGAATCATACCACCATCTAGTGATTGTCATATCTACATTATGAGCTACTTTTCTAAATTGTAAGGCACTACAAATTAAAGGCTGGGCTCCAAGAGTTATTAGTGATGCAAAAGAATTAGACACATACCTTATTCTTTTCTTAACGTCAAGTGCAACATTCTCTTCTCGTTGGGTAGGAACACTAGCACTTTCAATATTTCCACTATCATCCTGAACACCAACAAACTTCCACCACCACTTTTGTAATTCAATCTTTACTTTATATCTTTCTCATGTTGGTACTCTTCAAGCAAATTCTTCATTTGTTATTCTTATCGTAACTTACTTTTTTACAAGTCTCCACATTATCTTTAACCCCAACTAAATACTTTTTTAATATGATAGTTCCTCTGCCTTTCAAATGGTTATTAGAAAACAAACAAATGGTATGATTTTTCATCATGTGAACCAATCCAAAATGAGCCCAAGCTAGATCATTGAACCTTCTTGAAGTGATTGAATTATCAGGAGTACTTGAATTTCCTTCCATTTATTTGTAAAAATAAATGAAAACATGTGTTAAAATTAAATTAATAAATTCACATACTATTTTCTACTATGTACTTAATTATCCATAAAATAAGACGATGAATGTATATTTACTGCTTCTAAGATAAGATTAATATTTGTAATTTTGTTTCCTAATGATAATAATAAACAATATAAAATGTAAACATTTAATTTCTAACTTAATTACATATATTAAATGATGTTATTATATATTAAATGTTACACTTAAATGACTAATCATATGTTAAATACTTTTTATGAATAAGCAATAATTAGTAAATTGTATCTTTCATATAAATTAATTAACAAGTTCCCAATTTAATGAATTAAATTTGATCACATTTTTATAATTGTTAAAATAACAAATAATATGATATATTCTTAAATAAAAATATTTAAATATTCTTCCATAATTTATACACAATATTATTTTGATCTTATTTCTTCATAAATTCACAATATCTAAATATTATTGAAATTAAACTAATCCACAAAAACAATTTCAATTTTCAAACCTAATTTGTCCGATTCATATTTTATAAACCATTCATAAAATACACACGACACAATCAAAATATAATGTAATTGCAATTTAGAACATACCAAAAAAATCAGATATTTCAATTGAGTTAGGGTCAGGTCCGGTTAACTAGATGAATCTGAGTCTAGATGCGAAATTCCTGGATTTAGGCAATCTGTCCAGGCGAGTAGAGGCGACGGTGGACTTGAGAAGAGCAACAAAGGTGGAGTGGAGAGTAGAGACAACTGCGATGGTGGACGGGTGGAGAGAGCAGACTTAGGTAGGCGGTCCGATCATAGGTGGAGGCTTGCAGCCTGCAGCGTTGGGCTTGGGCAGTGGAGCGTAGCGCGATGGCAATGAGCAGTGGGTGGTGGCACGATGGCAATGGTTGACAGGCGACAACGCTGTATACGTTTAGAATGAACTATGAAGATGGGTGGAGAGTAGAGAGAGCAGACGTGAGAGTGGTCTGCGTGGTGTTTATTTTGTTATATTTAAATTTTTTTTACAATTCAGTCCTTAAAGTTTTTAAATTTAACAAAAAACGACTAGTATTTAATCGTATTTTAAATACCAGATAATACAAAACACCCACATTTTATATCATTTTTAGGCTGATATAAAATTCATATCATTATTCAAGAGTCGGATAATGATTAAAATTTATTATAATACTATATCCAAACAAATTACAAGCTCAATATTATGCTAGATTTATGATTATATAACCGAAAATTTTAAGAATATAAATTTAATTATGATGAGGAGAGGAGAATATAATTTTATTGTAAACTTGAAATTATATCCTATCTTACGACATGAATTAAGTCATTAACCTTTGTGTGTCAGAAAAACGGTTTGACTATTGACCACAAAGGCACGAGAGGATCGATACTGTCACTATATAAGCCAACAAGCTTCACGCGCTTCCTCTGTTGTGGCTTTGGGAAACGAAAGTTAACGAAAAAAGAAACAGCACAGTCTGGAGAGAGCGAGAATGCGAGAAGAAGACATCAGCTCTGGAGGGACCATGGATCCTACTCCTGCTGCCAGGTACCTAATCACTCCTTTCCACCTCTATCAATCTCACTCACTTTCTCGCTAGCACGAATTAGGGATTTTAGTTATTGCTTCAGCCTCTGAATTCTGTCGAGCTTTGGGCATTAGGGTTTTTGAATTTGGTGTTTAGGTGATGCCGGTACCAACTTAACGTGTATTGATAGGTTTATGATAACAGAATTTGTGTAATTGTAGATTCAGTCCGTCAATTTGTAGTAACAATCTGAGCTGAATTTAGTGACCATCTGGAGTGTCTGTTGCTCTGTTTTACTTCTCTAACATGTAAATCTATTGGTTTCTTGTTTTGAAAATTGTCAACTTTTTTTGTATTTATTGGATGGTGAATTGTAATAGTGCTCGATCTATGTTCCCGTTCTTTAGTTCTGCTGAAGCGTCCTCGCCTGCAATTGCTTCACATGTTGGTGGTATGGAGGGAGCAAGTCATGCTCGTAATTCCAAAGCAGCTTCTCTCTCTTGTATTGGTTCACAGCTGCCATGGACCTCTTTGAGCACCAGTGCTGGCGGCTCTGTTCTTGGATCATCAAGACCTTCATGCAGACCATGGGAAAGGGGTGACTTGTTGAGGCGGTTGTCTACGTTTAAGCCATCAAATTGGGTTGGAAAGCCCAAGGTACTCTATTAACTGATCTTGGCAGTTATACATCAATATTCAGTGTTGTGATTGCCCTTCCTTTGTCTTAACTGATCAATGCCATCTGAATTGTGGAGAACTAGTACTTTTTTTTGTTTATTATTTTTGCTCGACACAAATATTGATATCTTTCATGAGGGAGTGATGTCTTTGTCTTTTCTCTTGTCAAATTCCTTTAAAAGATCTTTATTTGTTTCTTTTCTAAAGGCTTAATAAATGTGTGGCTCTGTAGGAAAAAAACATTCTCCATGTTGTACAGTTCCTTTATTTTGACCCAATAATTTGAAGTTGGATCACTGAGGCTATCCTATAAATGAAACTTTGTGTTCAAGAATTCCTTGCACAAGTGGGAAGGAAATGAGATGGATTTTTAGTACTGAGAAAATTGTCCGTAGCACATGTTGCTTGATGGATGTAAACCTATCCATTATAGCTATAAGAAGGATTTTCTCTTGCTTAAGAGTGCTTTCAAGTAGGGGTTGAATATTTTCAACACTCTGAGTAAATTTTAACTCGTAATTTAATCTTAATTGAAAAAATCTCATTTGAAGACTATTCAAAACAGTTAATGATGTTTAGTTTTAAAAAGAAAAATGAAGAATTGAAGTTCATGCCAAGCTTAATATTTTATTAGGTGCTTGTTTGTATTTCTTACATTTAGGTATAGAGTTGGGACATGCTAAGAATATTTATCTATATGTTATTGCAGGCAGCCAGTTCATTGGCTTGTGCTCAGAGAGGTTGGATGAGTAGTGACGTTGATAAAATTGTGTGTGAATCATGTGATGCATGCCTGAATTTTGCTTTGTCACCTTCATGGAGCCCTGTGGAAGGTTTGCTATCAAAACCATGTTGCTTAGAATCCTTTTTATTACCTTATTATTGTTCATTTTGAGACGCTTGAATCTCACCCTTCATAAAAGTTGTCTTATCTTTTAAGTGTTTTTTGGAGTGTTAAATGGGTTGGCTTTGTGACTTGAAGAGATGCTCAACTACTCAAGACGATTACCCCATTTCTTGCTCTCTGTTTTTTTTTTCCTTTCTTAAACAGATGATATGATCTTCTGATATGAGGATAAAGTGCAGGTAGATAATTGCCTACTAGAACTGGTCTTTGAAATCAAGAAAATTCTATTGTGAGAAAGGATGCGATTTTCACATTTATGTTAATGTCATCATACTGAATTTGTTTCCATATAATAGTAACTAATAAGTTGGCCTACTCTTTAGGCCTCTGATCAACATCATTAAGGTTGACAAATAATTGAATAAGATCCTTTTTCTTTTTAATTGTCACTCTGATTTTACTACATTTGTGAATTGTTTTCCCGGATTTATGTAGTGAAATTGATTTGTAGCCATTCTTTATATCTTTCCCTTTCCTACTATACCAGACCATGCATTTGTTTTGCCTACTTCTCTAAATACATTTTTGATTTCTTAATTGCATTATGGCTTGATGTATGCATGTGTTGCTTTTTTCTTCTGCAGGTGATCTTTGTTTGATTGTCCAAAACTAATTATGCCTGTCATTTTTAATTATCTTAGCTGTTTTTAGTGTACACTATTCATCTCACTTCTCTTTTGCATTTCTTGTATTTAGTTGAAAATGCTGGTGAAGCCTTTGCCAAGCAACTGGTTGTTGGCCACCAAGCTAGCTGTCCTTGGAAGGGAAATAGCTGCCCTGAAAGCTTGGTGCAGTTCCCTCCAACCCCTCAGTCTGCCTTAATTGCAGGATATAAAGATAGATGTGATGGACTTCTGCAATTTCAATTTCTTCCTGTTATTTCTGTATCAGCAATTGAACAAATGAGGGTTTCTCGAGGGCAGCAGATGGATCGCTTTCTCTCCCAGTTGCAGAACTTTGTTGCTGGAGAAGGAAATTGTAAGTCAGACAGTATACCAGAATATGAAGCTTCTCGAGATTGGGTACTCTGTTTATATTCTCGCGTAAGATTTATTTATGCCCCTTTCCTGCAGGAATCTGCTGATTATTCATTTACATTATGTGTTTGTTTGGCTTTAGCTGTTTCTGTTTGATTTGTCTATTTCATCTGACAGGCCCAAAGGCTTATAAGCCTTTGTGGATGGGAGCCAAGGTGGCTTTCAAATGTTCAAGACTGTGAAGAGCATTCTGCTCACTCAGCAAGAAATGGGTGTTCCTTTGGCCCTGCTCATGCCCAGGTTCGTATTTCACATGAACCTGTACCAAGCATGAAAGCTCACTCTTCTTCTGGCAAAAAAGAGACTGGGAAGGCTAAGAGGCTAGCTGTAGATTCTAGAAGTGACTTCAGATCACCTTTGCTGGATTGTAGCTTGTGTGGTGCTACGGTCAGAGTATTGGATTTCTCAACTGTACCAAGGCCTGTTCGTTTTACTCCCAACAACATCGATATTCCTGATGTGAGCAAAAAGATGGCATTGACACGCGGAGTAAGTGCAGCCAGTGGTATCAGTGGTTGGGTTGCTACTGATGATGCAGAGAAAGAACTGACTGACGACCGGGATGAAGTGGCAACAACAGATGAGGGGAAACTGCTGCAACATTCAGAAGTTGATCTGAATCTTACAATGGCGGGGGGTTTGTCTTTTACCCAGGCAGACAGGACAACAATACCTGAAAACAGTCATAATGCAGACATGGGAAGGGATTTGATGATTGGTCAACCTTCTGACAGTGAAGTTGGTGATCGAGCAGCATCATATGAATCAAGAGGACCTAGTTCTCGTAAACGGAGCTTGGAAATAGGTGGAAGCTCAGATGATAGAGCACACTTGATGATGCAGCCAGCTGATAGTGTTGAAGGAACTGTAATTGATCGTGATGGTGATGAAGTCACAGATGGAAGACAATTTTCTGCTGGGCCCTCAAAACGTGCTCGAGAAACAGATTTTCTTGACACATACTGTTCTCCATATCAAAGAGACCCATCTGGTGCGGGGCCCAGTCATTCAGTGGGTCTTGAGACATGTGCAGATGGAAACATAATTACTTCGTATCTTCAAGGAAGTGATCAAGTTTTAGGAATCCCATCCGCTAGAGGTTCAACACGTGCATCATCTGTTATTGCAATGGACACTGTTTATCATGATGCTGATGATGACTCTATGGAAAGTGTTGAAAACTACCCAGCAGATGTTGATGATGCTCATTTCCCGTCTTCTAGTACATATGGCAATCTGGACGTGCATGAGACATCAGAACTTAATTATAGCAATCAGGGACAGCAAAGCATCTGTTTCCGACCTGCTACAGCAGTAACTGCTGGAGAAATGGGTGTCAGCAGTACAAATGACGGTGAAGAAATTTTTAATGCAGAAACAGTGGTGGCTCATGCTAGGGATGGTTTTAGTTTTGGTATTAGTGGCGGAAGTGTCGGTATGTGTGCTAGTCATGAAGCTGAAATCCATGGTGCTGATGTTTCTGTTCATAGAACAGACAGTGTAGTTGGTGACATAGAACCTAGAGTAGATTATGCTGAAAATCAAGGTCAGACTGGTGAATCTGCTCCTGATCCTGATTTAATGGATGAGATTGTCCCTGATGAACTAAATAGGGAAGATCCTCATGGTGATAGCCATGAGATGTTGTCTCAATCGTTGGAAAGGGCTGATAGTGGCTCAAAGATAGATGGCCTGACAAAGGCTGAGTCGGTTGAAAGTGGTGAAAAGGCTAGCCAGAGCTGCAAGATAGCCCTAGATACAAATGCCCATCCATCTCATTCTTGTAATGTAAACATTTGTTCAGGCTATGAAACAACTGATAAAGAAGTCACTAAGGCTGGAAAATCATCATTTACAAACAATCGTCTGCGTATAGAATCAAATTTTGCTAATGGTATAGGTACGCCTTCCATTTTCATTATCCCATTTCTGCCTGGATTGCACTCACGCATGGATACATGTTAAGCATTGTAAATATGGTGCTGAATTCACACACATATCTTCTTGCTTCCTTCTTATTTTTGGAAATGTTCCTTTGTACAGCTTTCTTAATGTTCATTTTTATATAGTAGACTGCTTTGACATGTAGTTTGCAATGTATGACTAAAACTAGAGTGCTTTGACATGTAGTTTGCAATGTATGAATAAAACTAGAGTGCTTTGACATGTAGTTTGCAATGTATGACTAAAACTAGAGTGCTTTGACATGTAGTTTGCAATGTATGACTAAAACTAGACATTAGGTGTATATTTTTTTGATCGGTCATCCTTCTTGTTTAATTGCTAAAATCCATATTTGGCAAGCCTTAATGTTGTTAAGAGACAAGACACTGAGTGCAGTTTGCTATTGGAGGTGAGTTAAATTGTTCTTGGACTTTTTTTGTTGTTATATATAATCTTATACATGTACTAAAAACAATATCAGGTACTAGAGAAATGTTCAGTAGACAAATTTCTTGAGTGTTTCAGTTTGGAGGCATGCCCCCCATATTATTTTCTTTTCCACTGGCTATTTTGTTAATGTATGGTCTTTGATGTTCAGGGCCTCCAAAGGGTGAAAGCAATTACGAAGAAACTATGGAGTTTGACCCAATTATTTATCACAACCAGTTCTGCCCATGGGTCAATGGAAATGTAGCTGCTGCTGGTTGTAATAGTCACGGATCTGGCAGCAATGCTGATGCTGATGCATTATGTGGGTGGCAGCTAACATTGGATGCACTGGATACATTACGAACTGTGGGACAAATTCCAGTTCAGACAGTTCAGTCCGAGTCAGCAGCTTCTTTGTACAAGGTCAGTTATTTGTTGCCCCTGGAATTGATAAATTTGTCAGATTGTCAAGCAGTTGGGGGGATGTTTCTTGCAGAATCTTCTTCACTATGTTTTCTCATATTATGTTCATGTTCATCTTATAGAAAATAATTAATTAAACTTAGGTGGTGCAGGCTTCCTCCCTGTAGATAACAGGAAAACTCTTCATGATGTCTCTGAAATTTGAACTTATTCTGTCAATTTAGTAATAACTTATCCAATTACCACGTAGTAACCATGTATGCACCTTTCTTTATCAAATCTCATTGCAAATTGTTGACAAGTTATCAATCTGTCTCATTTGGTCTAGAGAGAATATTAATGGAGGATCTGTCTCTTGTCTTTGATGGTTTCTCAGTATATTTATCTTCATTTCTTTCCCATTCAAGTTTAGACTTTAAAAGGAGTAAAAGTTTTTCTAATTAAAATGCATGAATTTTTGTTTTTTAATAGTTTCTTGGTTACAGTTTTTTGGCTGTATTTTGTTATCCTTTTTAAAACTTTGTTGACACGTCTTTGTAGTTTATATTTTCTCTATGTTGCCTATGTTGCCTGGAGTTTAATATTGTCATGGATTTTCACAGGACGATCATCATACTCCTGGACAGAAACTCATTCGACGGCATTCTATGACCAGAAGCCATGGGCAGCATTGAGATTTAATCCAAATGACAAAGGTATTTATAATTATAGACAAGTGGATTAAGGGCAACTTTGATGGATACTCATTTTGCTTCTCTTTGCAATGTCAAGTACTGTTTTCTACTTCAAGCACACTGCCATTTGTCAATAGTTTGAAAAGTGGATCTGATGTATGACTTATAGAGGACTAATTGTATGCTAAAATCAAATAACTAAGGAAAATATATTATATATTGTTGAATATCAATGGAACTTAGTATTAAATATAAGAATATTACATATATCATCTTAATCAGCATTATAGTTGTGATCAGGTACCTAATAAACATGTAGATTTAATGGCAGTGTATGTAGGCTTCACAGTCAAACAACATAAAGGCAAAACCTTTTGTAAATTCTTTGTTTCCTTTTCTCTTCACTTTCTACATGGTGGCTGTTGATCCTCTGTTTCTTTATTTGCATCCATTATCTCCTCTTTTTTGGTGAATATCTTCTAGGATTTCCTCTTTCAGTTAGAATTTATACCCAAACTGATAATAGAAAGTGTCTATTTATCAGCTTAGGAAGGAATCTTGAATATCTTAGGGATTTAGTATTCAATTAAAGAGTATTTTTTGTATTCTCCTAATTAAGAATATTTTTATGATGAGAATATATTTGACATAATAAATAGGGAATAATTGTACTACGAAACTTACACAACACCCAAATAAAGATGTAGCCTCAATAGATTTGTGTTTGTGGATGTAGGCTTTGTATGTACTACTTCATTTTAAATTCGTTCTGTCTTTCCTTTTGTCTTTACTTCTACTTCAGTTCTTCATTAACATCAATGAAGAAGATTAAAATTTAAGTTACATCAAAAATTTTTAGCTTCACACTAGCAACTTCTAGAAATCCCATATAGGGTTTCCAAAGAATTATGCATTGCACCTAGTACTTAGAAATCACTTATAATATTTAAGAATCACTTTTAGGTGAGAAAGTATCACACTTTTTTACTTAGAAATTCATAACTTGAAAGTTTTCTTCGCTCTCTGGTAATTGAAGTGTATAATCTTACATATCAATTTTGCACTCTTCATCCTAATCCTATCTAAATAAAAATTGAGTCATACTGTAATAAGGATTCTAATATGTTTTTTTGTGTAGGATCTAGTCACGAGATGACTCGTAGGAAAATCCTGAGATGACTCATAGGAAAATCCTCTTTTCTCTTGTTAGAGTTCTTCCCAAATTTAGTTCTAATATGGTACGGTATCGGTACCGGTCAATATTGTGTACCGTTTAAAATAATTTTTTTAAATTATAAAATAGTCTATGAATTTCATAAAATTACAAAATAGTCTATCCATATATTGTGATATTATATTAATCATACATCAAAAATTATAATAATATAAAATTGAAATAACTATCTCTTTATTTTTGTTAATATCATTTTTCATATATTGCACATGTTTAAATTGTAACTTTACTATTATAAATAATTTTAGAATTCCTTATCAAAAAAACCTAAACTTTTGTCAATTTTTTAATTATAGTCTGAACTTTAAAAAATAGCAATAAAATGCTCAAACTTTCAAATTTTTTCAATTCTAGCTAGAACTTCAAAAAGTAGTGATAAACGCTCAAACTTTAAAAATTTTTTAATTCTAGCCCAACGTTACTATTTTCATTAAATATGCTGAAACACGTGGCCATGTGTTTCAGAAACCTTAATTATTAATACACGTCAACCAAAATTAACACAAAAAATGAAGATTAATGAAACGTCGTTGTTTAAAAGTGATGTAAATCAGATTACGTAGCCTCGACAACCTTACGATTTGATTTCAGTTTTTCCCTTTGTTTTTCAGTTTGTTCTCTCGACACCCTCACTCTTCGATTTTCAAATTACGCAGTCTCGACGCCCTCACACTAAGGGCATAAGGAGAACGAACTAAAAACGAAAAACTTACTGGTGCAGTACGCTGTAATGCGAGAGTAGTTTGGAACGTCAGAAGAACAAAGAGAAAACAAAGGGCTGAGAGCATCGGGAGAACAACAGATAAAGTCGGGCTATAATTGAAGAAAATTGAAAGTTTGATTATCTTATTGTCACTTTTTGAAGTTTGGGCTAGAATTGAAAAGAATTGAAAGTTTTGACATTTTATTGCTACTTTTTAAAGTTTGAGTTATAATTGAAAAATTGACGAAAGTTTGGGCTTTTTTTAGTAATTAACCCTTTACTTTATTTTAATTTATTCATTTTTAGGTTGACTAATTCATGAGTTGATATAAATTTAAACTATTTATTTCAAACCATTAGTAAATGGATATTGTACATTTTATGCAAAAAACAATTAAGTATTTAAAGTGAAATATTATTATTATAATATGATGAATTAGATTTTTATTATATAAAATTGATGTATAATAATAATTATTATTATATTTATATTTATATTTTTAGTAATAATAATGAATAAATAGTTATCCTTTATGTTTCAAATGTAGAATGGTTGCACTAGAGTGGGGCTCTTCACTTCCACTCTACATATTATTATCTTTTACAATTTTAAAGGTCCAATACTCCAATGAAAAGGTCTCCATCCTATCAATCACTTTCTTTCTTTGCAAATTCCAATGAATCCCACCATTAATTAGATTTGTGAATTTCAATGAGTCCCATTATGTTGCTCTCTCTTCCAAATCTCTTCTTTGCTTTGTAATATCTTTTTTGTCATCTTTCTTCATGAGTTCTTTCATTTGTTTAATTCATTTGATTAAAAACTTAAAACCCTAAGCCAATATCATCACTCCCCTAAACAACTAACATATAATAGAAATATGGAAGATTCAACAACTAAGATGGAAGTGGCTATGGTGGCCCATTTGTGTGGCAAACTAGCAATGGAGGAGTTGCGTGGTGATGACAAGAGATGCATGGTGACGAGAACACCAACGAGGTAGTAACTAGGCAGTGAGATTGAGAGTTGAGGATTTGAGAGAGGCAGACGAACATAGAGAGTCAGAAGAGTGAGGATGAGGAAGAGGATCGGGTAATATGGGATAAGAAGTTTTTTTTTAATTTAGTCCTAAAATCTAATAAATTAATGAAAATTTTCGATATTCAACAGATATTCTAAATACTAATTGGTACCAGTTGAAAAAGTCGGCATAAGTTGGTACCTTGAGTCGGTATGGTACTAGTATCAGTAGTACCATTTTTTGGTCGGTACGACACATACTGCTCGGTACTGGCTAGTACGGTACGAATCTCATATCCCTACTTTCTAGGCCTTGTGGTTGTTTGTTTCTGTCAACTATTTTTACAAAAAAAAATCTGAATAGGGTAAATACAAGAGTTTTTAGGAAGTAAAATAGAACAAGGATATGCTAACTTATTCTCACTAAAAATAAACTTATAAAATAATAAACTTCCTTAATAAGATAACTATTGCCTAACCTAATCAAGACGATCTTTTATATTTATTTCCTAAGGGCCTGTTTGTTTATATTTATTTTTTTGGTTTATGTTTTTATTTTCAAATTTAGTAAAAAAAATCTATATGTTTGAGTTTTTGGTTTTGAATTTTTTCAATTTTCAAAATTTATGAAAACCACAAAAAGTTCAAATTTATAAATAAAATTTAATTTTTAAATTATTTATTTTAATAAAATATATAATTTTTATTGATAGTTTATATAAGAGATTAAAATAAATTTAATTAATTAAAATAATTTATCTTTAAATTTTATCTAATATAATTAGCATTAGTAATAAAAATATAACTATGTAGAGATTAACATCTAAACAAGTTTTTGGTTTTATTTGAAAAAAACAGAAAGCGAAAATTAAAAACTACAACAAAAAAACAGAAGTGAAACCAAACGGCCCTTAAAAATGCATTTTACATATCATTATTCCCCGTGGACGAAGAGCTTGTACTCAAGTTGTAACTCAAGGTAACTTTGGATATTCTAGCCCTCTATCATCCTCTTCTTCGAATTCTACAATTTTACTAAGAACAACTACTTACATTTAAATTCCCAATGGAATGCTACACCACAATTGAAGCCTTTTGCCCCTTATTCTTCCATCTCAACCTTGATTAACTTCTTGAAGAATGTGTATTTGTGCTCTCAATACTGAGTGCTGCCCCATAAATTTCCTTCTCTGGAGTTGACCCTCCAGTGGTTGTTCTCAAATTGCTCCCAATAGGTGTTGACCTGACCGCTCCTCAATTTCTTATCATAAGTTTGGGTCAGATTCATAGGAGGTCCTAAGCTGTTCAGTTGTTTCAATTCTACTTCCAGTCACAACCCTTTTATAAAACCAGTGGTGAATAGGCTGGTTTGTTGCTTCATAGTGAGCTCTGTGATTCTAGGCCAGCAAGAATCGGAACTCGTTTTGATAATCCTCCACTATTCCTATTTGAGTTAGGTTGGCTAATTCACCTTGGGGATTGAGGCTTCTTGGAGGACCAAACCTCAGGTGACATTTCTCCATAAATGTCCCCGAATCTATACCTGCCTCCTCACGTTTCATCTTGTAAAGCTATAGCTATGCCTCTTCGTTAAGATGGAATGTTGCCATCCCCAACTTCTATCCTTCAGGCATTCACTGATTTTCAAAAAGCTCACACTTATGGATCCAAATCAATGAATCTTAAGTACCATTATATGAAGCAAAATTATACTTAGGAATAGTAGACCCTCTGGCTTGCTCACGCTTCTTTTCTCCCTTTGGTCTCTACAGGTACAACTATTCTTCCCTTCCGATTTTGCAGAATCTCCTCCAGCTGTGAGTTCAAGAACTTTTTGTTGGACTGTTGGTAGTCCTCCCCCATAGACAACCTTTGATCGATGTTTCTCATGAGTACATCCTTTTGACTTGACAAGTCTATAGAGTCGACCACGATGACAGGCTCTAATACCAAATTATTTCGTGCTTGTGTAGGATCTTGTCATAGGATGGCTCACAGGGAAATCCTCTTTTCTCTTGCTAGTGTTTTTCTTCTTTCTAAGCCCTATGATTGCTGTTTAGAAAACTCGTCCTTGACGAACTTTTTGTCAACTATTTTTACAGAAAATTTCTCCCTTATTCATTGTCATGCCTTTTAAATAGACGGGAAGTAAAATAGAATATGGATATGCTAAGTTATTCTCCTATTAAAAATAGACTTCCGACAATAATAGACTTCCTAAATAAGATCACTGCCGTGATGACCACTGCAATTACTTCCTAATCAAGGTGATCTTGTATGTTTCTTTCCTAAGTATGCATCTTGCATTTCAAATTCTTATTATTCCTTTATAGACTTAAATTTTAATTCAACAAGGACAAACTTAAATAAACTAAAATTCCTTTTTCAATTTAAGGAAAATTGGTAATTAAGAAAATAACTTTGTTAATTTTTATTTTGCATCAGAATGAGCTCATCTTCAATTTAATATTTGTTCATAGCTCTTTATGGTCATGCATATTGTGGTGCAATTAGCAAATAAGATGAATTCAGGAGTTTAAGTTTACTGCAAACCATCTCTGCGTGGCACATGTTGCACCTGTAGCCTATGTCAAACTGGCATATAGAGTGCAAGACATGCTTAGAATCCAGAGGTTAGTAATGCTAAGCTAACATTCGCCTCACCCACCGAGATCCTTATTGCTTCTTGTGCTACCTTTTACTGTGAGGCTAATGCGGCTTCCTGTCTGCTGCTTGAGCCTGAGTGATGCTGTTTGGCATCACTCATCAAAGTCTGTCATCTGTACTTAAACTTCAGGATCCATTCCAGCATGCCTGTGATTCTTACACAGCTTAGATGCGTATGTGCAAGGTGGCACAGATTGCCTAGTGCCTGAAGTAGCCAATGTCAATTGTCCTGATACTTTTTAAGTATAATAATTTTTGGTTCATCTTTTCATATATGCTCACGTGTCCATTATAACATCTGCATTGCTTGATCTGAATTTTGTAGACTGTTTTTTACTGTCTATTGCTTGTTACACTTTAGTTGACTGTTTAGTTTGAATTTATTTGTCTATGTAGTTCAACTTAATATGGGTTTCAGTTAGTGAGATTAAACGACATGGTCACTTCTGCATGCCAATCAGCCTGATATTCATTATTGCGACTAGTATACTTATTTAAATTAGCAATTTGTTCAATTAGTATATTGAGTAGGTGAACGTAGGCTATTTATGAGACCTGAATGCTACTTGCTAACGGATGTTCTTGTCCCTTTTGCCAGTTTTCTTACAATTGCATATATAAGCCTTGTAACTTCTGGCAACGTTTGGTATTATGTAGAATGTAACCAAGTAATTCTGATCACGTGCTATTTATGCTATGTGTAGGTCTCTAACATTGTCAATACCAGAATTAACTTGGGATTCACTTTTGCCATCGTATCAGCTGGTGATGAAAGCCGTGAAAGTTGGAGAACCCTTGTATTACTTTGATGTCTCTCTTTAAGATTCTATTTATGCTCAGATGTCTAATGATACTGGTTTATGTAGCAGAACTTCTGCTCATGCATTTCATTTTCCTCGACTTGACCAATTGGCAATGCACTGCTTACCAGATTCTATCAACCCCATATTATTGCTCCTATGTTTCCAAAATTTGGCTTTCTGATTTCTAAGTGGATGATCATGGCGTTGGTACTGTTCTCTGCAAAAGCACATCTAGGAACACCAACAATAATGGAACTATGTATGATACTCTATATAGCACTCATCTCACTCTGCCCCCCTTCCTTCTTTCAGAATCTGTTCATGATCACCTTATGTTTGCTTCTCTTACAGAGTAAGAAGATGGATGGAGATGGACAGACATTGCTTGTTCGCTACTTATCGTGTTTGATGAACTTTAGGTGTTCGCAAGATTAATCCAGTTATAGATTGAAATAATTTGCGAATTTTGCCATATACAGTGCGTCTATAATTCTGTTTTGGTTAGATTTTTGGCGTTTTTATATTTACCCTTTCCTGTTCTTTTTCTTTTTTATATAGGGCGTATGTCCCAACCAAGTATTCTTGAATATAACTTACTTCTATTATGAGATCTAACTTTTATGGGCTGTTTGGTTCAAGGAATGAAATAGATAAGGAATAGAATAGCTATTCTTAGGAATAGAAAAGATGAGGAATATAATAGAATGAGTATTACTTTGTTT
>JAOTAY010000003.1:26897421-26934864 GCA_025629805.1 Erythroxylum baracoense | reverse complement strand
CCAGAAATGTAAAACCTTCCGTTGGTAATCAGCAAGCTTGCGTCTTTGGGTCTTCAAAGAGAGAATGGCTTTATCCACCTCAATGATCTTGGGTTTCTTCACGAACATGTTCCCCATCTTGAAGAACACCAGTACAAAAACCCTTGAAAGAGACCCACTGATTCAGAGACCAAGACCGTGAATGGAGAAAAGAGATGAGAGTGTGAAGAGTGTGAGAGGGCCACTGAGCCAGAGACGAAGAGCGTCGGTGAGAGTCGTCGAGAGAGAGGTGTGCTGCTACGTGAGTGAGAAAGACGGGTGTGCGTGAGGGAGAGGGACAGAAGTTGTCCAACAGAAACAAAGCTTTCGTTTACTTATTCCGGATGTTTGCGGAATAGGTAAAGACAGGGGGTAGCAATCTTTAGCTATTCTCCCATGTCAACGAATTCTTATTCTACGAAATGGTTATTCCGTAGGTATTTTTGTAACCAAATAAAGACTAGCTAATACGCAGGAATAGAGAAGTAATAGAAAAGTTATTACTGTGAACCAAACAGCCTGTTATAGTTTTCTTACTTTCTTCTTCTAACACTTACAGCCTGTTTAGTTCAGCTTCTAGAATACATAAGTAATAAAATGGTTATTCTTAGGAATAGAAGAATGTGATAGGTATTATTTTGTTTGATTTATTGCTAAAAAAATTTTATTCCAATATTTGGTTTGAAAATATAAATTTGAAGTTACAAATAAATAACTAATAAAAAAAATCAATCTATCTATTATAGTCATCACTAAGTGCATTATTATTATTATTACTACTACTATTATTATTAATTTTCTTCTTATTATTATTATTATTATTATTTTCCTTATTATTATTATTAGTGATTTAATTTATTTCTTATTATTATTCTTATTCTTATTTTTAATTTATTATTATTAATAATTAAATTCCTTTTCTTCTTCTTCTTATTATTATTATTATTAAATTCCTTATTATTAATTTTCTTCTTCTCCTTATTATTATTATTATTATTATTATTAATTTTCTTCTTCTTTTTATTATTACTTTTATTATTATTTTATTATTTTTATAAAATTTCTTATATTATTAATTAGGATTATTATTATTAATTTTATTATTATTTATTAAATTTATTAATTTTCTTATTATTATATTCTTATTATTAATTATTATTAGTATTAATTTTCTACTTATTATTATTAATTTTATTATTATTATTAAATTCCTTATTATTAATTTTCTTCTTCTTCTTCTTATTATTAATTATTATTATTAATTTTATTATTATTATTATTATTATTATTATTACCACTTTTATTATTATTTTTATAAAATTCCTTATTATTATTATTTTTCTTCTTCTTCTTATTATTATTAAATTTTTTATTCCTATAATTAATTTATTATTATTAATTTTCTTCTTCTTCTAAATTCCTTAATATTATTAATTTTCTTCTTATCATATGATTTTTCAACATTTTCCAGTGATTAATTTTTCCTTCATATACTTCGTAAATTTGGTTTGACTCATGTCAGCATGCATTATATAGTCGCAATTGTAATATAAAATAATAATAGGACGTTATTGAAAATAAATATTACGTAGGGCTTTAAATTACTAAATAACTTAAATTACTAAAATGTTATTTAGTTGATCAAAAAATCAGTTTCAGCCCTATTTTAAATAACTAAATAAAATATTTAAACTTTAACATAATCTTCAATTTGTGGTAAGAAACTTCCTTACCCACTAAAGTTTTCGAGAAGGCACAAGATTGAAAAACACAAGCATTTGTGTAAGATGATCAAGAATTTTGCCTAAAGCAGTATCTTTTTCATCATCTGCGAGTCACTCTATTTTAGCCAATACACTATCTAATTGTTCAACTCTTCGTTGAATATACATTTTAGTCTCAATATTATTATACAATTTTTCTCCAATCTGATTCACAGTATTACCAAACATTCTAGCAGCAACAATAATTGAATATGCACAGGTTGCTACTCCCGTATCATTACTCCTTTTTCCCCTCTTTGTTGAAATATTTTCAGCTTGTCTTTCAAAATTTGATGTTTGATGTTAAGTAAAGGACTCATCAATGTCATGCAAACTATGCTCATATTGATCTTCACCACCTTCATCCCACATGCACCTTCTTGCCTTTCCATTTCTTGAAGAATATTCGTAGCAGTTTATACGTCATATCTAGTTGCACGATCTTCTCCATAAATCCCAATCAATTCATTATAGAAAGGAAAGCTCTTTCTTTGAAATTGAGCAGTATCTTCGTGACTCTAACAAGATTAAAAAAAAATAATAATTTATATAAATGACAAGAAAGTAATTAAAGAAAATACTTAAAACAAGTTAAAAGTGCAATACTTACACTTAAATAAGAATCCCATACATGATCTTCAATAGTGACAATCTTCCTTTCGGTATCCATATAAATCCACTAGTATCTTTCCTTACTATATCATAAACAATGCTTTGCTCTTTTTTTAAAGTCTTAATCCTAAACTCTACGTGAGGTTTGACTTTTAAGTTTGAATTTAGGAGTTTTGTTGCTACCATTTTTTCTAATTCATTGAGATAACCAGCTTTAAATCCCGTATCAGCATTGTACGTTCCCACATTATGCAAATCAACTATTTAGGAAACTAGCACAACATCTTCATCATAGTTCCACTTTCTTTTTGTTCCTTTTGAACTTTGAGAATCGATAGTTGACGTGAAATTCCTCGACGTACTTATCTACCAAATTAAAGCAATATTGATAAATGAAAAAATAATCATCATAATAAAGAAAAAATAAAAACATTCATAAAATTCTTCATTTTATTAACATTAAGCATTAATAACTTATGAGAATAATATAGTCTACAATAATAGCATGCAACATAAATAACAAAGAGTACAACAACTTACATAAACAATAATATAAAACCTCTAACACTCAAACATAATAGAACACCTAAAAAATGTCAATTTTCGTTTTGCCTAAACGTTCGCCATTCATTGAACATTTCGCGTGCCAATTCAATTCTTTAATTTGTCCAAGCATTAGTTGGGTCAATAGCAGTTATACACTCCTCCTCAACAGCTAGATTGGTGTGAAAATAATCCCCTAAATCACTCTCTGTGGGATCAAAACTCATCTCCTGCCTAATAAAATTATGAAACATACAACACGTTATAATAATTCGATTGTGTGTCTTTATTGGATAAAATGATGGACTCCTAAGAATAACCCACCTAATTTTTAGTAAACCAAAACACCTCTCATTTAGTTGCGTACAGTCACATGCTTCATATTAAAGAATTCCTCTAGAGTTCTTGGTTGATAACCTTGACGTTATTCATTCAAATGGTACCTTTGGCCCTAAAAAGTGCAAGGAAGCCCTCACAATTTGTATAACCTGCGTCGACTAGGCAATAGCAACCTATATAAAAAAACACTATATAAGTTATTCAATTTACTTTATCTCATATACAAAATTTCAAACAACCTTCCTATATCATATAGGAAAGCTTACCATGAGGCACTTTTAGTCTATGTCTCCTAGTAATTGCATCACGAAGAACTCGAGTATTAGCTACTAACCCTTCCCAACCAGGAAGAACATAAACAAATTGGATGTCAAGTGTGCACACACCTAACATATTTGTTACAATGTCACCCTTACGAGTTCGAAATCTAGGCTTGTTTTTAATTGGCATATTAACTTTGATATATGTCTCATCTAGAGCACCTAAGCAATTCTACAATTCACATGAAATAAAAAAATGAGAAACCTTAATCACATTCACTATATTTTCTTACAAAAGTAATAGCGTGATTATCTAACTTAAACCACATCCACCGATGGTCCGAAGAGTTTGTTGGTATGTGCTCAGGTTTTCTAAACAAAAGATCTTACAATTGCATTTAAAACATTATGAAAACACTGACTAATTGTCTCACTTGACCTTCCAAAATTTTTTCTAATAACTCGATTTTTAACATGATGAGCAATAATATGTAAGAAAATTGCTATTTGTTCATCAATAAGCATGTTTTTTTGTTGACTTTAATCCTCCTATACTTTCTAGCATTTCACATAGTTTAAAAAAAGCTTGTCTATTCATCCTAACCGTTGAAATACATGACTTATCATTGTTATGCATAATTCGCTTCACATAATCTCGATTTGTATAAAAATTTAGAAAATAACTTCTAACCCTTAGCCTATAACTGTATAAAGAAGCCTCTGATGCCAATAAATTGAATAGCGAACTAACAACATTACACAACTACAACCATACAGTCAAGACAACCACAATCCTTTTTGTTCTTTCGACATTTCTACATAAACTCAAACTGAAATGAGTCATAACTGCAAAAAATAAACTTTCTAATATATTTACATAAATTTGTTCAAACAATGTACAATGTAACAGAACAACCATGAAATAATTCAAAATAGTTTCAATGTACGATGTAATAGAACAACCATGAAATAATTTTAATCTTACAAAATTTCATTTCTAAAGTTGGTCCTTAAAAAAGTAGGGCATAATTGCTAGTGGATACCCATTTTTCCATATGGGTTAGAAAAGGAAAAGAAGTCAATGGGCCTTTGATTTTAGAGTCTTATGCTTCTTTCCTGTCAATAGCGTATTTGCAAAATGCATTAAATAATTTCCTCACATTGACATAGTTCTCAAAATTATCAAAGATCAAATTCAGTAAAAACAGTATGGTAAAATAAAATTAGTCCGCAACTCTAAAAGGGAAGATTCACGGTTCAAATATCTCATGCACAAACTATGTTAAAGATAAACAAATGCTACAGTTCATTGATTTCAAGAAAAGCAATAAGCTAAAATTACATTTGTCAGTTTAAAGGTTATCCCAGTTTTAGGACAAAATGTTGGACAAACGTAAAACTATAAGAACGAGCATACCTTATAGCTGATTGGAGGGCTTCAAAGCTGGAAACACATTTTAAAGTAGCTGCAAAAGCATTGAGAGGAAGGATGCAATTGATAATTAGAATATGAGAAGTCAAATATGTACTGCCGAAGCGTAATTTTAAGTTGAAAAATTGAAAACTAAAACATTTCATTAAAAGAGGATAAATTTGTTTATATCCAGTAATTTGTTTATATCCATTGGAAAATCAGGTGTCTCATTTGATTTTCAATCCATTGTTTCAAAAACATAACATTACATATAACAATATAAGATGTTGGAAGAAAATAAAAGGATTAGTTGCTAAAATTGACAATTTACAAAAGATTTTCTTGCAAAGGATACATAAAAATGTTATGATATTTACCATTTAAATATCCCCTGTACTTCTCCCTTATGAATTGAACACACACAGAAAATGAAAAACAAAAGAAAATTTATGAATCCTTATCACTATGAAAGTGTTATTAGGGAACATTCATTTTTACCAGCTAAAATGACATTGACACCGTCTCAAATTGTTTATTCAAGTTACCAACCGTTAGACAGGACTAATTAACAACTAATAACTCCATCAACAAAACCTAGAAAGAGAGTGATATACTGGTAACATATTCTACCCAATAACTATGCACCCAAAAAGAGAGTCATGTTTAACCAATGAGCCAAGTAAATTTATGATTCGCATTTACATGTATGGCCATCCATCTTTCTCTTTTCGATGACAAGAATTTTTTTTTGCTGATTTAGCAAATCAAAATCCAGTAGCAATGTCGTCAATGAATTCCAGTATATAATTAACACAATTAAATTCCAGTAGACTTGTATTGTGAATCCAGCCTGCATTGTGCTTATCATGAAAGTAAAATTTGCAAAAATAAAAAAAATCATTTAAGTGAAAACCTACGAATCCTTTTCCAGTAAAACTAGATGAGCTTTTTCTTTCTTTTTTTTTCTCTTTACTTGAAGATCAAAGTTACAAAGATCAACAAAACCCACCAACAAAACTTAATCCCTCACCCAATCGAAACAAAACACTAACATAACTTCATCGACAAAACCCCTCACCTAATCGAAACCCATCAACAAAAACCCATTACCCAATCGAAACAACATGAATAACTTATCTAGAAGAGAAGACAGATGGTCGAAGGCTGGGTTGACTTGAATGGCTCCCTGAAAATGAAGAAGAAACGTGAGAATGAGAAGGATAAAAATGTCCTGAATAAAATGGCTTATTCTCGGAATACATAAAGATAGGTTGGGATGATTTTTACTTATTCTCGAAAGTTAAAGAATATCTAAACCAAGCACAAGCTTAACTAAGTTTTAAGAATATGATAGGAATAGAATGCTTATTCTGATGAACCAAGTATGCTGTTAGTATTTGCAAATCGAATAGGAGAAGAGGGCATAGCATTACCTTAAACTTGATTCTATGATGGTACGGTTGAAGTGCTAGAATGTATTAACTTTTTTTTTCCATCTAAAGGTTAATTATAGGAGGATTTTTGCAATTTAACTTCTTTTATCATTTACTCTCTTATTGTATATTTTAGCCATCACTCACACTTGTGATGTTGATTTTTGTTAGTGGATGCTTAACAGAGATGCAAGCGCTTGCACTCTTGACGAGGATCAAAATTAAAAAAGAATATCATAAAAATATCAAATTATAAGGAGGATGGATGTAATCAATCTTTCTTTTAAGTTTAACCGTACTTGTTGGACAATATAAATGCGATTGATAATAACTAAACTAGATTATGGATTGGTCTAGATTAGCCTAGTAAATAAGGATCATAGACCTTTCGTGTAATGACGGCTTGGAGGGTATCCCATTAAAATTTGGTCTTCAATCGCCATGCCACCGCATTCATCTTTATGCTTCAAGCCTAACTATAACAAGAATTATTAAATTTAACCATACGATTTGATATATTAAAATAATTAAATTAAAATTTAATATTAACATCTAATATTATAATTAAAAATAACAATAGAAGGATGAAATTAAACGTGTTTTTATTTTTTATTTTTATTAAAAATCTCAAGTTTTTTTTTAGTTTTTTACTACAAATATTAACCAAACAATTTTTTAATAAAGAAAATTATAAACCACAAAAAATATAAACAAAAAACAAAAAATAGAAAATTACAATAGAAAAATAAAAATAAAATAAAAAAAATTCTTAGTTTTAAGGGTCGTTTGGTTCCACTTCTATTTTTCTGTTATAATTTTTAGTTTTCGTTTTCTGTTTTTTATTTCTGTTGTTCTTTCAAATAAAAACAAAAACCTGTTTGATTGGTAATATCATTGTAGTTATATTTTTATTATTGATGATAATTATATATTAGATAACACTTAAAAATAAATTATTTTTAATCAATAAAATTTATTTTAATCTCTTATATAATATTTATTACTAAAATTATTTTATTTTTCAACAAATAATTTAATATTTTATTTTATTTTAAATATATTTTAATTATTTAATCAAATTTTATTTTAAATATATATTTTTTGAAGATATTTTAAATTTAATTATATTTATTAATAATTATTTAATTATAAAAATAAATAACATATTAAATTAAATCATTCATAATTTTTATTAATAATTAATATATCAAATAATTAAATAATATATGTTTAATTGATACCAAACCATATTATGAAAAAAATCAAAAAAATAAAAACTACTTTTTGTGATTTTCATAAATTTTAAAAACTGGTAAAAATCAAAGCTAAAAACAGAAAATATGTTGTCTTATAAATATGTTAATCTTATATTAATGAATAAGAATGGATGGAAGTTTGTTTATGAATCATTTTTTGTAATTTTTTGTCAAACAAAATACTTAAATCATTATATGTTTTATTTATTGTCATCCTAAACTTGGGTGGCAATTTCGATAACATAAATCTTCGAATCTAGAATAAAAATGTATTTTTAATCTTAAGATTTATAACAAAATATAAATTGAACATTAATATTTTGACAAATTGACTATTAACTTTTTCAAAATATTCAAAACAAAATCTAATTAGATAAAATTTGATAGTTAATTTCTTATAAGTTAAATATTATGTCAATGTTGACTCAATATTAATTTTTATTTTTAACCATAAAGCAAACCATACTTTTATAATGAATCTTATTCAGTCACATAATAGTAAAGTTCATTTATGATAAAAATTAAAACTAATGTGGCGTTAAATTAATGTAACATTTAACTGAACTAATCATGTTAAATTTTTCTTCGTCATCTTAATTTTGTTATAAATGCTTTGAAATAGTTAAGGTTTAATTTGAATTTTTTAAAATATTAGGGTTTGTTAAATATTTAATTGTAAAAATTGTGCACTTTAACTTTTTGACTGAAATAAAGTAAGCCCACAACAGATACTCAACCCGGCCCGTCTCACGAAACGAGGTTTATATTGTATCAATACCAAATTGCTACATGACAGAGTAACAGTGACCGACTGTTAGGAGAGTAGTGCCGCTGGCTTGGTTGGTTCCGTGTTTACAGAAGAAGAAGAAGATTTATTAGAATTTTTAACATGGGTAGAGTGTAGAGTCCATTAATAAGAATTGTGCCCGGATTGTCAAAATGACTAGAACTAGTCATTTGGTTAGTTGGCCCTTACCACTTATAAATTCTTTAACATTTTCATGTTTAGTCAATATAGGATATTCTAACACTTCTATTCTAACACTCCCCCTAAAGTGCAATTGGGACTGGACATCCAGTTGTCACTTGAAATAAACACAACGATAATCGGAACGAGCCTTTGAGATTGGACATTCAGACAGACAATCAGAAAATTAAGGATTCGGACCAAACCTGCTCTAACATCATACTAGAATTTTTAATATAGGTAGAGTGTAGAGCCCATTACCAAGAATTCAGCTCGGGTCAACCATTGCCAAAATGACTAGAACTAGTCATTTAGTTAGTTGGCCCTTACCACTTATAAACTCTTTAACATTTTCATGTTTAGTCAATGTAGGATATTCTAAACATGATTCAGCCACTTGGATTTATTCACAAAGATCAAAATGGTAAAGCTCTAGCGTGCAAACTTCACAAAGCAATCTATAGCTTGAAACAATCACCTAGAGCTTGGTTTGACACTCTTCGCAAGTACTTGTGTTCTGAACTGCAGTTTATGGAGTCTAAGGCTGATCATTCCTTGTTCATCTTAGTTACAGATAAACTTCAAATTTATATTCTCATTTACGTTGATAACATCTTAATCATAGGGAATGATACCAAAGACGTCGATATGGTAATTACAAAATTGGACTCTTGTTTCTCTCTACAAGATTTGGGAATTGTCAGTGAATTCTTGGGCTTTAAAGTTTCCTCTGTTAGAGATGGTCTTCTTCTTTCTCAAATCAAGCACACTCAAGAACTGTTGCAAAACACCAATATGAGTGATTCTCGTTCTTGTCCAACTCCCATGATCACTTCTCCTTGTCTATCTAAACATGATGGTTCTCCATTACTTGACCAGAAGACATATAGGAGTGTGGTTGGTTCTCTACAGTATCTCTGCAATATAAGACCAGACATTGCCTTTAGTGTCAACAGGGTTAGTCAAATTCTTCAAAATCCTAGTGATGTTTATTGGTGGGCAGTAAAGAGGATTTTGTGGTATCTTAATGGTACATCAAATTATGACATTCACTTCAAACCAACAAAAAGACTCAATTTAATTGCCTTCTCAGACTTTGATTGGGCCAGTGATAGTGATGATCGAAGATCAACTTCAAGATACTGTGTATATCTTGGTGGTAATCTAATCTTTTGGAGCTCTTAAAAACATGCAGTAGCAAGATCTTCAACTGAAGCTGAATATAGAAATCTTGCTAACACCTGTGTAAAAATAGTGTGGATTCAATCTTTATTGAAGGAACTTCAAATTCAAATACCAGATCCTCCGACAATATGGTGTGACAATGTGGGTGTAGTTTCTCTCTCAGTAAATCCAGTTTTTCATGCAAGAACTAAGCATCTTGAATTAAATTTTCATTTCATTCTAGACAAAGTAATGAATGGTGAAATCCAAGTGAATTTTGTTCCAGCTATAGAGTAAACAGTAGATCAGTTTACCAAAGCCTTGTCAAGAGATTTTTTTACTCATCTTAGATTAAAGCTTAATCTCACTTCTAAGGATAAAGTTACAGACACAGTCTTTGAAAGTCCCTACTCATCGATCACAAAAGAGGAAAAGATCAGGGAAGATATATAAGGATTAACCAATAATGTTGTTTTAGTTGGTTAATTGAAGAATTAGTTAAGCTAGTGTGATTTGTCTCCTTGTTCGCCTGTTCTGTGCAAATGGTGCTTCTTCTGTCCAAACAGTTGTGGTTATGCTTCAAAGGTGGTGACTGTGATTCGTCTGTCAAAGGTTGCATTTGTGTAAGTCTGTCAATAGTTGTGTTTGTGCAAACTGTGTAAAGCTAGTCCTTTCTGTACTAGACCAATTAGATAGGAACATCTGTTGTAATTGTTTGTTGTTTCTATTATTTTGTTTCTTTCTAAGTTTTTGGATTATTCTATCCAGTTGTATATAATCTCAGTTTCAGTAATGAGAAGGGGGCTTGATTATGCTTTCTGATTGCATTGTTCAAATTTATCTTAAGTTTGTTATAAGTGTTTTGAAATCGTCTAAGGTTTAATTTGAATTTTTTAAAATATTAGGGTTTGTTAAATATTTACTTTGTAAAAATTGCACAGTTTAACTTTTTGACTATAATAAAGTAAGCCCACCACAGATGCTCAACCCGACCCGTCTCACGAAAAGAGGTTTCTATTGTAGCAGTACCAAATTGCTACATGACGGTAACAGTGACCGACTGTTGGGAGAGCAGTGCCGCTGGCTTGGTTGGTCCCGTGTTTAAAGAAGAAGAAGAAGATTATTACAAATAAGTAGTTAATATAGAGCTGCGGTGCCCAACAGGTGATCTTCTTGTTCGTTCAAAAGTAATTTTTGTTATTCCTTCTCTTTTTATATGGAAGAGAAATAAATGCTTTAGACTGCTTGCTCTTTGTTTTTTTAACCAATCGAGCTATCAGAATAGCTTTTGAACAAACAACTGCTGTCTGCAGAGCTGTATTTGGGTTTTGTTTTGATTAGCATTATAGATTTTCTGTATTTGATCTTCTCTTCTTTTGTCTTGCCTTGGATTTGCCCTTGAGATAATAATAATAATACAGCTATTAGATAGCTTACTTTTTCCAGGATGAGCAGTTCCAGGGAGGATTCCCCTGATTGGCTTCGTTGTTTCCAGGTATCTTACTTCCACTGCCAATATTAGGAAATAATAATTTTGTGTTATTTGAAATTACGGACGTTCTCATTACCAAAGACTACTCTTTCATTCATATTTTTTCTCCTTTTCTTTTCAGCATACACTATTTTACACACTCGTTAATCTTTGCTTTGGTGCTGTTAATGGTATTTAAGTTTTTTAACAGGCTCCATCCCATTCAGCTTTCACTTTGTCCTCCGATTCTGATTCTTCACCTGGTGGTAGTCATAAGCGTGATAAAGTTGATTCTCCTGTTCCCTTAGAAGACAAAGGCCATAACGTGTTCCACGCTAAAAGCAGCGATCAGACTCTACCCAATAACTCTCCCAAACCAAAGATTTCAAGAACGAGAGCAGAAGTAGATCACATCCCATCAAAAAAGAAGAAGAAGAAACGAGATGGTAAAACAGATTTTCTCTTTAACAAACTCAATTTTGGTCAACCAGTGCTATGTTTTTATTCTGACCGTTGCAGATATAATTATTTCCATTAGAACCCTTTCTATTGATCAGCCAACACTTACTTTTTATGTTTTATGTGTAACATATTGGCTTTTGAGTTATGTGTTTGTTTTCTTCTGATAATGGCATAGGTGATGAGATTGATGAGCAGAATGCTAAGAAACTGACATCCATTGAGCATATCGAATCTCATGTAAGAATCATGTACTAGCTTGATTTCACATAAGGCGCTAAAGTTTGTGCATATTTTTAGCTATTCACAGAACCTAACAGTGTTTTAGATATGGTTAGACACATCTTTTTTATGAATGCTACTGATATAGGCCGTATAACTTCTAATATTGGAGGTTGAATATCATTGAAAAGTTTTCTTCCGAGAAAACACAGCTGCTGTTGTTGATTTTTGGCACTTTTAACCTCTCTTTGTGGACAATGTTTTTTTCCTTATATCCCTTTAAGTTGTGATGGCATATATTGCAGTTTCCTGCAGTTTAACAGCTATCTGAACTTTTCTGTTCTCCTTCTCTTTTGCTCATGTACACATGTGCGCGCACACTCACACACACACATGCATGCACACATGGGGGTTGCTTATTGCTGCTGTTGAGATTTCAGTTTGAATTCTATAATGCATTTGAGGAAAATGTTTAACTTTATGTCATATGCTTATGCTGTGACAAATGCAAACCTTATTGAACAGGTAGAAAAAGATTCAGTTTGGACATTGTCATCAGATTCTGAGTCTGGTCTTGGTACTGACGTTACTGGGGAGAACAAAGAGAGTGGAAAGGATGAGGAAAATGCTAGTGCTGTTCCAGTTGGTGACAGTGAACGATCCCCATTGAAGAATGTTTCGAAGATGAGATCTAGAAAAGGTAAAAAAGTTAAATGGGGCAAATTGCACTAAGACCCCCGATGGTTTGATTGGATTTTAAAATTTTCCTTGTGCTTTAAATTTAACAATACAAATATGATTACTTAACAAATTATTTTCTCTTTACTTCCACATTTTACTTCGTTATGACCAACAAGAAACGTGTAAATATGAAGTTTATTTTTAGAAGGGTCTGTTTTACTAATTATCAGAGCACAGGGACCTTTAAAGTTGCATTCAAACTACAGGGATTTTGAAGAACAATGGAACGACAGGGGTTTCAATCAACAATATGCTGTAACTAATATCTAACTGAGGAAAATTGGATTTCTCTTTTGGGCTTTCTCTCTTTCTTTCTTCTTTTCTCATCGTGATAATGTTACAGGAAATCATGGTGATCTAGAAGCTGCTAAGCAAGAAACATCCGAGAAGCATGTTAGTGCTCTTGTAAAAGCTATAAATGCAAACTATAATGTTTGTTTACCCATCATATGGTTCACTGACTTCTATACAACTCACTTGTAGTCATGCAAGTCGAGATTACCCTTGCTGCTCTCTGAGAAAGTCCATTGTTCAAAGGTAGGTTTCAGTTTATGTCAGTTGGGGCTTTTTGTATTTCTGGTTTCTATTGGATGCTTAAACTGCTTCCATGCTGTTAGGTCTTGTTAATTTACCTTTATGAATTTGGACAATTTTTAATCGTCCAAGAATAGAACTTACTATGGATGAAGCAAATTAATTGTTTTATCTCTGGACAAGTCAATTTTATGTTCGTTACTTGAATATTCACTACTCTGTTTAATGAAGATTTTTTATGCAGAGCCACTACGCTTTCTTGCAGTTCTATGCTTTTGAGTTTTCATTGCATATATACCTTCATAAGCACATGCTTTGTACATGTTATTTTCAAATCAACCATGATGGCCCTAGTAAATTGGAAAATTGGTTGCCTAGTTTTGTAATTCAAACATTCAGAGTAATACAATCAACGAGAAAAACCTTTCTGAGCTAGAGCAACTATGAAAAATAAGCAGCGTTCATCTAAAGTAGTTGTTGCTCTACTAACATATGGGAAAAGTGTTACTTATTGCAGCTTCTAACCATTCAACCTTTTAGATGGATTATTTGCACCAAGGTAAAAACCTAAGATTTTCATCTTAAGTCAAACTAAATCTACTGAATCAAATCTTTGGCCAATTGTTCACCTTGTTGGCATATTAGCATGCCAAGTAGCCATAAATACCGACCTACTGCCACATCTTAACCCTTGGCCTTTTACTATACTCATACAACAAGCAATTGAATGTCCTACTTGGATAGGCTTTAGAAGGAACTAATTGCTAGCATTGCCACATGCATTATCACTCAATTTCCATGTTAACGTTTGTTGAGTATAGGATAAGATATATAGTACATATAGGTTTTTATGTATATTGGGTATATAAATTATATAATATTCTTTTTTGTAGTGCAATTAACTTTCAATTGGATATGGCAGAGTCACTTTATTTAAACATCTAACTTAAGTTGGATTACCACTTTTTCTCGGACGAGTTTAATTGCCGTTGGTGGCTCCTAGTTAAGTTAGTTTTGATATTTTGTGAAAGTAGAGATAATGAGAAAGATTAGATTAGAGAGGAGCATTAAGAACATGCACATTGCTTAACATGGTTCAGTTGTAAAGTATATAGACCAAGAGGGGTATTAAGTTGCGTTATTTATTAACTTTAACCTATCTATTTATAGTAATAGGATAACACACCACTTTGTAGTAGGGTAGTAGAATATTCCTAAATAATAAAACTATTCAATTATAAAAAGTAATTTTATATTTGACATAAAATATTATTATTAAACACTGTCCTTCATGCTGATATGTTGATGCTATTCACATCCACCTGACATATAAATTTTGCAAACAAATAAAAATAAAAATATAGAACTATTCATACCTTTTTTTGATTGTTTGTTAGCTTGAGATAAAGATGCAGCTCTCTTGTGGTTTGACTCATTCTTAAGAAACACCTTAAGGTTTAATATTCTTTAAAAAAGTCCTCATATTTTTTTAAATGGACAAACACACCCCTTCTGTTAGTTTTTTATCAGCTCTACTCTAACACATCTCTATTTCTTGGGCACTTTGTTTTCTACACTTCCAAATGAAGATAACATCATTGTAATGAAAAAAATTGAAAAATGAAATCAAAAGTAAAATCTCTGCCTTAGTTTGGTCATTGAGTTGCTTTATTACGCTTATTACCTATTCATCCACTATTCAGGATGCATAACTATCAATTTTGGATACATACCTCTCACCAAAACAGATGGTTGTGAGGGTTGTATTAGTTGCAAGAGATACTGAGATGTTGTAATCTACATCGTTTCTCCTATTAACATTATAGCCATGTTTGGAAGGATTATTATGTCCTTTACAAATATCTGCAAAATCTGTCATGATTACTCAATATCATTTGTACTAAAGATTATCTTCGCTTCCAAATTCTTCAATGTTTATAGTTAGTGAACTGCACTATTGGTAATATCTCCCTGGGTATTTGGATATTTGATTTTGATGCTTTTGACCATATAACTGATTACTTCTCATTTTTTTCTCTTAATAAATTAATTACTACAACAACAATAACAACGTGCCAACAGGAATTTCGCTAAGATGTGAGGTTTGGGGAGGTCTAATTAGTAGAAAGGCTGTTTTTAATAAATCCACAGGAAAAAAAGTTTTAGAAAATGGTTGGAAGAAAATAATAGACAAATACATAAACAAATAACTGTATAAATGAAAAAATACAAATAAAAAAGCTAAAAGTGAATAAATAAATAAACAGACAAGAAAGAAAACAAATTATAAAATAAACAAGCAATTAAAAAAACGAAAAAAATAAATAAAATAATTATAGAAAAAAGTGAAGTGTTTAGGTTAGTTAAAAAAAATACAAAAGTGGAAGAAAATTAGTTATTTTTCTTAAAAAATCTTTCTTACTAACTCGAGAGAATTTTCTCTTGCCCTGCTGTAGCCTTTATCCTTTGTTTTTTAGGTCTATTATTTATTATCTTTTAATCTTATTCATCTTAGGCAGGTTTTTTGTTCTGTGACCATTATTTATATCTAGTGTCCAAGGAATGGATAAGAGATTGTTATTTATATCTACGTAAGAGGACTCACACCATATTACTTCATAACCCTTTTGTAAAATGGAAATATGTGGTCCTTATAATTGCATATTTGATTAATCATATGTCATCCTGATTGGTCCAATCAAATGTGTTAAAGCTGTTTAAATACAGTATTCTGCTTGTGGTGAGAATAAACTAGTAAGTTTACTTGAATGATCTAATGTTCCCTTTTATTGCAAATAATGGAAATATAAATAGATAGAGGACTTAACAACTCTTCCTAAGGAAAAGGAAATTATTGGCTAGTTGGCAAAAGAAAAAGCCAACATTTATTCATAGCAGAAACATGACCAATTCAAATATTTAAACAAAATGATCTTTGCTCAACAGATCAGATACTTTTAATCCAAATATCTTGGATTCTTGGTAGGCAACCTCCCTGATCTTCTTAGCACATATTTATTACATCCACCATTTTGCAAGATAGCACATTTCATGCCATTTTCCAGCGCCCCACCATATTGTCTTCTCTTTATTAATTTGGTCACATATTTTTTTCCACTTTATTGATTTTGTGCCCTCCTAATTTTTACAATATTAGACAAGTGTATTTTTCATACTATCTCAGATCTTAGTTTGGATATTTTTGTTGTTCATGAGCTCTATGATGGTGAAGTTCACCTATATAGATGTTACTCTTTGAGCATACTCGCGATTGTCTCCTTCTGTGTTTCCATGCCTTCACTTCTCTACTTGTCTGTCCTCTAATTAGCCATCTTTCATTAGTTGCAAATTCTTTCGAAGTTTATGCCACCTACTACTCACTATTTAAGGTCAGTATGCATATTTCTCTTTGTAAAGGTACTTGCTCCTACACTAGTAACCATCCTACCTCTCATTACATATCTTATTGTTCCTTATCTCTTTGCTATAATGCCTTTGTTTTCACTTGATCCTCTATATCTATTTCTGAGATATTGATTTAAGATTGGGTTCATTTTAGATGTTGTACTGTTATTCTTGAGGAGATAAGTATGGATTCTTTCTTGAACCATGAACATACACGCATACTGTGATATGCAAATGTTCATTATGTTGATTTTATGTCTAATAGGCATTCCACTTAGTATTTGTGGGAGAAAACTTGGTATGGTGAAAAAGTAAAAGCTAGAATGTGGTAAATCATTCAAGTATGATGGAATCCTGTCTATTGCAGCATTTATGTTGCTATGGTTTCGCTATCTACTAGAGGATTTTGGGAGTTATTCTCCTAAACATGTTCGATAGAAACTTATGAGATTAATATATGATAATCAATCAACATCACACTTTGTTTCTATTGTAATTTATCATGCGATGACAAAATGGACTTAACTATCATTTCCTTCAGATGAAGCTTGTATCTCAATAGCTGTTTATATTGCTCACAGCTTATGCAATTCATTTGGCCGATCTTTTCACTAAATTATTGAAATATTTGATAATCTTATACCTTTGTATTGTAGGATTAAGATAATACAAATTCTCCAACTTAAAATAGTGTTAAATGTTGATATGAATTTCAGAATTCAACTGCAACTGCTATATGTTTTCATATATATAATATTCATAATATGATTAACTAATCCAGTTACTTTTCAGTTCATGTCATCATAAGGTCAAAATAACACAAGGGTTAGTTTGTGCCACACTAACAATAAATTAAAAAAGTCAGCATTCACTACCTAAAAGTTATTCCCAAAAAAGCCATAATATGGGGTGGATTCTCAAGTTTAGAACTTACGTTTCCAATGCAACAGCATAATTCGGAGTCATTAAAAACTACTGTGGAAGTTGGTTTATGTGTTTTTCCTTATATTGGCAAACTGTATTTTTCTCAATTGTAATCTTGAAATAAAAATGAAAGATTCTCTGTCTTGCTTGTTATCTATTTCTAATCGTAAAACATCCGATTCTGATTACATAAATTTGATGGATTATACAGGCAGTTGTTGAGTGTGAAGGTGAATCCATCGATTTGAGTGGTGATATAGGAGCTGTAGGACGGGTGGTAATTCCAGATAACACATCTGGAAGTTGTGAAATGTACTTAGACTTGAAGGGTAACTATTTCTTCTTCTGTGATCATGATTGTTTCTCTTTATAGTAATTATAATGTGTATCTTCTTCCATCTATCATTAGCTTTCTCATAGAATCACAGCTATCTGAAGACATCTAGTGGATGGTAAATCTTCTTATTGGATTTAAGAAATAAAAAATGTCTTCTCTGTTTATGTTCAGAAACCATTCTGCGCTTTAGCTTAAATGTCTTAATTTTCTATTTAAATGTGTTATAATATTTGTCTGTATATGTGTTTGCACTCTTCTTGCTTGTTTTCCTTTTCCTTCACTTTCAAAGTTGTATACTTTTCTCCATGTTGAATATATCGTCTCCACTGAACTTGAGTCTAACATCTGATTGGCATGGTTTTAATTTATTTTGGATTGTTTCAGGAACAATTTACAGAACGACAATTGTTCCTTCCAGGACATTTTGTGTTGTATGTTATCTCTACTTTTTAATATTTAAAAATGACAATTAGAGGCTATAAAGCCCCTCAATTTTGTATTTTGTAATTCAGTTCTTTCAGAAATAACGTATATCTCTACTTCTTCAGGTTAGCTTTGGTCAGTCTGAGGCAAAGGTTTGTTGACTGATCATTTTCTTTTTGGGGTCTCTTATGTGTGGTGGTCTAATTGTGCATCATTTAGAATAATATGCATTTAATCCATATTTTTATGAAAAGTGGTTGCCGTGTTACTTTTTTTACTTTGGTCCCTACCATTGTCTGAAACTGTGCTGTGGGTCAAAAAAAAGAAAAAGAAAAAAAGTCATATGGTTTCTCTAGCTAACTGCTTGTATTATAACTTGTTTTCTTTTCTTATCAGATAGAGGCTATTATGGATGACTTTATTCAACTAAAACCACAGTCAAATGTCTATGAAGCTGAAACTATGGTTGAAGGTCGGGATTCTTAAATGACATTCCCAAGGCAATTGGTTTCATTTTCAAATGCTTGAAATATCAATCACCCAACCCCACCCAGAAAAAAGATGATGAAAGAAAGCACACATGCACTTGCACCTGTGGACAACTACTTTGTTATTATTCTTCTCTGACATGGTGGGGATCCATTCTTTACTAAAGAGTACGGTGTATGACAGGAACACTCGAAGGTTTCTCTTTCGATTCTGGAGAAGAAGTAGATGTGATACCCAAAGGTTTCTATCATCAATCTGATCAGAATGAAGGCATTGCAGTACCAACAGACGGGAAAAGTAAAGGGAAAGCTGAGAAATCATCAGTATGCTTACTCTATCTTTCTTTGTAGATCACAGTTACTATTCTCAATCTTTTAGGATATTGTTGTTCATTTTTTGTGCCGCAGGGAGTTGTACAGAAAAAAGGTAAGACCAAAGTTGGAAAGTCGCACTCAACAAAGAAAGCAAAAAAGAAGGTTTTAGTATCCAAAAGGGCTAAAACAAAGAAATAAGGGCTATGTACATCCAAAAGGTTTTAGTACCTTGCAAAAACTATGTCCACAGCCTCTTTTCCCTACAGTTACTATTTAAGTAGACAAGGATATCCTATCACTTTCTTAACTGTTTGTTTCTTCAAATGCAAATTCTTATAAGTCGTTGAATTGAATCATTTAACTGCAAACACTCGGTTTCTCTGATAAGTCCCGTATGTGGCTAACCAATTGCATCAACAGCTTAGAGAAGTAATACATTTCAAGCAATAGCTGCTTATGTACAATACATAAATTTAATAAGATATAGAGCCGTTCTCCGCCGTAAGTCTACTGCCCGTCGGATCGATCTAAGCAACAATATTTTGGACTGACTGGGTCTGGTACGTAATCTACTTCCGCAGCAATAAAGTGAGGATAAGGAGAAGGATCGACCCTTGGAGTGGTAGGATAATGGTTGAGGAGGAAACTAAAGGCGCAGCTTCCCTAATCCGGGGACTATGAATAACTGGAGGTACGTGCAGAGTGCTAGTCCTGACTCTGCAGGATTAGAAATCGTTATTCCCTTCTTTGCTAGGACATGGTGGGAAAAAGAGAGAGTTTACATAATAAAGAAGAATAATAGTTGTATTCCTGAACGAATGATTGATATTATGTGAGAGAGGCAGTGTAAATGAGCAATGCATACCCGTTACTATTTGTAGCAGTTGTCGTTGGGCAGAAAATAATGGCATAATCATAAGCCTTGCAAGTGAAAGTGCTGGTGGCATCATCGAAAGCATAGCTGTAAGCCTTTGGACAAGCTCTCTTGAAAATGTCGGAGTAAAATGAAGGACGACATGTGGCTGCGTTTGCAAACTCTCCACTGCAGCAGTACTGGTCCAGCCCAAATGCCTCACAAGCACTCTTGCATGCAACCACTTCCCCTCCCTCATCGCCATTTTCCTCATCACCATCTACTACCTGAAGTTCCTTTGGGCAACCTTCAATGATGTAATGTCAGACATACAAGTTCGTTGCCAAATAACCCAAAAAAAAGTATTGAATGTTGATCGTATGGGAAATTACGTACCCCTGTTGATATCCAAAACACAACCAGTAGCATTACATGACGGAGCATCGTAGACACCCACAGGAGCTGCTATGAGAGGTAAATTGTAGCCATCTACGAAGCTGACATCGTAGAAATCTTTGTCATCGGGGGCTGATGACCTCCCCAGCGTTATCTCGAATAATGATGTAGGTGGAGTGGCACCGCTTCCATCGCATTCCAGCCTTCCTCCACAGTCTCCAGTTTGACATGTCCCCATCCCAAACTCGTCGAATTTACAACCTGTTCTCGCCCATATCCGACCAGACCAACCAGGAGCACTTGGGATTCGCACAGTTTGTCCAGAATCCAACTGGAACCCTGTTGTAGGAAGTTGGGCGGTGCCTGAACCAGCAAGTGTGCCAGGCCATATGGTATAGGGACAGTCATTTGTTATGGTGAACGAGCACGAGTAACAAGAAGAGAAGAGGAGGCATAAGCAGTTAAAGATGGCCAAGTAGAAAGCAACAGCCGAGGACCTGCAGGACGGTAACTCATTCACGTTCATTTTGACTACTATTATTAGCGTAGGGAATGGGGGATAGATAGGGTGGCATTTTGCATGCAAGGCCTAGTACCTATACATAAGTACGTAGCTATAGGCATGGAGAATCCACAAGGAAGAGAGAGATTGTCTGAAGTCTGACAAATCAAAAACTGAACGGTTACGTTGCTTAATTTGCTGAACGTCCCAGCCGCAAGTGGCTGCATTAAAAAGGGATTCCTTTCTTTCACATGATATTTGCATTGCTGCCATTGCATGCAAACCTCTTCTCCGTTTTCATTCAGCTCACGTTCAGTGTTAAGGTCAAGGAATCAGGGCTATCTCTGCCAATATAATTCCTCCTCCAACGCCAACAAAAAGAAAAGGAACTGAACCACAAAATTTTCATGAAAGAGAAACGAATAGATTTCTTGCCAAACCTGAAAAGCAATTTACTTGGGAAATAAGAATGCCATAGACAATTTCAGAGATTTGATTGTGGGGCAAAGCATCAATCCCATTTTGGGAAATTCCTAATACCTCACAAGGTGATCTATGGATACAATGGAAACCCTTCATGAAGACCCTAGGCTTAATTGATCCATAAAATTACACTGCCTGCATAAGAACGAGAAAGAATGAAAAGATGCATGGGAAGTCCTGCATGCACATCGTTGACTGAAGACACACCCATTATTAGCCAAGCATGAGAAAGAGAGCCCTTAGACAAGCTTGCTACTTCCTAGATTTACGTAAAACACTCTTTGCAACGTCACGTAATTCTCATACAGTCAAATTCTGACTAGTCGGATACTATCATCTTCAATGAGCTTCTTGCCGCTGCAGTCAATGTCTAAAAACCAAATACTCATGGATCACCACTGTTGATCAGATCGCCCCTTTTATGGTGTCCGTCTTTCATCCAGCACTCAATTTTTCAAAACATTGTCCCTGACCATGGATGACACACCCTTTGCCTCAGATACTTGACATCGAATCATTTTAAAAGCAACAGGTCACAATGACATCAGGTCGCAAGAAGGAATAATAGAACTTCATTAAGCAAGACAGGATGCAGATATAGCTTAAACATGGAGAGCAAAACTAATTTTGAATTCATCAAAGATTTACAATCAGATCGCAAACAGTGTCTGGCATCAAATCCCATGAATACCAGCAAAGTAATGAAATTTAAAATCAACATATAGAGATTGCAATACCGAAGATGCCAAAAGTCCAAAGAAAATAAGGTTCTACAAGGTAGCAATGTAGAAAAATTTTACCAAGATAGGATTAGATGTATTACACCTTGAAAATTACAAAAAGCCTCTGGATTCAATCCAGTGCGTTGATATGAACAGAAACCATTATCTTGCATTTTAGCGTAAGTCAATCAGGAGACATGACCAGTCTGCAAGTTTAACACGCTTCATAGCTATGGGCTAGATGGGAGAACCCTAACCACAGACGGAGTAGGTGCGCTTCATAATTCTACAGCAAACCTTAAAAGTGCCACGCTGTCCAACATATCTAGTGACCCAATCAATTTACTTTCTGCAACCAGAAAATCGTAGCAATTGAGCACATATATCCCTTTCCACGGAATCTGATCAAGCATAAAGAATCTGTTGACTCTATAACCACAACTGCAGTCGAAAATCAACTGAAAAATACAATAAGGGTTCCATCATTCAAGCAAAAAGCAAAAGATCACTGAAGTCTTCCTCCTTGGCATCAACACTTAACTGTAAACTAGTGTGTCATTCACCATTGTAATATGAGTTACCTACAAAGAAAGTTAAAAAGATCAGTTTGTGCACGTTATAAAACATCATTTATTTGCCATAGAAAAATTCTTGTAAACCATCCTGAATCGCACACATTTCAGGCCCTGCAAAAATTAATATGTACTTCAGGTGATCATATATAGAATCAACATACAATGAGAGATGCGAGCAAGTGATCACAGGATCCTCTTAACCTGCAATTAAAAGAGTCAAGCACAGTATTTCAACCAAGAAAAAACTTTATTTTACAGAAGACCTCGAGAAATTCTTTGCTGCAATGTCAAAAGCCGCAAAAGACTATCCAATAGCAACAGATCTTGTTTTGAGTTACAAGATACTAGTAAATCAACAAGGTCAAAATAGAGGGATCAAGTTTAAAAAAAGAAGAATCACTAATAGAACAATACATCCATACTAAACATACATACACTCGATATAAGTATACAAATAAGACACATTGGAGAAAGGCCTCATGCAGGACCGAAAAGTAAGAAGTAAATAAGTTGAAGCTAAGGACAGCACAATCGTAATGTTCCCCAAAATTCAGAATGCGTCAGTTCGGTCATAAAATTTTGGATTCCCATTCAAGTGTCATAAATGAAGGAACAGATACCTCATTCAAGCGTGAAGGGACAGAACCTAATAAGAATATCCTACAAGAAGTGAAGCTATGCTTACGGAAGTGCTACGTTACATTAAAGGAATAAAGAGTTACTACAGGCAGGACACATCAAGTCCATAGAGTGCTGACAGTTCAAGTTATCCAAATTGGTTCCATGATAAAAGAAAAAGACTAGGGAAAAACATCTTAAGGAACAAGAAGAGTAAAAGGAGAAAACGTTATTTCAATTATCTGATAGGGATATATCTAGCTCGTGTCCATGCCATCTCCGACTTGGCTATAGATGGGACTGACTGCAGAGAAAGATCTCTCGAAAGGAGAGGAATGAAAATGCATATCGCGCCTCCGTTTAAAAGCACAGCCATCAGTGGGGGAATTGTCAGCATCAAGCTTCCGGCGAACTCCTCGGACAGCCTGTTCCTCCGCAGGAGAAAGGGGGAAAATCTGGCCACTTGCTCGACAAAGGGAATTATGGTTATCGTACAAAATTCTCTGATCACAGTTCTTGTCACAAATGTGGGTAAGGCCAGTTAGTTTACAGCGGAACATGTTTCCACATACATGTTCATTTTCACATTTCCAATTGCAATTGTGGACAGGGACTGGCCCATCTCGGCCCAGAATAGTAGACAGATAAATAACGTTGCCAGGTTCTGAGACCATAGACTTTCCATATACCTCCATTGCTTCTGTGCGACGTTAAAGGTCTTACTGAAATGATTCTGCAAAGCCCAAAATAATCCAGAAAAAAGGGGTCAAGCTTGAGAAGAACAGAAGGACCTCTTTAACTCCAAAAAACGGTTTACATTTTTGAATGCCTTCCTTCTACTTTTATGTTTCATCATGTTTGCTTCCAAATACTCAAGTGGTTCTACATGTTCACAAACTAGGCTCCATCTTTCATTCTGTTAACGGAATCTTCCAGCTAAAATTTGTTGCCTTTCTGCTCAAAGGCTGATGTGAATTACAATAAAGACATTGGAACGGGAGTCGCAACCAAAAGAAACTAAGACACTCTTAAGGTCACATCTTTACAAGAAACAAGCTTACATTTGCATTATGAATGTCATAAACGCTTAGAGAACAAAAAAGATCGAAAGGGTCAACAGTCAACGGGAATAACAGTGCTACCCAGCAACAGATCTGAATTAAAAGCAAGTCTTTCTCCTTAATACTGCACATCCAATCCAACCCAAAAGGCAGATAGAGGCCAGCTTCCGCTCGAATAGCAAATTAATTCCTAATCAAAGTACTGCTAAACGATAGATGTTATCCTACGCTATATTATATACAGATAGCAACAACAATGTAGACAACAAACAAACCCACCTACTGCAAAGGGAGGGGAGAGAGAGAGAGAGAGAGAGAGAGAGAGAGAGAGAGAAGGGCGATAGCTTACCTGATCCAGGAATAGAAGCCAAAACAAAGAAAGCCAATAACCACCGGCAACCCCTTCACACACCGCACGCGCTCACACTCGCTGAACCTAACAAAATCAAACACCAAGAGAAAATAGAAAGGCAAAAAACAAGAAATGGGGAGAAGAAAAGAGGGGCAAAATATGAGTAGCGTGTGACATATTTATAGATAGGAGACTTGAAAAGAGATGGATATGATAGGTTAGGCAACCCAATCCAACCCAACGAAAGTACTAAGCCATAAAAGCTAAAAGGGAAGTAAAATGGGCTTTTATGTATTTCTCTGTACTGGATAGCAATCTTTAGGTACTGTTAGGGTTAATAAACTATAAATTGAAGAGAAGAGAGAGGATATACTATTGCTTTAGTAGAAATGCACGTGAAATGTTGGTCAAATTGCAACATTGTCTCATTTCATCTCATAAAATCAGGCCTAAAAATGGGGATAATGTGCGAAAATGACTTGTTGACTTCCATCCCTCTCGTGCCCAACGGCTCCATTTCCGATTTTCACTCGCGTGAACCCTTTTTTAATATAATTTAATTTTTTTAAAAAACTAAGTATTACCATAATTAAGAAAAAACATTATGTTTATAATGTAAATGAATTTAAGTTAATTTTTTATTAAATTAAATATATAATAAGAAATATGTGAAAAATAATATTATAAAATAAATAAATTATTGTTATTTTAAATCTCAATTATTATCACTTTTGAAAACAGTTTGATGTAAAATTATAAATTATACAATATAATATATTAAAGAATAATTTCGAATTTTAAATAATTTAGAGACCATTTTATAAATTTTAAAAATTATCTAAAACAGTACACGATATTAATTGATACCGACATAATACCATACTAAAATAAAATTCGGTACTAATATTACCTATACAGTATTCATAACATTGGTAAATACCAACTTGAAATCATAACACTCAAGCAAGAAATGCAAATTTTAGTTTGAAGACATTAATTATTTTATGGAAACCAAAGTAGAACCTAAGCATGCAATGTTTATTAATTGTTTAATATATTTTCATTAAATATAACACTCGATTGATATAAATAAAAGACTTAGGATAGTGTGAAAAACAAAGCATAGGAGCTTAAGAACATTTAGTGGGTGTACATCATAAAATTTATAGGTCAACTCTTCTTCTAGTTGTAATAGAGTTTGGACCATAAGACAACTTTATACCTACTCCTTTTTGCATGATTTAAACTCCAATCTCAACTACAACTTATTCACTTAAAAACTGTAAATTCATTAAAATTTACTTGGGGAATAAATTTTATTGTCTCCTTCACTTTCATACCTACTTGGTGCCTGGAAATGAATCCATTGTATGCAAAAACTCAATTTCAAGGGTCTTCAGCTTACCGCGTAATCTACGTAGCTTTTCCATACTACTGCTACTAAGCAAGTGGTCCGACTTCGAAATTGTCAGTAGTGCATACTCGGTAAGCAGGATCCAGTAGCCAGCTATGTTTATATCTAAGATGTTAACAGAGAACAAACTCTTCCAACGTCAAAATTGAGTGGAATCAATAGAAACCACAACCACTATGTGATATCAAGTTTTAGATAGTTTACACCAAGTCCTAATTCTGCAACTGTTTTATGCTATGAATCTTCCTCTGCTGCATCCACCTTTTCTTTTTGAACAGCTTTTCCCATCTGCGGTCGCTTTGAAGCTGTGAGAGATCAGAAGCAAAATAAGAAGACTAAAGATTGAATTACCAGAGCAGGACAGTGTATCCTTTCTTTAACAGAAAACAGACGAGATGGAATCTGACAATTCATGGTAATGAGAGAAACCAGTAAATCATCATTGACTCTCACGAAAGCCTACTAGGCAAGTATAACTGAAAGCAATTAACGCCCACGATGAACACATAACATCCATTGCACACAAGGGAAAAATATAAACTTTCTGACTCTAAAAGAATCTTTGACCTAAACTGAAAGTTCATGGCTACGTAGGTGGGCGTACATGCATATAGCCATGCGAGAACATGTGTCATTTCACTCTTTTTTAAGTATTCAAGGCTAATGCACAACACTAACGAATAAAATAAAATTCTTTACCTTTTCTTTGTTCTTATTTCTCTTTGCAAGCTATAACTCTTCCACATATCATTTTTGCTTTTAAGAGAGTTAAATCGATGCAAGATTTTACAGTACACCATCATACCCATAGATACCGAAAAGCAATCAATTGGTACAGTCAAGGAAAACAAAATCATGACCAGAAACACCATTTGTGTGAACAAAAGTTGACAAAAAACTGCAGGTTATCAGGAAAAGGATGGCCCAAAAAGAAAAAGAAGACAATAGCAAACTTGTATTAATGAAAGAAAGGAAATAAGCAACCAGATAACAGACGTAATGCTGATTTGGTAGTAGAGGAAATGAGAAGGAAACTATATTAGCCAAGTACAGTACTCACATTGAAGAGATGATCCGGCAAGACAAGTCAACCTGGATTTCGTGTTGACCTCAGCCAATGGATTTGGCTTCTCCTTGAAAGCCATGCGAACATCCCAAACACGAATAACCCCATCCGATGAAGCAGATGCCAATAGATATGGATCATCAGCACCAACACCATCATTTCTTGTCAGAATTACAATACCTTTAATGCGAGCGGAATGCGCATCCTCAATACAATATGCACTCTTACCACTTTTTGTATCCCATGCAGTGATGTTCCGATCCTCACCCCCACTAAATAGAAGTCCATTCTGCCAAAATTAAAGCAAATAAATGTCCATTCTGCCAAAATTAAAGCAAATAAATGTAGGGACGTAAAAAGCTTATTAAAAAGTATAATGAACTTAGCTAATAAGAATATAAGAACCCAATTCAGTGCTTTTAATTGATCTTCTATTAGCATCATTTTTTGTCTTTTCTCCGGTGTTAGAGATATGAAAATTGGTATAGCATCTTCAGAAAAAACTTGAGCTTCCCAAGTTGGATATTTCTTGTGATGGTTGAAATAAATAACTCAACTGATTTTTGCGTATTTTTCAAAATTAAATAATCAATGGATCAAACATATAGACAACAGATATTGATAGTCCTGAGTTTAGTAAGACAAGGCATTGTTTCCCCCATCATCTGCATTTTGTAAACATTGTGGATAGCTTGTTTGTATAGAAAATTTACTGTATGATTGTGGAGTCTATTATGCTGCCAGCCTCTTTTTCCATGCACAGCTTAGATACAAAGTATACAGAAGAAAGATTTGAGATTGTTAAAGAAAGAAAACTCCATTTTGGAAGGCCCATTATCTTCAGTAAATAAACCTAAGCCATATCATACTGTTTGTAACTTCTCTATGCTCTTACCAAAAGCCATACCTATAAGTTTGTGCAGCTTATAAACATCTCTCACAAAACTAGTAAAATAATAAGTACTTCCATGTGAGGAGGAAATTTGCTACATCAAATGAAAATCTCATGTACAAGGCCAAAGAAGCCCTAAATGAAACAAACTTCATCTCTAAAGTGACAAAAACCCAATCTTTATTGATATTTTCCATTGAAACGAGATTAACATGCAAGCCGAAACCTTACTTCATCCGCTTAACATTTACCAATTATTTCCAAAATCATCAAACATGAAGTTCAAAAATCAAAAACTAACCTCACCAGGCGCAGCACAAAGAACTCTTTTAGGACACTCAAGCTCAACAACCAACCTTGCATCTTCAGCCTCATGAACACCAATTTTCTGCTCAGTAACCATAAAAAACCTCTCACCACCCAGATCAAACTTCAACAAACTAGCCTCCTTCCCCAACCGACAATAAAAACTCCTCCTTCCCCTCACCAAATTCAACATTGCCAAGCACTCGTCTCTCCCAACAGAAATCGCCAGCTTCCCAGAGGGGTGGACCGACAGGTCGTTGACGGCCTTCTTGTGGGCTTTGACAGTCTTGAGATGGACAAAAGGATCAGCGTCGAAGATGCAGACGGAGCCGTCAGCAGCGGTGGAAAGGAGGTTGCGGGGAAAGGAGAGGGAGGGAGGAGTGAAGAAGGAGAGGGAGGTGACGGAAGCTGTGTGGTGGTGGAGGGATCCAAGGGAGGCGGCGGAAGATAGGTCATAGAGGTGGATGGTGTCGTCGGAGGAGCCCGAGGCTGCTACAGGTCCGGCAGCGGCGGCGGTGGTGATGGGGCCGAGGTGGGATGGGTATGAGAAGGTTTGGGTGAGAGTCAGGGTGTTTTGGGAGAGATCGTGTTTTGAGGGTTTGAGTTTGAAACCCCATATGAATTTCTCGTACGACCCTGCTATTAGACTCATTACGATGATGGCAGCGGCGACGGCGGCGAAGTGGGTATCTGAAGAGGCGTTTGTAAGGGTTTAAGGAAATAATGTCACAGTCAGAGGCCAACAAGTAAATCTTAGAAAAATAAAAAGAAACTAAATAATGGTAAATGCAATTATTAGGCTAATAACATTTATAATTTATTACAAGTGCAAGGTGGAATCGCCCATCTCAGTCACCCCACACTCCGATCCGACAGATTTATTGCAAGTTTCTGTATTATGTACATGCGGTGTTCTTTTTAAGAATTATGCGTTTTTGTTTCCAGAGCCTCAACTAAACTTTAGATTGATATGCCTCAAGGGGAAAAGCAACGTACAGGTCCTACAGTTATTTTTCAAGTAACAACGTAGAAACTTTGCAGTCAACCACGAAAAGGAAAAAAACAAACAAATATTTTGGATCTCATATGTCAATTCCAGTCTCAAAACTTAATTTAATTAAATTTAAACCCCAGTCGTAAATATCATCAAATTCAAAAATAAGAGAGGAAAATAGGAACTGAAGACAACAAAGTTTCAAGCTTTTCTTATTAGGCACATAGTTTCAATCCCTAAAAACACATTGTAAATTAAAATAATTGTAAAAAATTTTCATAAAATAACAAATTATTAATTATTTAATAATAATAATAATAATTGTTAACAGTAAGTAGGAAAGTAATAATAATAATTAATAAGAATAAGAATATTTATATTTCGTTTGTATATTTTATCCATTTGTGATTAATATAATAATATTAATAATAATGACGATAAAATTATATGTTTATACTCATCATCGATAAAAGTGGAATAGTTAAATTTCAAAAAAAAATTCAGAAGTGCAAAAGTTACGGGTATGACTTTGATTTCTCACGCCCGTGAAATTTACCACATATATATATATAGTAAACTATATAATAATAACAAATAAAATTAAAAACATTTAATATTAATAATAAAATTAAAAAATAAGTTTGTCAAAAATAACGAATTGAATAATAATAATAAATAAAATTAATAATCATAATATTATTTTTTACAGTAACTAGAAAATTAATAATAATAAGATTAATAAAATTATAAATTATAAGAAATCGAATAATAATAATAATAAATAAATAATTTATTACTAATTATTATATATACACAAATAGGAAATTAATAATAATAATAATAAGAATAAAAGAATTCATAAGAATAATATCATTATAATCATAAATTAATGTTTATAAAAATTTATACAACGAAGTCGATTGAAAAGAAGAGGAGGAGATTGTTACAGCTCGGTGTGAAGGTGAATAGTTTTTTTTAATTAAAACGTTGACATATTAGTTGCGGTACAAAACCTGCCCAACGACTCCATTTCCGATTTTCATTCGCGTGAACCCTTTTTTACTTTTTCATGATAAAACTATGGTCTCTTATGAACAACTGACACGTGTGTCAAGCAACTGCATCTATGGGGGACTCGCTTAACGGATTCTTAATGAAAATGGAAAAGATAACCCCATTAATTATTTACAAGTCATTAAAAGTTAATAAATTTTATATGTTAAAATTCTAAATTTTAATGTTACTCGTGTATAATATTTTAAACTTTACCGTTTACACCAAAATTCAAGTTAAACTCTAATATTTATAAAACGTTCAAATTAAACTTGACTTATATAGAAAACCTGACAAAATTTGTCATTTAAATGTCAATTGACATTTTTTAACATGATTTTTTTGGCAAAATTGCATAAGAGTGAGACCCACCTTGGCTGACGTGACATTTTGAATTTAAAATAGAAGTAGGTCTTACAATCAGTTAAAACGAATTAAAAACAAAAGCAGGCTTCATTGCCAGTTAAAATGCCCGTGTAGAGTTCTAAATTTAAAATGAAATCGTGTTGAACACTCTGGAATTTGCGCAATTTGCACCATTTTGAGCATGTTCAATGTTCACCATTTTGACTTTTCCATAACTCTTAATTTCTCTCCTTTTTTTAGACAATTGCAGTCCCAATTTCTCTTATTCTCTTCAGGCAAATTCAGACGTCCTTAAATCCCTAATTCTTTCTTCTTCTCCCACACTTTGTTCTAACTTTAGAAGAAGCTTGCACGCTCTTTGAATTTTTGGGAAACAAGCAGTCAACAATACATTGTGATAGGTCCATTGTTTTGTCTGACTTTTATGTTTATTATCTATTGTGGTCCTCTATTTCTATTTGATTTGAATCGTCTAATTGTTTGTTTGTGTTTATTATATGTTGTGATCCCCTATTGTCGTCCTAAGCTTGAAATGCTTGTTGAGGTGTTTCTTGTATGTTGCGATCCCATATTCTTTTATTTATTTGTGAAGGCTGGATATTAGCAGTGAATATGTTGGTAAAGATAAATGTAACAGTGTTCTCCACATTTAAAAAGCTGGTACCTGGCATTGAAGTCATGAAATGTTCTTTTCACGTGTTGAAAATGGGGACACATGATCTTTTAAATCTTTGGTTGGCTCTGTTCATTTGACTAAAACCTTGTTTAAAGTGTTCTAGTTATAGGATTCCCACTTGTAGATTAAATTATCTCCTAACTTCTAATTCACTTAATGAAAATATTAGATTACAGATTATTGTTGAGCAAATTGAGCCCACCATATGATACATGTTGGTGAGAAAATTATGGTTGCCATGTTTTGAAGAACTTATCTTTTTCTTGTTTTATTAGTAACATTAGCAAATATATCTTCAATTTTAGTTCTGAAATCTTGAAATATACTGTTAACTTGAAACAAACCATACTCATGAAATGGTATCGATGTTTTCGTTTATGATGCATGATTATTATTTTAAGCTTATGGGGATTATTTTATCAATTTAAAAATCTTTATGTGCTTATGTTATCCTCTAATTGTAAATTGGTACTCCAAGCTTTCATAATTGCATGTAGAAACCATTATAAACTTGATAATATCATTTAAATGTCAACTTTTAAGTAATACACTTGCCTTTATATATTTGTTTGCAATCTCTAATGTATGACATATTATAATTTTCATTTGTATTCTAATTTATGTTAGTGAAGGAGTTGATGTAGGATTTGATGAAGAGTTGGATGATCATGATAGAGACCAGGATAAGAGTTTTATATAACTTGAGTTTTCATATGACAACCAACTAATTGAAATTAACTCAACTGATTGTGGTAGTTTTATTGATAGTGATGAATATCTAAATAGAGAAGAGCCTGGTGAACCATTGCGAAGACCTAGTAGTAGTATTAGGAATGATCCATCTGATGTGGCATCATATTGGAGATTTGGGGTGAAGTTAGGATCCGCTAAAGAATTTACAGATTATGTTGTGGATTACGCAGTATGAACATGATACAATGTCAAGTTTAAAAATAGTGGAAGTCATAAGATCAGAGTTAAAGGTATCGAGGGATGCCCATGGGAGTTGCATGTTGGTTGTGACAAAAATGAATGATACTTCAAAGAGATAACATACAATCTTGAGAATAGTTGGTTTAATACCAACAATCCAAAATTGGTTTTTAGCTAAGTACCTTATGAGACATTTTAGAGAAAGAACTTGAGAAAACAAGTATCCTAACGACGAAGATGGTTAAACAATGCAGAGAAAAGCTTAATATATTTGTTAACTCTATTATGTGTAGAATAGTAAAGAGAAGATTGAGAAAAGAGAGAACAATTGATTATATGAATGAATATACCAAGTTATAAGAATACGTACATGAGTTGAGGATTAGTAATCCAGGATCAACAATAAAGTTGAAGTTGGCTAGGAATGAAGAAATTTGTTTATTACAGATATGTAAAATTAAATTTTTACATATCATCAACAATGATATCTATGACATTTATTCATTTATTCATACATCTTTTATCTCTTTTGTGTAGTTCAAAAGATTGTACATTTGTTTTAATGCCATGAAAAGAGGATGGAGGCATTTGAGGTCAATTTTTTGTATTGACGACAACTTTCTAAAGACAGAATTTCAAAGCTAGCCATTGAGTGCAGTTAGGAGGGATGGTACTGTTCACCATTCTAAGTAACGACTGGAGGCATTTATGAATAATTGCTATAAGAAGTCAAAATTCCTGGCATCAAATGAGCATGTGTTGCAACCTATTAAAGATGCAATTTTCTGGTCTACTATTGATGTAAAAGTAATAAACCCCCACCTAAAAGAGTTTTGCCAGGAAGACCTAAAACAACTAAAGGAGAGGAGGAAATAAGTCTAATAAGTTAAAAAATCAAAACAAATTGACTTGAAAGGGTCAAGTAAAAAAATGTAGTAAATGTAACAATTCTAGTCACAATGCTAGAAAATGTAAGAATGAATGCTCAACTCAACCTGCTTAACAACCTCCACTGGTATAAAACATTTTTTGATTACTATGTGTTGGTTCATATATCTAATGATCATTTATGACATTCCTTGATTGTCAAACTAACAACGATATTCATGTCATATTGGTTAGGTCATCTCTGAGGTCTGTTCACAAGTTGAACATATTGTTATACCGAGTCAATAAAGCAATTCTATGAGTATATAACCATTCATCACATTATTGGTAACTTTCACAAACGAATACTATTAAAGATATGTCTGTTTCTAGGTCGCTAGCTTTTCGTATAGTAGTAAACGAAAGTATGAAGCAGTTAATCCACATTTATTCAAGTTGTCTTTTGAACCAAGAGGTTTAAGGTTCAAAGGACAACCTAACATAACTTCCCTACAGTTACAAACTGAAGCAATGAGGAGGAGATCATCAATGAATCAACTAGTACATGATTAACCTTCTCAGTCAAGTGTAAATGAGGGAAGCAATTTGGTTGATTCCCAAACTTTACATTAATGTTGTCTATGTGTTGATGGAATTTTAGTTATTACATTCAGTCATTTTGTATATGGACGAATTGTAATATAATCACTTTTGTTTATACTGCTCCAATTATTTATTGTGATATAATCATTTTTGTATCTACTGCTTCAATTGTTTATTGTGATATAATCACTTTTGTACATACTTGTTGACGATTTTTACTCCTATTAATTAGGCATCATTAAGGCATCTTCATGAATAATAAAATAATAAAGATAAAGCACAATACACAATAAATAATATATCACAACTTAATTCAAATGAGGATTTTTCATTCTTCACTATTTAAGTTTTAGACAAACTACTACAATTTAGTTCCACTTGTCCACAATAAACCATATTGTAACATCACCATAAGCACAAAAACCTTATTACGATAATCACTAAAATGAATTTCAACTCATTTTTCTCTTTTGTCAACAAAATAATGTCTTCTTTCATAGCTTTACTTGCACTTGAATTTCCAACGTTGTACATAGTTCAATTGTGGTTTGTTAAGTCTTCTTCTTCAAGATACCTACTTCTTTCTTTGATTTATAAATTACTTCAATAGTTCTCTCACTAAATTTGTCATCCTACTACTTAAAAAAATCACTTCTTCCAACATGAAAGAAAATTAATAATTAACAAGCAAAACATTAAACATATATATAAATAATTTTACCTTATTGAAAAATAAAGTAATAGGATATTTGAGACATCCATAAAATCTGCTTCCTGAGTTACTATCACTCTATGAAGTTCTTAACGGAGCTTTTAACACACCAGATAACTATTATTTAAATTTAATGTAGTTTTAGTTACAGACATCATGTCCATAGTTTTGGGTAGTCGCTGCAAAATTATATTAATAGTCTTAGTTCTTCTAATCAACTAATCTTGAAACATGAACTCATAGGATAAAAAGGACCTATTTAGCTATTCACTTCATTTCTTTATAATAAGCAGTCATAAAAGTGAAAATTTTATTTTAAAAGTAAACTCCAAATATACTGACCCTGTTGCTTTTGGTTGGATATTAGAGGAATTTTCCATGAATAATAAATTTCCTTCTTCAACAAATTTCATAGATTTGAAAAGTTAATTGTTATTGCAAACATGTCCAGCAAATGACTTTAACTTCCAATAACCGGTGCCACAGGAAACGTAACTTTCTTTTTGTTTGTATTTATCATTATAAGAACAACTACTATAACCATTAAAATTGAATACCAAATTTCCCTTTTCTTAAATCCTTTTAGTATGAATTGTAGAGGTAAGAAGTATTAAAAATTCCATTGATTCATCTTGCACACAAACATTTCTTCTATATTTTTCTATACATAGACTCTCGAGTAAATGATCAAAAGACATGAATCATTCTTACAGTTAAGAGTTAGTCTCACAATTGCAATGAAGGGTTTAAGCCATGATGATCAAAGAATTAAAGCATTGAGAAGGAACATAATCTAATTTCCATAATCTACAACATCATTTTTGTTAAGAAAAATGCCCTCTGGATCGGATACCGGTTGAATTTATTATCCTGAATCTTAATAATGAAAGATAAAGAAAAGGCAAAATAAATAGGACAGGACACAAGAATTTACGTGCTTTGGTCAATGTGACCTATGTCTACTGATGGAGGGTGAGCAAAGTTACTAATATGTAGAGAATGTATACAAGTACAAAGGCTAGAACAAAAGGCTTTTAAAACCTCATCAAATATACAGAAAAGGACTGAAGAAATAATGGAAGGATTGGTTTGTTTTTTTTGGTGTGTTAAGAGCTTCTGCAAACTTCTCTATTTATAGGGAAGATCCCAAGCTTCCGTCCAAAAGGACTCTGTCAAATTCCTTCAATCTCTTTGCAACCTTCATTCATGAAAACCTTACCAAAATCATGCTTGAAGATTTTGGCCTAATATGGCCAAAAAACAAAGTCCAAATGGTGGCCATCTATTTTGATTTAGTGGAGGAGGCCAAAGCGTGCAACCAATAGCTAGCAATTTTTGACTTATTAGAGGGGGCCAAGGCATGCAAAAAATCTCCACCTTGACTTGGTCCTGAATAATTAGTGATCTGCTTTACCTTCTCCGGCAATGCCCCAATGGGTGGTTGTTTCACTAACATTGAACACCAATCAAGTCCAAGAATTGCTTGAACCCGAAACTAGAAGAGCCTTCGTAAACATATTAGCAAGATTGTCCTTAGTATTGATCTTCTGAATGAGGACCTTCTTCTCTGCAATAGTATCTTGAATGAAATGATACTTCACATTAATATGCTTCGTCCTCTCATGATACATCTGGTCTTTCATCAAATGAATAGCACTCTGGCTGTCACAATAAAGAGTAGTAACTCCTTGATGTAGAGATAACTCGCCAAATAAACCTCTTAACCATAGTGCTTCCTTGACAGCCTCAGTGACTGCCATATATTCAACTTCAGTAGTAGATAAAGCCATTATATGTTGTAAAGTAGCTTTATAGCTGGAGAACTGAAACTGACTTGTTTCTGTTTCCCAAAGATACAATGCTCACAAAAGTCCATCTTACCAGTATTTTATCCACAAAGTAAGCCTCTCTTGCTTAACAACGTTAAACCTTTTTCACCCATGTGTCCCAAACGTATGTGCCACAATTTGGTAATATCACCATCAGTAGAGACTGTCGCAACACCTGTTACTGTAGATCCCTGCAAAACATACAAAACTACCAAACCTGCAAGCTTTCATTAATACAAGAGCACCTTTAGAAATTTGCAAAACTCCACCTTCAGCTGAGAACTTCCATTCTTGAGAATCGAGAGTACCCAAAGAGATGAGATTTTTCTTCAAATCAGGAACGTGTCTAACATCAGTGAGTGTTCTAATGATACCATCATACATCTTGATCCAGACTGCACCTTTACCAACAACTTTACAGGTAACATTATTACCCATCAAAACAATTTCACCATCAAATGACTTATAAGTAGAAAAACACTCCCTGTCGGGAATCATATGGTAAGAATAACCCGAATCTAAAATCCACTCCTTATTAGACCTAACTTTATCTTCTGTGGCTACAAAGATAATTCCCTCATTCTCATCTGCTACTACACTAGCCTTGGCGATGTTGCTGTTATTCTGCTCAACTTTATTTTTCTCCTTATATTTCAATTTATAGCATTCAACCTTTATATCCTCCTTTTTCTTGCAATAATTAAAAATTTTATTTCTATGTCTGAATTTTGACCTGCCTTTGGATCTACTTCTTTCAAAATCTCTATTTTCAGATCTAACCCGTACAAATAGTCCCTTTGCCTGACTTCCACTAGTCTCCCCAGTGATGTCCCTATCAATCTGCTCTTTTGACTTTAATGCAGACTTAATACCATTATATGAGACTGACTCTTTGCAACATCCCACTACTATATGGTACGTACCTAAGCTTTTAGGAACATAACCTACGATAATGGTACGTTGTAGCAATGGCAAAACTAACTTATACATGGCTTTAACCCGTATACTCGAAAGACATTATCATTTCACTTAAAACATTCATTTATTTCATTCACTGATAAAGTTTACACTGTTCTTCTCAA
>JAOTAY010000003.1:26880942-26892376 GCA_025629805.1 Erythroxylum baracoense | reverse complement strand
TCATTAATCAAAATTTTTATTTAATTATTTATATCTAATTAAATATATATTATTCATAAAATTTTTAGACGGTTATAATCTAAATATAATGGAAATATATATTTAAAAAAATTAATAAAAACTGTACCGACGGAAATATACACAATGTCCGTCGGTAATTGCCTATATAATATATCAACGAAAAATACTTTCTGTCGGTAATAATCAAAATTTACCGACGGACAAGACGTTACCGTCGGTAACTTTACCGACAGTATTAGAAACATTTCGATGCTAAACTTACATACGGGTGATCAACTTACCGTCGCTAAATTTTGCGACGGAAAATGCCTGATGGTCCGTAACTTTTCAGTTGAAAGTACCGATGGTTTATTTTTATTCCGTCGGTAAATTTACCGACGGTAAGCAAACATTCCGTCGGTAAGTTTAGCTACGGCCGAATACCCGATATTTTTGGCCTTCGGTTTATTCCGTCGGTAATGTTAGATATTGACGGAATATTTGTCATTTTCGTCGGTATTTTCCGTCCCTAATTTACTATTTTTTGTAATGGTAGATAAGACTAATATTTTAAAATTGGACCGAAAGTTAAATCAATAAGACAAAAGATTTAAAAATTAAAAAGTTTAATCAGACTGTCATAAAATGAAATAAATGTTGAATAAAATTAAAGAATTTCAAATATGATTGAAAGAGATTATCCTTATCCGTAGAGATTGAAAGAAATTATACTTACCCATAGAAAAATTTGAAGTTTAATTTTGTTAAATAAAAATTAATTTTTTATTTTAATTTATAAGAATTTATTAATCAATAAAAATTAACCAATTAATTAATAAATAAATTAAATTTTAATAATAAAATTATTAAAATAAATCAAATTAAAAATTGAACTAACGATCCAAAATTTTTAGAATTAAACTACTCGAACAGTTGCGTTATTTTAATATTGGATAAGACAAAGTTCAATTATAAAGTAATTTTTTTCTGTCAAAAACTCGGCTTTTAGTTCGACGTGCTACGCCCAAGTACCCGTGTCAAACTTGGAAACTTTCTATCTCTGCACATATTCACCTTGTTCACGTTTCACCTTGCTATTCTCTTCGTGTCAGGCATTAAACATCAGAGGCGAAGAAGGCATACAGTAACAGTATCCCTCTCTGCTGTTTCTGAAATTGATTTTCTTATCTTAAGCAGCTAAGAACGATCGAGGAGAGGGGTATCATCAATAATCAAGTTGGTGAAATGGAGAGAAGGATTCTTGATTACACACTGGTCCCGGTGGGAATGATTACGATGGTAACCTACCATTTATGGCTTCTTTATCGAATCATCAAGCATCCTAGTAAGACCGTTATTGGCGTTAATGCCGTTAATCGGCGCTTTTGGGTCCGAGCCATGATGGAGGTAAGGAGCATCGTGTCATCACCTGTTATTTTTTTTTGAACTATTACAACGCACGTGACTCCATCTATGAATTGCCGATATGAATGATAACGGCAATCTACGCATATGAATCTTGGGACTGGCAGTCAATCAATCCCAAATTCCATCTTTTTATTTTGTTTTGTTGTTTGGTGACAAGTAAATTTAATTTGGATGCAAACAAACAGGACGTGTCCAAGAATGGAGTTCTTGCAGTGCAAACGCTGAGAAATAACATAATGGCGTCGACCCTATTGGCATCAACTGCGATCATGCTGAGCTCACTCATAGCAGTGTTGATGAGCAATGGGAGTGGGGAGCGTCCGGCACTGGTATTTGTATACGGGGATAGGAGTGAGTTTGGTGTTTCAATAAAGTTCTTCTCCATACTGGTATGTTTCTTGCTGGCATTTTTGTTGACGGTTCAGTCCATAAGGTACTACAGCCATGCAAGTATTCTTATCAATGTTCCTCTAAAAAAGATGTCTCACTCTCACCATCTTACACCAGAATATGTGGCCAGGTCCATCAATTGGGGTAGCTACTTCTGGTCATTGGGACTTCGCGCTTTTTACTTCTCTTTCCCATTGTTTTTCTGGATTTTTGGTCCAATTCCCATGTTCATGTGTTGCTTTGTCCTTGTCTCTGTACTCTACTTCTTGGATGTCAACTTTGAATTTGGCATTTCTCATGATGGTGATGAAGATGACCGCAAGGATGAAGAATTGATGATCCAAAATTAGGCAATTTAGAATAACTTGGTTTAGATAATGTTTATATGCGGTGAATATTAACAAACTGCAATTCGCATTCAATTTAAGTTGAATTGAATTGCACTGAACAATTTGCGAATTTGAATTTGAATTTTCCTTTCTCTCCTTTCTTTCTGGAACTGTGGGGAGTGAATGATTGTTTCCACATGCTAGAGTTCCTTTTCTGTTTGTATAAGGAAAAGAGTGATGATGGCTGATTACTAATATTATATTAATGCTTCCCTGTGGATATGATATGAGACATAGTCTCTTATTCTTGGACCATAAAGGAATGAATGGAACTTGCTCTGCTCCTTCATGCATCAGATAACCTGTGCATATGCCTTGACAGTCAGAATCATAAATATCCATGGAGATAAGAAACTGATGTTGGAATGCATTTGGTATTCTAGAGGCCTGTACTGTGTAATAGGGTATAGTGAATATGTGCATATAATAAGCCTCATGTTGTCTGCAACATCTTTCAACTAAGACTCGGGTATGAAACATTCAGCAAAAGTGAAACTGTGCAATCGGTTCGCCTGGAAAAAACAGAGGAAACACATATATTCGTTACGGATAAATGATAAACTACTTCCCAAGTGTCATTCATAACAACAGTACCTTGAATGTACATCTCCTGTATCTTCAGCATGTTAATATCAGAGCTCACTGCATTTATAGGATCTATTTTGTCAAGTCTTTGCATTTACAGCATCTGAAGTAGTCAAATTCAGTTTCCAGTTCTGTAACAAATATTTCTCACGTTGACTGTAGTTAAATATGATTTTAAGATGTTCGACATACTTTGTCCAAGAAGGGTTGAAGCGTAAGTCTAGGAAAATTGGGAACTCAAGCAATAAGCACGTGCGCTGCGCAACGGAGTGATTGTGAGACCAAGTAGATACGTGCTCATCTAATGGAAGAAATAGATTTGGAAATGGGAGTAGGCAGAACATATCTATCTATTACTTGAGCAACGATGAATTCAAATATTATAACATCACAAAGTAGAGCGGTGGACAAACACATATCTGCGATTCTAATGTTCCACATCCACGTTCTCTATAAATTTCTTTGGTATTGGATCCAAATGATTGTCCGTTGATGAACATGAAGAACAAAGTAATAAACTAGAATTCTCAGAATGCTTATTTTCACAACAAAAAGGAATGAATTTGGGGCATGGTTTCTCAACCACTTTCCCATGAGTTTCCTTTTTCTCATCATTCAAATGCCAATATCAGCTAATTTGACTTTCAATTTCATGTTTCCAGCTTGAACTAGCAGTTCTTTTCTAGATGGATCCACTCTTAGAACCGTAGCTTCCTTCCCCAGGGATGGAACTTGCACTGTCTCACCAACCTCAGGGAACTGTGTGCTCCGTACTGCAATGAGAAGATGTTAAACAAACTGCTATGCATAATATCCATCATTCAAGAATGATAACAGCTGAAGACTTTAGTATTAATGTATTATGGAATTTCAAAATATATTTCAACTTGAAAGAGACTAATTGCAGAAGGGAAATAATTTCATAACACACCAAATACAGATTTCGTTGGAGCTTCAAATGCAGATGAAGTCCTGCTTGTAGAATCTTGACTATCCTCTGCAGTAGAGCACTTGCTCTCGTTTGACAATAATTTTTTCTGATCGGCTGTAGTGGGCTGATAAGATTGTATTGTATATGCATAAACCTGCCGTACTTTCTTGTGAAGGATAGAACGTGCCACAGTAGCAGCCTCAGATACTTCTTTCAACTTCCTGTACTTTTGCATCATACCATGCTCCATTAATTTCCTTCTGGCAAGCAAAAGACTTTCATGAGAAGTTCTTGATAACCTGCAATTAGCAACAGGACACTATGATATATTGAAGGTCACAAGCTTAAGAATGCACACCGGTTACTGAAAAAAAGTCGATTTATCTTGTTAGCAAGGACAAAAGGAGGAATCAAAAGCAATTACTATTGTAAGCTTGTCATGATATTGCTCAGCTATGAGTGTGTTTTCAAGAAGAGATGCGACGTTTCGTTTCATTGCAATGCAGGCTCAGTTTTACGGCTTAAAGTCTTGGCAAAATTTCTAGGATAAGAAAATTTTGGAAAGGTACGCATGATAAGGAAGAACTTTCAGGAAAAGATTTTCTTCATGGACAAGTGTCCGGCATCTTGTTAACTGGAAGAAGAGTTCTCAGTATATTTTAAATACCAGGTGTTGCAAACTGATTAATTATGAGGAAATCAAAGATACCTTATTATGTAAATCAAACAGAACGCACAGACACCAAAGGAGTGACACAAATTTCAGACAAAAATGAAGTTCAAAGAAAGCAAAAGGAGTAAAAGACCATGATTTTCGGCATGCAGAGTTTGTTCTTTTGCTTAGAACATTTGCGTTTGTGATTTAAATGACGACAGAGTATCAACAATCTTGGCAAGACGTTTGTGTACATAGTATAAGCTTTATACACTTACATCAGATGATATTGCGCCTCACATAATAGCTGTTGAAGACCTTGTTTGAATTTTTCCATATCTATTATGATCTGCAGGATGGAATAGGAGTTGCAGTTGACATTTGAAATTAACACCGAGATAAGAAGCTTTAATCCTACAATAAGTAAAATATATAGTATTGAAAGCTTCTTTAACTAACAAATACATGCATCTCTTTACCATGTGCCGAGACAATGAAGATTACATCTTTGCAAACCTACCATGGCTTACTAGATCATTTTAGAACAGTTGGAATCATGAAATCTTTACAAAAGTCTAGTCTATCCACCATGATGATTTCCCTCACAATGAAGAACACTGTAATTCTTCAGTACTCTCTCAATGGGATAAATAATGCCTTGGGTTTTCATTTAATTTTCATGCAGTTATATGAAAAATAGAAGTAAAATTAAGTAGGAAAAGAAAAAAAAAACATGAACATTTTGGTCTGCTAAAAGAATGCAAAACATATTTCTAAGTCGACCAACTTTGTTGAAACATTTCAGCTACCTCATTGATTTGTTCACTGTCACCACCATATAGTTCCCGTGCACGGTTCAAAACTATACTGGGCAGTCCCAATTTTTCACATATATTGATGGCATTTGAGCGACCTACAAATTGACATTAACCAAGAGAAGAGAAGCTTAAGTAATCATGTACCATCATTGCGACTAAGAAGTAACTCAGAACTGTTTGAAGAAAAAGAGCAGGCAGTGGGGGGGTGGAGGGATAGGGACCACATTATTGGAGAGAAGATAAGAAGGTAAATAGTCAACAAAACAATCAAAATATCAACCAGCTTTAACATGAAGATCATTCCAGACTATTTAAATTGAGGTATATCCAGAGCAAAACCGAGTTTTATGGATCATAAGTAACAATTACCAAATCACCAAGGCCCCTCTCGCTCTCCCCCCTCCCTCTCCATACTTTCCCTGCAGAGCCAGTAATTCACAGGCATATTCCATATTCCATTTTTATCCTGTAACAACTAATCAAATCTTTTTTCCAGGGCTTCAAGATCATGTAAGTGCATCCCTTTAAACTAACCAAATGCACTGTGGTTATTCCTGTTTCTGAGCATCCTCTTGTACCCTGGATGCTCTGCTCCTGTTTCTGTTGGACTACATGTTCAACCCATGAAGATAAGGGTTGAAGGGTGTGCTTCTGCTCCCAAACATAAACTTGCGAACAAACCCAGACACAGCTTTGAATGCATTATAATGCATATGCTACTCTAATTGAGAGAACTGGGTTGACAAGTCTCTCAAAAGAAACATGATGTAGGCTAGATGATCGAGAAACTTCTTCGTACCAACATAGGGGAGGTGCAAGGAAACAAAACCAGTCATTAGAATTAGACAGCTAGTATGTGACAGAAAGCAGTTAATAAATAGGCCCCACTTTCAATTGCATAATAAAAGTTACGTATTTCAGTTCGAAGGTGATGCAAAATAACAAAGTCTTCTCTACCTTAGGGCTCTACTCCAAATATGAACTTTTAAAGTCTAATAAGGAGACGATGAAAATAAACTGCAATAGATGACAAACATAACGCTGCAAATTCCACTGCATATTAAAATGCTTCACTGAGACAGAAGACAAACCTGGTACACCCCACAGAATTTTATAAGTTGGCTTTAGATTCAGTTCATCAAACTCCATACAGGCATTTTCAATGGCATTATTACTGCAAAGAAAATTTTGAAACGTTAGGCCAGAAGGTCTTATACCTCAAATTTGTGCAAAACTATTGCCTCTATTATTTTAAACTAGTATATGAAGATGCGATCATACCTAAGTAAGTTTTATGAAAAGTAACATAAGAAACTTAAGTGAGGCATTCACCAATTAAATATCATCTTCATGTGACAATTTCACCTGTATTTCAGGGATTTCAGTTCACCATGATGTGTTGTTGCAATTGTCAGTAAGGCACCAGTGTCAGCAAAAGATTCCAGCAGTGACATACCCAGTGCAGCTCCTTCAAGCGGATTTGTCCCAGCACCAACCTAAAATGGGCAGAAGTTATGTATATAAATACCAATATTTTTCCACTTTAGTCTCACCTGGCAAGTTGGGGGATTATCATTATACTCATCTAGAAAATATTATGTTGAGGCATAATAATCAATAAAACAGTTCTAAGATGTGAGTCCTATATGTCAAAATTGATAAATTGTTAGCAGTAATAATACCATATAGACTAGGGAAAAGCTATCAGAAAAAGGGCTGTCCGAAACATACTTCATCAAGTAGCACCAAGGACAGACTTGTTGATTGAGATCGTATGTCCTGCAAAATGATCAAACAAATTGCATAACCATTTGTTCCTCAATAAATTACATTATTGAGAAATGTATACCACACATCCTTTATAAAAGCATATAGAAAAGATCATGCATGTAACCAAATCAAATCTCTTGAACTGAAAACTTGTTTGGTTTCCTATACACCAATACTGCCACAGACTCCCAGTCTAGGCTTTTAATAAACTAAAAAGTTTGTTATGCATAATATGCCCATTTTTGTTAATGCCACATGACACGTTTGAAAAGTCTATTAAGATATGCAACTAATTGAAATAAAAAATAAAGAAAAACAAAAGCAACCATAGTGCATTTGCTTACATCTTCTCAACATTAATCCACAAAAAATGAGCTGGACAATAATTCTGGAAATTCTTACACTTATTTGTTTCAAATGGCCAGAGAATGTTGACAGAGATTGGGACAAGGACTGTTCATCACCAATATCAGCAAAGACAGAATCGAACCAAGGAATTTGTATAGATTCGGTAGACAAAACATAAATGCCTGCAGTATTCAGGCTATAATAAGGTTACATCAGACCATCACAGATTCAGTTAAAAATAAAGGATAATCAGTATATCTGCATATACTAACTTTATCCCAGAAAATAATTCCATTTTATCAAGAGCCACATGGGCAATAAAATTGGTGACCTTTTCCATAAGAAATCTCATGATAACAGTTGACCTGACCAATCCACAGAACAGGCATGTGACTTTGAATTTGCAAAATTTTTATCAATTAATTGGTTTTTATATTGCTGGAATTGAGATCTAGTTAAAAGTCTTTGTGCCTTTAAATACTTTGGTATCATATCAAGGGAAAAGCATGTAAAAGCGGAAGACTGAGAAGATGTATAATTCAACAGACCACAGGAAGAAAAGAGCTTAGCCTGAGCATTCAATAGCCAATGGCAGATGGCGAAAAGAATATGACAGAGAAACGATTTTAAACCAACCTGATTTTGCCATCAAACAAGCTAATCCAACTGTTTTTAAACAAATGGTTTTACCCCCTGTATTAGGGCCAGTTATAATCAAGACTCGGGTTTTGTGACTAATAAAAAAATCAACCGGAACAGGATGAGCTTGTTCCTGCTCAGAAGCCTGAAAAGAAGAAATGCATTGTCATACAATAGTATTTCATCTGTAAAGCCACAACAATACAAGGAAAAAGATATAAAGGAATGACATGAGAAAGAGATTGCCACTGAAAGCCATAAAATTTACATGCATTAAAATTTTTTCATCAGTTTCTCCTTTACATTGGAAAATATCTACTTATACATTTACCAGAATTTCCTCAAGAAAGTATATGCCATTATAATGAAATCCATAAGTGCATCAATAGGGATGACTGCTACCAACGAAACTTTCAATACTAGCATCTCGTGAGTGTAATTGGAGTTACACATCATCACACGAAGTATAAGTTAGGTAAAAATTAAGGACTATGGATTATAGGTTGTTAGTTGGAGGTAACTTACTGCAGCAACATTGTTGGTACCCTTTCGTGATTTCTTCTGATTTTGCCTGTGTTGTTGTAGTAAAAAAGGGTGATAAGCTTTAGGCATATACAGTAACCAGTCTCTCTTACAGGAAGGCCCATTTATGTCATGTGGCAGATATAAGTTGGGGCATACACCTCCAAATGAAAGGCTGTAAGTTGCCCGGGCGTTGATCTACAAAACAAGAACCAAAATTAAAGGAAGCAGGAAAAAAGAAATGATTACACAAGCAATTTTCTCATTGATTTCATGGTTCCAGATCCATCTTTAGGTCTGTTACTTTTGGTTCCTTTAGGTTATCTTTAGCAACTTTAAGTGCTGTTAGTTAAGTACACCACCTTCTATTTCAATCATATATACTTTCCACTTATTCTGATAAAGGGAAAACTGAATGTGCAACTCATTAATTAAATGATATGCATGGTAATAAGCCCATTGTCAATCAGATCATCCCTTTCTACCAATATTGCTCAGACCTTTAGTTTTTCAGTTGAAAAGAGTATGAGGAAGCAATAAATCACATAACCATGTTTTGAACAAAATTAAGATTAGCTATAGTCAGTTATCAGTACATGACTATTCACTGCAAACATAAGAAAGGAGCTCTGCACACAAAGATGAGCCGTAAGGAAGACAAGTGCAGTGATGTGGAAGTAGAGTTCTTTCCACACCTGCATAGAAATAAACTTCTCTTGTGATATCATAAGGTCCTGGTTTCATGGAAGAATCTAAGCAGCAATCCTAAATATCTTAAATGCAGGCTGTCTTTTTTCTGCCATTGTGTGGAAAAAATAGTGAGGACATTCCCATTGAACAAGAGAAGCATTTCTTGTGCGCCGCAGTATTTTGGTCTTTTGGAAAAATGGCTCTGCTTACAAGTAAGAGTTGTAGTGTGTGCACAAGAAGGTGATGTCAAAGAATATTTATGTTTGTGGCCAAGATTTTTGAACCATACCAAATTGGTGGAACTTGAAGATCAATCCATTCAATAGATGCAAATGTTGATGGATAAACTTTTAAGGGAACAAGCATACCAAGTAGTTTGATGTTTATCTGGATAACTAATCAATTAAACGATGACTGAGAAATACAAACAATAATCAAGATAGAATTATGGTTCTACCATTGCTATTAAATGAACTTACAAGCATTGACGAGTTTAATTTGACACTTGCATGAGCAACTATGTTTTGGGAAGTTTTGGTCTTGAAGGAAACAAAAATGTCTGTGTTCTGACTGTGACCATTATTTACTGTTCAGTAACATATCCTGAACTTTTCAGGATTTTCCCATAGCATGAACAAAATATGACTTCACAAGCTCACAAGTCTCAAGTCTCAACTACTCCCATTTCAGATAGTGACACTTTTTCCACAATAAATAGTTAGTTGAGAAATAATTAATGCTTGTTAATAAGCAAGATAAAGAAAACTACAGAAGTACATTTATGAAAAGATAATGAATCTACCGAATCCAGACGAATGATACTGTTGAAGATTTTCTCAATGTCACCGAGATCCATTTGCATCTGTATGGATAATAGCAAGGCTAAAACATGGTCAATGAAGCCATGATATAGATGTGGTTACAACTTCAACATACAACTACCTTTTCTGTCAACATCATAAGCACAGCTGCCTCTGCCTTTGCAACTGAAGCTCTTGCTCTTTGCAGCTCATCATTTAAAGGAACTGCATCGAGTGGCTCCAAAATGCTTCCGACTCCTGAATTACTACAGTGGATATTACTTCAGAGTGGAATACTTAGTAACCCCTTCCCACCAAAAGGAAAATGATGATCAGAGTGCAAAGAGGATGTCAGAAAAGGTCCATATTTAGTACTTTCATCAAGAAAATTGTAGAATACCCTTTGTGATGAGCATTCTTTATTGCAAACAAGCAACTAATATTCCATGAGAGTAATTATCAAATAATGCGAAATAATTTTTATGCACCTGGGCATCAAAAGACCCTTAAAATCTGGCAGCTGACGACTTGTTGATTTTATGCACCATCTACCTTCAACATTACTCACTTCCTGAACAAATAGTGTCAGGTTAAATGGTGGAAAAAAATAAAGTACAAAAGCAATTGCTGCATTTAGAGATCATCTTACCATGAAGGATTTTCCTTCGTATTCATTCTTAAGAAGGCCATCCATCAACTGATGTAACTGAATAAAAGTGATAATAACACAATTTTAAACATAGTAGAGTAGATGACAATTAACACTAATAAGCTTTTAAGCCTCAACAAGAAAACAGATAACGAGATATGTGATAAGTCACTTGGTGACTAAAGTTTCCTACTAAAGAAGAGATTGTCTATGAACATGTATTAGTGGCAATGTAATTCAAATAGATATCTGAAAAACTTAAAATAGAAGATCTCAGTGAAACACTAAAAATTGGAGGTCATTAGGACACACATTCCACTCGTGAAAAATGACATGCTTGACAGAAATATACATCCCAACCATGAGGGTTTCTGAAACTCTAGCAAAAAATTGAAAGACCAAAAGTTAAGAAAAACAACACTAGGCATCTAAATTGAAGGCAAGATTTGAGATTCTCCAAACAGAAACTCTCATTCCCCCCACCCCCTCTCTCCTTACCATCAAAATGGAGACAAATGCACAAAAAGTAAGAGAAGAAGCTCCTACGAAACTGCTCAACCTTCATGATTGGGACCAAGGCAATATGGGATTCTATAGAACGGTATAAAGAGGGTTTTTTTCTTTTAAAAAAAGTCGTCGCATAAAAGAATTTGATGGATGTCTTCTTTCATAATATCCTGGGGGTGTAACTGCAAAGGGTGTTGCATAAGGATATCAACATAATTATTCAAGTAATAACATTATGATGGGCCAAGAAAGTCAGCCATTCGTTATGTCTATCAAAGAAAGAGAACCAGAGGATTTCCTAAAACTGGTTCCG
>JAOTAY010000003.1:26845030-26857221 GCA_025629805.1 Erythroxylum baracoense | reverse complement strand
TACTTATGGATGTGAATCTAGAACTTAGTTTAAGTATGTCTTGTAATACATTCTCAGTTAAACTACGCAACCCCATCCTTCAAATCCTAGGTCCGCCCCTGCACATATATGCAATATCACACTTGAGACTTAACAAGATGCAAAGCTACAAACTTACAATCTCCTAATCGATGCCTACTTGACAACTCGCAGACATGTGGTCTCGCGCTTTAAGATATGCAAACTTGTATACATGAAATCTCACAATAGACAAGTCTCAGACCTACATACTATGATCATAACATATAAACTCTCTTGTACTGCCTTACTTGAAAAGGTACTCTTAAAAAAAGACCCAAAGACTCACTTTTAAGCAATTTTGTACATAAAGATTCACATAAGCACCTACTTGTGATTTCCCAATCAACATCTTTCATGCCTATTTGCCTAACCCAATGATAGCTACTTATATGTAAGATGCATATCTCTAATAGGAGCTAGGGAAAACAATATATACATATGATTCATGTTTATCTTTAAAACTTAACAAGGTCCCAATTTGATACATGACCTTAACAATGTCATAAAATTCATTCATATATATAAATCTTATGCAATTTGGGAGTATCAAAAAGGAATATTCTAAATTGTGTGAGTTTAGTGTGCTTAATATTGTTTATAACTCAAATAAATATAAATATTATAAATATAACTTAAACGACGGAGTATTTAGTATGAAGATCAGATCTATCGAGCACAATATAATCCTAACAACAGATGGTGGATTTAGTAACATTAAGAATAAAGAAATTTATTCCAATTTGTTACATTAAAGACAAGAATTTCATTCCAAGCTATTCATTAAATATAGAAATAATTTCTTCTTTTTTAACGTAAATCTTAAATAACATGTTTCCTGCTTCCTTGTCACTAAAATTCTAAGTTATATTCACCAAAGCTCTACTTTCTATTTAAACTTACATTTTGCTGCATTAAACTTATAATTGAACTCGCTAATATTCTAAGTTTGTTTAGACAAAAATTTTATCAAGATCAAGACCAACGTGAGATTAACTCTCATTTTCATTTTAAAAGATAGATCAAATCGAAAGATTTAATATTTCTTTTTCATTTTTCCTATATGTAATTTAAAAAACTCTTGAATAAAAAGATTCTAGAACTCTTTTTTATTTTTCATCTGATTATAGAATTTTATATCTTTATTTTGTATAGAATGTCTTAAATATTTCACAAATTCAAGCTACAAGACTTAAAATTTCTCGGACTCTCATATCATTTTTGTCAATAGCCCTCATCCTCAAAAGACTAGTCTTTATCAAAATTTTTAGGGTTTTTTAGTGTTCTCTTCCTAAGTTGCCACCTCCTTCTTTGTTAAGCAATTTAGCACTCTCCAAATAGTTCCTTGAGCATCGTTCTAAGTATTTCTAGCTTCTATTTTGACATTTTGTTTTATATTTTGGTAAAACTCTATTGTAAATATTTTTAGGATTTTTGTTAAAATTGATTGATTAATTGTGCTCATAAATTAGTTCTTGCTTTTAAAAAGATCATTTTTTGCTCAATAATTGGTATTCAAATTCAACTTTGGAAGTTTGACATGGTTTAAAACTAGGGATGTTGCAAATGATAGTTTTTAAAAAAATAATGAGTAATTGGGGATTGTTTTATGAAATTGAATGATAATTTGAGAGTTCATGAGTTTTAAAAGCCCTATATTTTTTCAAATGAAACATGTATTCATTTCTTTGGGATTTGTTTTGCGTAAAATTACACTTGTGAAAGGATTTTAGAATAAATTTTGAGTTTGTAATGTTACTTATAGATATTAAATTAATTTGAACAAGGTTTTGAGATTGTTTGAGACATATTGTATATTGTTTAAGCTTATCAAATTTTGTTATATTGAAGTGATTTTACTTTTTAGGTTGTATTTTGCTTAATTGACTAAGAAACCCCTTATGCTATACTTACATTTAGAACCTTTAGGAATCTATTTCTTATTCTAGCTCTTGATATCTGATAGTTCCAAAACATTATTATAGTTTTTACCTTGGTTCACATTATCACTTCTCAGAACTTAAGACAACTCCTAGTAAATTTGAACCTTCATTTCACTTGCAAACACAAGGACTAGCATTAAAGGTTATCTCTGACTTGGCTTCTATGCATACATTGGTGAAATGTACTGGTTGCATTATATAAATGTTTATAAAGTTTACAAATTTGTATAAATTATTGATTTTTATGTACCTTTTTCCTATTAATTTACTTGTTATTTTTCTAAGAAGTATCATGCATCATTATTGTAAATATGTTCATTATCACATGCACTAGGATGATGAAATGGCTATATAGATGAATAGTAGAACATTAGATATATATCATAACATGTATAAATATTATCAAAGTTTATCATGTATGGTATTGAGTCAATTTTAAGGAGACTTCTTATTTCCCTTTATGTAGTGTGTGCATGGGTTGATGATTATCACCTTGATTTATGAGCATTATAACCTAATGCCTAGCTACTATTGCTACTTGACTTGCAAAAGCATTTTCTTTTTTTAATAGCTTTACTAATTTTTATTATTGTGATTTATATTTCCAGACCTATTATATTCATATCCTTTATGCCTACTTTATTTTGGCTTAATTGTAATAGTTGACCAGCATAATAAGATCTATATTCAATTAATGGGTATTTACAACACCCTATTTATTATTAGGTATTATTAATATCTAATTATGTGTGTTTATTATGGCTAGATCTAAAGTTACTTTCTCTTTTTCCTCTGGGTTAGTCTAAAACCTAGAATAAAAGTTAGAGGTTTGCTTAGGTGATGCAAGTAATACTAGTTCAAAGTTGGAGATCCATGGTATATAGGTGGGGAGTGATCACAAAAGCTAGAGTTGGAGAAAATTTTGACAAAAAACAATTATCTTTGGTTGAAAACAACTTCCAGCATGGTTATGGACGAAACCGTGTCTATCTTAGAAAGTTATAAAGAGATCCAGAGATCCACGATCTCAAACATGGGCATCTCCTAAATTGTCTTTCAACTTTATAAAGTTATAAAAGGATCTATTATCTCAAAAAATAGATGTGTCTCAAAAGATGCCTCATGGTTTCGATTTATCTGTAAGTAATATGGTGTAATTCACCATTATGTCTTAGAGCATGTCCATTTAAAACCCTAGTTTTCATATTTTGTATTTAAGGTATGTTTCTTTTTAATTAGAATAGTTTTTATATGTTTATTTATTGACAATCGTCAAAGCTTCTTTGTTGTGTTCTTTATTGAACTTTGAAATTATCAAAGATTTTTTTCTTTGTGGCGTTCAAATAATTTGTGAATTTGGTTTTTAATTTTTATAATTAACCTTTATACAAATTTTTTAGCTTTCTTAGGTTTGAATCAAACTTGTTCATGGGTTCTCTAAGGTATTTTCCTAGTGGTTTTACATTAGTTGGTATCAGAACTTGACTCTAAATTAAATGTGATTATCTTTTAATTTTTTTGTATCAGTTAGATCTATTCTATTTTCTTGTCTAATATTTCATTTTTCTTATGATTCCGTAATTCCTTTTATTAAATCTGCTTCTTATTTCTATAGTGTCAAAAAAAACAAATTATGTTATCTTCTTACTTAGAATCTTCCTATTTATTCTTCTTGTGCTTGGTATCTTCTTATTCAATTTATTTGTTTCATGTCATTCATACTAGAATATTCAAGTGGTTTTGAAATAAACAAAAAGAAACTAAAAGAAAAGAAAATAAGAGAAAACAAAAAGTAGTGTAAGAATGGTGAGATACAAAATTGTCCCCAAATATAGTTTGAAATCTTTGTTAATCTTTCCTAGTTTACTTGAATTCCTTATTTCTTACTCAACCTATATCTATTTTCTCTTCTTAATAATAATTCATGGGTTTTTGTACTTTAAAAGGTTGAATTATTATTTGATTTTATATAGTTCTTTAAATAACTTGTGAAGGAAGCAAAAAGTAGTTAAAAGACAAGAGAGTGAAACATGAGTGATTTGAGTGACATTAATTAAGAAAAATGTATGAGAGATTTTGTAAGAAATTATGAATATTATTTTGCTAGTTAAATCATATGTGATTAGGATAAAGGGAAAAGGAAGGACAATATGTTCATACTTTAAGTTTTGAAGCAATAGCTTGAATGCATGAATATGATGTTTATCGATATTAGAAATCAATTTGAGTTATAAGATATTGTCATAGCAAATTTGAAAAGGTTACAATCATCATAAATTCCTAATGCATGTCAATAAGGAGAGTTATCCAAAAAGATTTCGATAACAATAAAGAAAGAGATGACTTGTATGATGATTACTAATCACTAAGAAATAATATGAACATACTTATATATCAAGGTGATTGAAAAGACAAAAGGTCGTAGAAGGAAGCCTAAGCAAGATGGAAACCTTAGGAATATTAGATGAAGATTTAATCATTTTGATAGTGAAATGACTCTAACACCTACTTAGAGTAGGAAAAGGAGATGGAATTGGTTTTTTTACTACCACTATTCCATTGAAGAGAAACATATAAAACTTACTATTAATGAGTTTATTGATTATACTATTATTTGGTGGGATCCTGTAATAAATAGGCGAGGAACTATCATAGTTATATCAAAAATTAAAATGATGTGAAGGCAATAAAGAGCATATGCTTTATCCAGAATCACTACTATAGGGAATTATAACACCTCACTCAAGGTTTGAAGAGTCTAAGAAATACCTTAAGTAGGTAGAGATTACAATGATTCGACCTCATAGAGGAGGGTAAGGAAGCCATTATAGCTAGATTTCTAAATGGTTTGAATCATGAGATTGGGAATATGGTATATTATAACATTATGTGGAGTTGAAAAATATAGTTCATATGGCTATAAAGGTGGAGAGGTAAATAAGACACAAGGAATATCTAAGTACTCTATTAGTATTAGTGATTCTTAGAGGCCCAGTTAGGAAGAGGATGATAAGGGGGCTTTTGAAATAAAAAATGAGCTACCTAAAGCTAAAGAAGATATTTAAAATAAGGAAAAAGGTAAAAACTAATTATAAATCCTCTTAAAATAAAGATATTAAAGGTTTGTATATAACAAAAATAGGCATATTTTCTTGGAGGATTATAAAACCCATTACCTTTAATACCTAAGCAGGTCTACAAAGACCAATTGAGATTGATAAGAAGAAGAATGAGAGTAAAAAAATAAAGAGGGAATATAAATAATGTTATTTATACTAACCAACCTATATGTGCACCTTTATACAAAGAGACCTATGTTTCTTTTAATATAGATGAAGATTTAAGGATGAATCCTTTAAAGAGTGGGGATATAATGCCAGCACCATTCGTCTAAGATGAGGGATCCATTGCATACAGACATGGAGAGATAAGAAAAGTTGGAGTTAGAGGAAATTTGGAGGCAAAACACTTATCTTTGTTTTAACAACTCCAATACATTGTAGGAATTATGTCTGCAACTTCAATATTAAGGCTTTACAAAGTGTCAAATATCACCCAATTATTAACTAAGATCTCAATTATTTATTACTTCACTCATTGTTGGTTATTACCTTTTCAATGTCATTGAAGCAGAAAGGCTGAGATGTAAATTCACCATAGGGTAGTAAGTTTCTAAATACTTCTATAAAGTAACACATCTCTATTTTATGGGCAATAACCAGTACTTTTATCTTTTAATGGAACCCTAGGATTGCGATCCTTACTTAGTATGATGGTATAAGTTTTACTGCTTTTCTATTCCTACTTTTAAGTTTTACATTTTTGAAATGCAAGGTGCATCGTTTGGTTTCGTTGGATTCATATGTGGACTTATTGGCCATCTTATCTTTTTATTTGTTTCTTGTCTCTCCTTTTTTACCAAAACTGTTATGTCCCAAATGTTTCGTGGAATTTAAGGGTAATGGGCTTGACACAAGAAAGTACGTAGTAGGAAAAGATACTTAAATAATATTACTTTTGTTAATACAATTTGATGATACTTAAATAATGTTACTTATATAAAGAATGCTTTACATTTTGAATTAATAATTTTTCTCTATAACTTAATTTGATAGTAATAAGAAAATAAATTACAACAAAAATCATGTTAAGATATTATATAACAAACATTACAAATTGCTCAATAACATGGATTACACAAAAAGTTGCAAGAAGCTTTTGACAATGTTTTCACACGCTCATAGTTAAAAGATTTTTTCTTACAAAATTATAAAAACATAGTTAAAAAAACGTAGCAAAAAATATATAACTTCAATAACATAAAACGTAGCTAAAAAGTATTCGCTTCATTTTGAAAAATGTAGTAAAAATAGTGTTTATGATTATGAGAAACGTCTCGTAAATTTTTTTTTAAACAGGAAATTGGTGATGTTTTCAACGATGATAAATACTATAAGACCAATATATACTAATTATAAGGTTACGTAGAAAAAAAAAGGTATAAGACATTATCAACAATAAAATTATTTATTAACAAATCTTTTAGATTTTAGAATAATAATATTCGGAAGATTTCAACCATCCACATTGACAAATAGATTGTATTTAGAAAACCATACAAGAGTATAGAACCAAAACAATAAAATTACTACGGTTTGGCCAACCAAATTGAATAAATTTGACATAATAATTATAAAAATAAAAATTAACTTATAAACAAAAATTTTAACTTAAAGGAGCATTCTATGTTTTAAGATTAAAAGAATTAGCATAAGCTAGGACTTGATTTAGTTATCCCGAGAAAAAAATTTATTTAGGAAGGTGTCAAATACACATTATATAATATACAAAAAATAAAAATAAAGTTGATAGTGGTATAACTTTAATTTTCCGGCAAATGCAATAAATATAAATAATGGCAAAAAAAAGAATAGTTTAGGTATTTCTTTTCTTTTATAAGTTGAATGATTGAAGTTTTACATTATCTCATTGTCATCACGCTCAACCGAAATTCTGCAACAAAGTGAAGTTTAGGAATGTCTGATAATATGCAGCCTTATTCCTATATAATAAAGAGACTATTTCCGATAGACCCACACGTAGATGTGACAATAAAAGAGTTATGCAGGTTAAAAAGTAAATAATTGAAACTAACATGTTAAAAGATTATGTAAATAAAATAAAAAATACATGAATAAAAAAAATAAAATATAACCAGAGAATATACTGAGATGATGTCCAAATCTACTAGTATCTGATAAGCTACAAAAGCTAGCTCTTCTTGTCTCTAGTCGGACTAGAAGTTATTGCTCAGAAACCCTGTGAGTATGGCAATATTACGGTTTCAGACAGCTTGGCGGGATCCTTCTCCATACGCCTGTCCTGAAAAGCCTAGTTGTAGGACATATAGACTTGTTCACGACTTGCAACTAGAAGAGATATATAGAACATTGGATTGGACTTCCTACACGGTAAATACTTTGAGTGCGTGTTAACGTAAATATCTTCTAATGACTTACTCAACTGTTTTGGTGAACTTTAAAGGGTATCTTTTATCCTTATCCGATCACGCCAGACTTTTCTATTTCTAGCCACTTCCTCAATAAGGGCCAGCTCTGTCATATCTTTCTTGATTACCTTCCTTCAGTTCTTATATAGCCTTCTTTTCCTCCTCTTGTAGTCCCTAAGGGTTATTTGTGCTAATCCCTTTTTGGGTTGTTTCTAGATCAAATCACTTTTGCAGTTTAGATTGAATCCCATCGAAATGAGCTTAATCACAGAAGAAATACAAAGACTAAAATCTTGCCTTGTGCTTTGCGCATGCATCAATCAACCGAATCATCACCGGCAGTTGCAAACACACTTTTTCTCCACCTTAAATAAGGTCTAATTATTTGTCTATTTGAGTGCAAAAGTAGCCATATCAAAGCGTTTCATACTCTTTACCTGAATAGGTAAATGTCTAGTTACTAAAAAAAAGACTAATTAAGGTTGAAATGTAATGACAAAGTAACGTAACAAGGGTAAAAAGATTATATATACGTATATGTAGTAGTTAAAATTTATTATTGATACAAGTTGACTTGTAGGAATAAAGCTGCGTGCTATCAAACTTCTTCAGACCCCCTTTAATGCAGAACTCAGACTGAATGTAATAATAATGAAAAGTTGAACTCATAAATTAGCGTTGTGGCAAAGAAGAGGAGATCATTGCAACCAAAAAAGGCAAAGAACGCATGACCCTATATATCAGACTCACACATGTCTTCCCCCGTTCCACATTCACAGGATTAATTGCAGGTCACGTATTCTTCTACCCTACTTAATATAAGGAGGACAGAAATTAGCAATTATTAGTATTTTAAATTATATACTGTTAAAACATTCCTATATTATTCTCTCAACTTTTCGAAGCAGCGGTTTGCAACTTCTCAACATCGAACTTGACAAGCTTGAATCCGTGAGCCTAATAAACCATAAACAGCTTCACTTGGTTTCATCTCTGTCAATCCTTTTCAAAGGCCAATGTTAAAATATAAATTTCTGAAAAATCTATCGTGGGAAGATCATCGACATTAGGAACTAAGCAGTTGGAAAAGAGAGTAAGATTAACTTAAGGATCTACGTGGTGTAGGTTCTTTACTTTACAATAATAATTTAAAGAGCTTGAAGATAACAAGAAGAGATCCCTGGACTATCAGGAAAATGTAAAACAATGATGTTTTAGGTTAAATAAAAATTGCAGTACATTCTTTTCTCATTTGGGGGCAATATACGGAGATACAATTACATTTTGGATAGAATTCTATTCAAAGAAAAACTCTAACATACTCCTATTTTTATCCAGATTATATTTATCCTTGTATATTTATCCAAATCACAAATCACATCCACCCTCTCCCTCAAGTTTTACCATAAATATCCAACATACCTAACTTGCCAATCACATTATGAAACACACTTTTTGAAACTAACTTTGTAAGTACATCAACAAATTGATCTTCAGACTTGACAAATCAAAACTGAATAATCTTTTGATCTAACTTCTCCTTGATGAAATGTCTACCAATTTCAACTGCCATTTAAAGAGCTTGAAGAGATGGTCTGATAACAACAAGAGATCCCTGGACTGTCAGGAAAATGTAAAACAATGATGTTTTAGGGTAAATAAAAATTGCAGTACATGCTTTTCTCATATGGATGTAATAGAGATACAATTACACTTTGGATAGAATTCTATTATAAGAAAACTCTTATATTTTTCCAGTCTAACAGATTATATTTATCTTTGTATATTTATCCTGTCTAATAGGTTATATTTATCCATGTATATTTATCCAAATCAACAAATCACGTCCACACTCCCCCTCAAGTTTCAACATAAATATCCAACATGCCTAACTTGCCAATCACATTATGAAACGCCCTTTTTGAAACTACTTTTGCAAGTACATCAACAAATTGATCTTCAGACTTGACATATCAAAATTGAATAATCTTTTGATATAACTTCTCCTTGTTGAAATGTCTATCAATTTCAACATGTTTGATACGAACATATTGTAGAAGATTTTGTGCAATATCAATAACAGCTTTATTATCATAATAAAGATTTATAGGTTTTGTATGCTCAATCCCCAAATATGATAGAACATGTTTAACCATAGTAATTCACATATTCCATGAGCCAAACCTCGAAACTCAACTTCTACACTTAACCTTGCAACAACCTTTTGTTTCTTTCCTTTTTAAGTTACAAGATCTCCTTCCATAAAAATAAAATAATTAGATGTAGATTTTCTCATTGTTTAATCACCTGCCCAATTCGCATCCATGTATCATTCAATGTTGGAAACACTCTTCTATGAGAAGAATAAACCTTTTCCTGGAGAGCCTTTCAAGTACCCTAAGATTCAGTATATTGCATCCATGTGTTCTTCACTCGGCTGATTGACTAACAACACTCACTGCATATGCTATATCTGGGCTAGTATGAGACAGATAAATTAACCTCCCAACTAACTGTTGATAGCGCACTATATCTATTGGAATTTGATTTAGAAAAATTGCAAGCTTATGATTCATTTCCATAGGCATTTCAGCTAGTTTACAGGCAAGCATTCTAGATTTAGTCAAGAGGTCAAGTACGTATTTTCTTTGTGACAGAGAAATTCCTTGATTTGTCCTTACTACCTTGATACCTAGGAAGTATTTAAGTTGTCCTAGGTCCTTCATTCAAAATTAAGTGGCTAAGTGTTCTAGTAAGAGCTTCATCCCTTCACAATCATCTCCTCTCAATACCATATCATCGACATACACAATTAAAACTGTTACTTTACCTCCTTTGTGTTTTATAAATAAGTTATGATCTGCACCACTTTGTTTATAACTAAAAGCTTTCATTGTCATTGAAAATCTCCTAAACTAGGCTCTAGGTGTTTACTTGAGACCATACAATGATTTTTTCAACTTGCAAACTTTATTTCTATTTAATGAACCAAGCTTTATACTTGGTGGCAGCTCCATGTATACCTCTTCTTCTAGATCCTCATTAAAGAAAGCATTTTTATCATCAAAATATTTTAGGGGCCATTCTTGATTTGTTGCAATAGGGATGAGAATGCGAATTGTATCTAGCTTGGCTCTTAGTGCAAAGGTCTCTTAGTAATCTACACCATACTTTTGTATACAACCTTTTACAACCAGCCTTGCTTTATATCTGTCTATGCTCCCATCAACCTTGAGTTTCACAGTATATACCCATCTACATCGAATTGTTTTCTTTCCTTTAGTTAATGAAACAAGGTGCTAAGTAGAGTTCCCTTGCAAGGCTTCTATCTCTTCATTCATTGCCTTAGTCCACTTTGGATAATTTGAAGCTTCCTACAAATTACTAGGAACAGAAACACTAGATAATTGATTAACAACAAGTGCATATGACTCAGACAATTTTTGAGTAGAAACATGATTGTTGATAGTGTATTTGACATTGGAGTTAAGATTAGGTTCATATTGTTTCTTTGTACAAATTTATTTAATCTTTATGGATATCTCGAAAGAGGAACAAGAAATTCATTACTAGAATTATTAAATACTGGACTTGAGATTACCTGAGAGTTGTCATTTTGGATATTTTGGATTGGACCTTTGGTTGGTGGTTTTAAAGTAGGCAAGTTTGTATTACTAGGTTGTTCTTCATGGCTGTCATTGTTATCAACTTCTTCTAGTTCTGAGAACTCATCTGCATTTCTTGGAATATCGACAACTTTGTCCAGTTCTAAGTAGTCATTTGCATTTCTTGATATGCCTTGTAACATATTCTCTCCACCAGCATTTTCTCCCTGAAGGGAAAACGTTGAAACTCCCCTTGAATAAAATGGTTATACTCTTGAAAAAATGCATCCAAGGTTACATGCAATTTTGAGTTCGAGGACCATAACACCGATACCCCTTTTGAAAATCTGAATATCCAACAAATACACATCTTTTTGTACAAGGATCAAGTTTAGTTCTCAAGATCTTAAGGATATGAACATATGCTATACGACTAAAAAATCTAGGTTCAAGGTTGGGGAGATGAGGAATTGAAAGTAAGTATTGCATTTTCTGTTGAGGATTTTGAAAATCTAAAACCCGAGATGGTGATATATTGATGAGATAAACCGCAGATTTTACTGCTTCTCCCTAATAAAAATGTGGCATGTTCAACCCAAATAGAGAAGCACAAATCACATCTAATATTTGTCTATTCCTTCTTTCCACTAAACCACTCTATTGTGGAGTATAAATGTATGAAGTCTGATGCCAAATTACAAGTTGATTCAAAAAATTTCCAAGAGTGGCATCTATAAATTCCATGGCATTATCAGTTTGCCCTACTTGAATTGGTTTCTGATATTAAGTGCTCACCATGTTTTGAAATTCTCGAAATGTAATACAAACATCATTTTTTTGGTAAGTAGTGACATCCGAGTCATACGTGTACATTCATCAATGAACGTAACAAAATACTTAGCCTTAGACAATGAAGGAATTTTTTACAGATCCCTATATATCCGAATTTATAACTACAAATGGTTCAGAACTTTTATTTAAACTAGATAAATAAGGAACACTGTAACATCCCCTCACCTAGTGTATAAGTGAACAGTGACATATGCATACATGCATATATGCACATGCATAATATGA
>JAOTAY010000003.1:26813905-26844930 GCA_025629805.1 Erythroxylum baracoense | reverse complement strand
TTTTGGCATAGTACATGTATTAGGTTTGATATGTACAGTTTGTACACTCATGTATATACAGATGTTTTGGAGTAATATAAAGCGGATTTTGGTTTTAAAAATATTGTGAATTTCATTTACTGGTTCTTATTCTTTTAATGTATGTGATGCCATGTGGAGTTCGATAGTAATTACACGTAGCGCTCCGTTATCTTAGGTTATGTGTCGGAATGACCTACGGGCGTTCCGGTACGTATCCTAGGGTAATGGGGGGTTACAAACACAATGGCTTTTCGCTAGTTTACAAACATCATAATAAAAATATGAATCACTTAAGTTTGAAAAAAGATGGGGTTATAATTTTCTAATATATCCAAAAGAAAGATGACCCAATCATCAATACCATAATAAGACAATTGCTCATACTTTTTCTTGACTATTAGTCTAATATACATGACTAAAGTTTTGTCCTCCATTCTCCATTAATTCCAAGTAATATAGTTTGCCTCATTTAACACTATAACCAAGAGTCTTCTAGGTCAGAATATCCTAAAAAACAAAATAAAGGCCAAACAATTACAATACATTTTAGAGGTGAAGTAATCTACCCAACAAACAAGAGATTATACTCAAAGGATGGCACGACTAAAACTAAATTTGGTGTAAGAGAATTAGACAATGTAACAAATCCTTGCCTAATAATAGAGCATATAGTACTATCAGTTGTGGAAACAATGGATTGAGGGGATGGAATGATGGACTATAATTAGCTAGAATCTCTACTCATGTGATCATATGCACATGTATTAATAATCCATATATTTTTCCTAGAAATTATAGAGGAAGCATTTACCGTACTCACATACTTGAATGAGTAATATTTGCATGGACACCAACGTTTCCTCTCTTTTGGATTCCACTTCATCCATAGTTTTCACCATAGCCTTTTCAATAGCCCTTTTTCATGATTTTTTTGAAAACCAGTCAGGATAGCCAATAATTTCGTAACAGTGTTATTTAGAGTGACCTATTTCACCATAATAATCACACATAAAATTGTTAGACCTTCCAGTGGATTAATTTTTGTGATTCTTTCCTGAACAAGATGATGATCCTTATCGGTTTTGATTAGCCAACAGTTCTGAGTGTTCAGAGATTGAGTGAGATCCTCCCATTATTTGTCTTTATTGGTACTCTCTCCTACATATGCATATGAGCTTTCCAAGTCAAGTTTTTGGTCTTTGTGTAAGATTTCTCCCCGAACCTGATCAAATTCAGAGTCAAGTCCACTTAGGAAAATGTGAACTCGGAGCCTAGCCATTGCTGAATGTAATTGGACTATTCCTTCAATAGTCCCTTCTTGAGAAGTTGACTTATGATCAATGTCCTGAAAAATAGCCACAAATTCATTGTAGTACGTTAATAATGATCTACCATCCTATTTAGTTGAAAAAGATTTTGTATTCAATTCAAAGAGATGGGTTTCATCATATCCCTCATAGAAAGTTTTTAACATTGCCTCCTATATTTCTCTGGCAGTAGAAAGACAAATAAATCATTGCATTAGAAACAAACTAATTGAATCAATAAACCAACTTTTCACTCTTTGATTTTTAATAATCCATGTCTCAAATTTTTGTTCTTTTAGGTGTAGGTTTTTTTGCTGCTCCATTGAGATATCTAGCCTTATTGCATGCTCTTATTCGCATCTCCATAAGTTAAGACCATAATAAGTAATTGGTCTCATCGAGTATAATACTTGATGGAAAAGTAAAGTGGTCTTGTTGGATGATAATTGGTTGTGTTGGTGGGTTATTTGTTATTGCAAGAATAAGAGATCCCCTAGAGTCCATTTGGTTTTTTAGTATAGGTTCCAAAAGTTTTGGTGGGTATAAAATCAGAGGGCTGACAACAGGGGGCTGAGACATGTGTTAGTGTAATGCAATGATGGTGGGTGTAAGACTATTGCAATGTTGGTGGAGTACAATTTGTGTGGTTCAGTGCAGCTATGGTCGTTAACGCGTATTGTGCTAGTTTGAAGGAGTGTTGATACATTACAACCCTGATATGATGTTGTGCAACAAAGTGGGATGCTGGAAGTTTATAAGAAATCAAATGCAAATAGAAGTAAGTGGCGGTAGTCACTGCTTGGCTATTGTGTTGCTATGATTGGTAAATTGGCAGTGTAAAGTTGCTTAGTAGCCACTACTTAGCTATTGTGTTGATGCAACTAGAGAAATTTGCAGCATAAAGTTGCTTGGTTGCTAGCTGGTAAATGGACAGGTAGTTTATGTGTAAATTGGACAGTGACTGGAACACCCTAAATAGGCAGCGGATACGCTACGTGATACTGGATATGCTTGGAGGTTAGGTAACAATATACTGTGACACAATGTTATTTTACTTGGAGTTCTTCTGGTTCATTTGATGCTATGTTGTTTTACGATTTTGAGTAAACGAAGAGCACGCTCTTCAAAACAAAGCAAAAATTCGACACTACTCTGATACCATGTAAAACAATGATGTTTAGGGTAAATAAAAATTGCATTACATTTTTCTCTCATATGGAGGCAATACATAGAGATACAATTACACTTCGGATAGAATTTTATTCTAAGAAAAAAATCTAACAAACTTCTATGTTTATCCAGTCTAACATATTATATTTATTTTTGTATATTTATTCGGTCTAACAGATTATATTTATCCTCGTATATTTATCCAAGTCAACAAATCACATCCACAAGGAGCAAAAAACATCCTCAAGAGATTGTTAATAACAAGATGTACTAAGGACGAAGGAGGGACAAACAAAATGAATAACGAAGTTCTCAAGAGATGTTGATAACAAGAAGTTCTAAGGGAAATAAAAGGGCTAACAACACCTTTGAGCCTAGAGAATTACAAACCGGAAGCAAATTTCCTCTTAAGTCATCATTAGTGAGAGGGCGTAGAGATCCCATCATGCACTTTGATGTAACGAAAAATAAAGCCCATATGATCTTCAACAACATTTTTATATAAGAGATTGTGAATGAGTCATCTTTAACACACCACACTATGACTTTAACAAGAAAGTCTCCCTTTAGTCTAGCATTTAGAGAAAAGGCCTTGGTCTTGATAAAGTTGGATGTATATTCATAAAGAGCCAATAAGGAAGCCTTAAGAAATGAAATTGACCTTTTAGAAGAATGAAGAGACACCTCCCTTATAAAGAATACTATATACAAACAAAGGGTAAAGAAATATAACGTCAAAAAGCCAAACACGTAAGATTTAAAAGAAATGAATCTAGTTGCAAGGAGAACTGACGCGTAATATAGAGCTAAAGCTAAGAGAAAACTTGCCCAAAGTAATTTAATATGTTTATCATTGGAGAAGTTATATGATCAAAAACTTAAAAATTGTCTTATTTTATTGAGCATGAGATTTTCTGATCTGAAATGGAAAACATTTGCACTTATATTATCAGTAAAAGCTTGTCTTTTGAATGTTCATATATAGAGAACTATGAACTATGTTCAAATTGCTTAACTAAGATGTTATTTATTTGAGGAAAAACACACTTATAAGAAGCAAATCTGTCATAAGATCACTTAACTTAGATGTTTTTATTCTAAAGTAAAATGCATTAATAAAAAGCATAACTCTATAATATCACTTAACGAAGATGCTATTATTCTAAAGAAAGACACAACCTTAAGATGCAAGTTTACCATAAGATTATGCATCTAAAACCTCACTCTAAGGCAAAAGGCACCCTTAAGACTATATCTTCCATAAGGTCACATAAATAATATACTATTAATTAAACTACAAACAATAAAAACATTCCTATATTATTCTATTAAATGAGAAACTAACTTTATCATCAAAGTATTAAAACCAAAGCAATTTTTGATAGTTTCTAATACTTCTCAACAACAAACTAGACAAGTTTGAATATGTGAAGAACCTAAACTTGTAAACAAGAGATCTATTCAAGCACCCACAACCATTTTCTAAGAGTGTTTTTGAATTAGGTTTATAAATCTATGCAAGTAAAGAAGTTGAACGTGTTAAATTCATTTAAACCAAATCAAATGATCGACCCAAAATTATAGTAAAATTCGGATTGCTGAAAGCACATACAATAATTAAAAGTTGAAATATAAAGATAATTATTAAGTATCTACCATATAAGAATGTAATCAAATGGAAATTGACACATTAAAAGCACGCAATTTTTCCTTATCCCCAGTAGCTAGCTTTTGGTTTTAGTTTTCCTTTGTGTCAATTTATAATAATTTACTAGGTAGCACGTCTATTCAAGTACCATATATAAATAAAAATTAATCTATATAATCTAAAGAAAAGTAAGGTCAAATTAGTGATAAATTTCAAATACATCATTTTGATTTTTATTTAAAGCCCCTTTTCTATTATTTAACTTGTATCATCACAAAATGAGCACCACACCATTATGCACACGAGGTTCTCTCATTCTACCTCACTGCTTCTCTTTTATATATGTAAAAATGTTAATGGAAGGAGATCTTTGTTTCATTACCTAATCATACCTTTTGTAGCAAATGATGTCTACTTACTCCGTCAATTTCTAGGTTCCACGTCAGTTACGGCTATTTTAGTATTGCTTATTCCTTTAAAACTCTGTATTATTACTCAATATTTATTATCAATTATATTATTATTAGATTATGTATTTTAATTCTAATTATTAAAATTTGTCTTATATTACAATGAATTAAACTATTTTTTGATAATATCCACTAAACCTTATTGGAAGTTTCTGTATTTATTAAAGATGCAAATTTTAAATTTCCCTTAAAAGCGGGAAATTATTTTTGGTTTCTCCTGAAAATCACCCCTTTTAAGATCTTTCCGTATATAGAAGGAATGAGAAATAAACGTATAGGCAGAGGCATAACTAACACACACAAACAAACAATCATCCAAGAAGGATAAACAAGAAAACAGGAGGAGGCAAAAGGCATGAGGAAGAAGGAATGATGGACTAATGCCAATTAGCTAGCATTTAATGCAAATAGACAGTCGTAGCTTGTAATTAAGTAATACCCAAATATACTTACTTGCTATATATGTGTATATATGTATGGTAGTACTTCTTCTCACATACGAGCTAGCTGTATGTCTGTATCCTCTCTCTCTTATCTTTCAAGCTTCTTCTTCACATACATACAGATGATGATGAGGCCCAGGAGTAGTCCTAATGGCAATAGCAGAGTGAAGACGTGGGTAGTTTCTTCACAGGCAGTTACGAGCATGTTGTTAGTCCAATTATTTGCGACCGGAATGCAACTGCTTTCCAAATTCATACTCACTAATGGAACTTTTGTCTTCGCTCTTATGACCTACCGTCATATCGTTGCTGCTCTTAGCGTTGCTCCTTTTGCTTTCTTCTTTGAAGGGTCCGTCCCACTCCCATCCATACTCTTTCACTGTTTCTTTCTCTCTCTCTCTCTCATATATATATATATGATCATTCCTCTATCTTTCCCTATGATGATGATCCGCTAGCTATAGCTATATATTGATTAGACGACTAATTCATATTCTGATTTTCCTTTTGTTTGATTCCAGAAATATCATATACAAGCTGAACTGGTCCATTTGCTTCTGGCTTTTTGTTAATGCCTTGATTGGGTATGTTATGAATACCCATTCTGTTTGTTAATACCTCATATGCTTGTGTATATATTATGCCTACTCGTAGAGGGATGCAGAAGATGATTAACTCACCTCAGTATACAATTCTATATCTTAACGAAATTAGTTAGATATGGATATCCAGTTATCCTTGCCCATCTCAATGTAAAGTGCATCTACCTGTAATAAACTCACACGCATATTAATATACTCACATGTAGGATAACAACGGCGATGGGTCTGTACTACTATGGTCTCAAAGACACGGATGCTACATATGCTGTTTACCTCCTTAACTTGATTCCAATAGTCACTTTTATCTTCTCCGCTATCCTCAGGTACGCCATGCTTTTATTTACTTCAGTTTTTGGAAGCCAAAAAAAGAATAAGAGAGAGAAATGTGATGGTGGTGATGCAGAATTGAGACAATAGGACTGGATAAAAGAGCAGGCAAGATCAAGTGCTTAGGAGCAATGTCATGCGTAGCAGGCGCACTCACAACTGGCCTTTACAGAGGAAAATCATTTTGCATATCTCCTCATCATCACCTTGTCAGTCACTTTAAGATCCATGAATCTGGGGCTCATCGACTCCGTGGATCTTTGATGCTGCTTGGGAGTTGCTTCTCATATTCTGCTTGGTATATATTGCAGGTATATCATTCATACACACAAATCACAACTTTTAATTACTAGAGAAAATCAAGCAACCAGCTATTTTACGTAATTTATTTATTTTATATATAAAAACAAAAATTTCCTTGAATGCACATTCACAGTTCCAGGTGATCAAAGCACTGCCACAAAAATACTGGGCAACCATGTTAACTTGCATCTTAGCCTGCCTGCAATCTGCGGTGATAGGTTTGTGTATAGACTCAAGAGCGAGCTCCTGGATGTTGGGGTGGAATCTGCAATTCGTTACAATCGTCTACTCGGTAAATTACTTTAAAACAAACTTTAATCAACATCACTAATTATATTTAGACATATGATAATCCAGTTAACAGAATCAAAGAAAGACGATTAAAAAATGGTTGTTACTGTAAACATTATGTTTATTGGAGAACGATTTGATTGCTCAGGGAGCACTGGCCACAGCAGCAACATTCTGTTTGATTTCATGGGCAGTTTCAAAACGAGGACCAACTTATCCTTCCATGTTCAACCCCCTCACTGTTATTTTTGTGGCCATATCAGAAGCTCTACTTTTTGGTACAGCCATCTATGCTGGAACGTAAGTACACAAAAATATTAAGTTTATATTCTCGTTAATCCATAATTAAGCAGGCACTTTGCCAAATTTATTATATACATGTTCTTTTCTCTCCTTTCTTTGCATAATGTACGTGCTGAGACATCGAATCCTGATCGTCAAGTACTAACATGCAGTTTGGTTGGGCTGCTTCTCATAATGATGGGCTTATACTCCTTTCTGTGGGGAAAGAAGAAGGAAATGAAAAGACCTCAACCAAGTCCACCAAATTTAGAGTCAGTAGCAGAAGGAAACGTAGCTCCTGATGGTTTATCAACTCGGACAGGAAGTTCAGACTCCAATATCATCCCTAAAGATAACGAACGCCACGTCTCCATCATCCCCACCTAATTTTACAAGTTCCATATACCCATTCAACGCCAGTACTAATGACGGAGTCCACGCTGAAACTTGCACTTCAAAGTTCAAACTAATGATCTCACCCTGGTCTAGTCTTCTGTTGTTAATTGCTACTACTTTCATCTAGCATGAGCTGATCCCTTACTGCAAATAACTGTACTATAAGTTTACATCCCTTTTTCTGGGATCTGGCTTTTGACTGTATACATCTTTGTCGAGGTTAGAATTAAAGCGTGGCCTCGGAGTTTTTCAACGATATTTGTCAATGCCAGAAGAATGACATTATTTCGAGGAATGAATATGGATCTTTGAAAATTTTCAAGTAGCAACTGAAGAAACCTTTCTTGCATAAATTAGCTGCTAGCTTATTATGACAAATGCCCATCTCATAAGCTAAGAAAAACGAAGAATGTCATAAGCAAAGCTAGCCCTTCCATTTTGTTCGAATCACGAGCACCCACTTCCTATACCATCTCTTAAATCCGTTGCCTCAAGTTTGAAATTGGAAACACAGAAATCTTAACAGATCAGATAGTACCTGCAAACACATCATTAGGCAAGGTAGCCGAAAAGCAAATCCTCTCGTTGTTCTGCACTTTCATCTTTTCTAGCCACTATATCATTAGTCACAATGTAACATCGTAATAGTTAAGGTTAACTAACTATTATTATTTAGCAACTATAGATGAATAGTCAAAATAAAATTCAATTACTTGAAACAACCTATTTAGCTATGAACATTTGCCTTCTATAGGTACTTCTTGAATCTTGCTATACATTACAATTAGCATACAGAAATATGCATCTTTTAGCCACTACAGACTAGACACAAACACAGTATTTAGCAACTTGCATTAGTAAACCACTGTACTTGATTTTTCATGACAAGTATTAATTTCATAAATGATACTACTCTAACTAGCTTATTTAGTTGTGAAAATATGGCATTATACATTTACTACTATAGCACAAATTGTTTAGTACATCAAAAAAGGTTAGCATACACTAAAAATCTATCAACCCTTAGTTTTGATAAATAAACAGATTCTCCTACTTTCATAACATCAGCCCAAATCTTAAAATTTGATATTAAAGATATTAACCATTTGACAACCACAAATACGCCACATAAAGTAATTCTCTTTGTTTGTTGTTTACAGAACACTTACAATTAGTTAAAGCTCTTCAATCTCTTGGCTCCAACTTAAGCTTTTTGTTCATAAAATCAAGGTACCCCTACCATGACACAAACATGTTAAATAGATTTAACTCCGATGCTATTGTGTAAAAACTAAGTTCAGAAGTGACTACAATATATGCCACAAACAATATAAGGCACAATAAATTCCTAGATATTTACCGAGGATGGATTATAGAGATACCTGAAGTATCGTAACAGCAGCAAACTTGTCAATGATAGATTTCATTTGAACTTGAGGCAAATTCAAAGGCTTCAGCATTTCTTCCTCTATCTATAAACAGAAAAATTGTGAGATTCAATAAATTAGTACTACTAACGCTTAAAGCGTTGTTCATTCTTTTACCATTATGCATGGAGGATAGTGGTTTAAGAATTATATATTTGAGGATGCAACTCATAAGCAATGAACTGTTGAGTGGCCAAATCAAGTCCTGTATCAGTTCCTAGACGTCTTTATTAGTTAAAGAAACATTAAAAATAAATTTGCTTTACCCAAGACTTCTAAATTTGTCAAATAACAACTTGAACCACTCAACATGTGTGTCATACCTTTGATGAATGCTCATATCAAAAGCGCCATAATGAATGAAATCCAAAATTTCAAGTGAAACAAGCTATGAGTTTTCACCTTTGATGTAAAGCATTCATTCCAATATGTGTACTTTACACCTTGAAGTTTCCCTGTTTGCGAAAGGTTGTCAATGAGAAGTTTGACTTGCAGAGCCTAGCAACAAAGAAAAGCATAAATTATGTCAGAATTATTTTTATTAGAATCTATAAAATATCAAAGATCAAATTGACAACACACATCAGGAGAAGGCTTCAGTCTGTGAAAAGGGTAGCCAACAACAAATCCGACCAAGGAAAGTTTGGAAATCTGGACATAAACAGGACATCAGAAAGTAGGAATAGATGAATCACAAGAAAAGGCAACTGAAATGTAAAAATCAAAACTGAATCAAAATGCCAAAGACAACACATTGCAGAAATGAGAAAAGCCTATTAAGAATAAGAAGTGATCATACATTTGAAGCGAGGACTAAGTAGCCTTGACCATATATGGAACAAAGCTGAGAATTTTTAAAATAAATCAGTCTTATCAATTTACAATTCTTTGGTGGCACATTTACATTAACTGTACCTGAGGCGACTACTCGGGGCAGATATTCCCATGAGCAAATAAAAGCTACAACGAACAAGATTTCTAAGTACAATAACTGAAATCAGGATTTTTTTGGTTTTGAAAATTGATTATAAGGCCAAAAAGAGCATGAGAAGATTAGATAAGTTGAATCAAATATGAAGTGAAAAATGATTCCATAAGAACAAGAACAACAACGATTCCAGATTATGAGAAGTAGAGCACACAATGCATTACTTCTCGAAGGTTTTATGGTTTCAACGCCATTTCCACCAACTTATTCTCCCCACATTACAAGAAACAATCAAAAGCAACTATTTAGAAAAACAAAGTATCCAAGACCAAGTATATTCACCAGAACTTCGAAGTCGGAAGCCATCAACTCAATGTTTGAACTGCTCCTCACCAAAACACTGCACAGTCAAGTTAACAATGAAAGACCCACAAGAGAAAACATAAGATATGTGTTTAATATATACCTTAGAGGAGAAGCAATTTTGTAATGTGGGTCAGAGATAGCCAGACCAACATACTTGTCTCCAACATCCAAACTCAACAATCGCCCTTTTCCCAATACATTAGACTTGAGCAAGTCATTTAACAAGGCCAAGGGCTTCATACATTTCATAGTTCTGTGAAGAAACAAAAGCCACATTCATTGGCAGTTTTAATTCTTCAAACAATTTTATACACTTGGTACAAGAACATGAAGCAACTCTATACTGCAGCCAAATTTGGGATCCACTGATGAAAACAACTAAAGCTAAAGCAAATTAAATGGCCATACCTCCTGTTTGTGATGAGCAATTACTGGAGAAACAGAATCATACATATATTCATAATTGCCATCAGAGGCAGTTGTAGAACCGTCTCATGGGAATAATGATAGTAGGGAAAAAAATATTTAAACAAATATTGGAATTGAAAGACACTAAAGCAATTGGCTATGGATTATCGTCAGCAAAGAATTGTCAAACATGAAAGGAAAAAGAAAAGGAAAATATTGTTAAATTCAGCATGAATTTCTCAAGCTACGCAAACCAGCAAGTCTCACCATAAAGCAAACCCAAAGGAAAATATGAAAAAGCATTTTACTCTCAACTTGAAGCTCCTAGTCATAGTTTGGTGATTGAATTTGCTACTGTGATAAGGCCAAATGATGATGCTATGGTTTTCCGATTTTAGGACGAATCCACAAAATGGAAACTGGTGATGGTTGTTGCAGAACACAGAGACAATTTTTAATACCAAGACTAGGGATGGTAATAGGTCGTGCCAGAATCGTCCTGGTATGATTCAGGCTTAGTCCAAAATTTTTAGTCCAATTTTTAAAACGACATTAGTTGGAGGTCCTAATCCATGAAAGTCCTCCTGTGATCTACTTTTTCTCAGAAGTTTATCAGATTTTTATGCGTCGAATAGATCAACATCAACCAAAGTTAGCCACTTCAAATTATGTCGGAGACCACCAACTGAAGAGAAGAGGAATAAACTTTCAGTTTCTAATAAGCAGACATGAATAAACTAGTGAACATGAATAATAAGCAGACTCAAGGAACCAGTGAACATTGAACGGTACCATTTTAAGGTAGAGTGAACACAAAGTGAATAAGACAAGGAAAATGCCATTGCAACAAATGTATATTCATGAACTTAAAATTGAGCAAACTAAAACAAAGAAAAACAAAACTTAGAAGAAACTGGAAATCAATGGCATATGGAACCCAGAACAACAACAATAACATAAACAATGAAGAATACAACAGAAAAAAGGAAACCAAGAGAAGAATGAACAAAGAACAAACGCAAGAGTCGGGCGATGCAAGACACCGTAATTAGGTGAATTCGTGTTTTAATGATTGACCATGGAATTATACGTGCATTGTCCGTAACTTTTAACTCACCATTAACCCAGAGACGATTGGGAAGAGAAATGGCGAGCAGGCGACTAGGCGAGCGGCGACCGACTATCGGTACCAGGCAAGCGGCGAAGAGACGTCAGTGGCAGATAGGTTTAGGGCCACGGAGAGCTACGGAACTCGGAGGTCGTGAGAGTTGACGATTGGCACGACAGGCAGTTGGGCTTTTATTTTTCTTAAGCTATCCATCAAAGCCACGGGTCTTAATTACTTAAAAGACAAGGGTTAAATGGAATGACAATTTTTTTATTTTATATTTTATAAAAATTTAATTTACACTTAATTTAATTTTTCAATTAACTCTTTATCATAAAAATTATATTTTTATTTTTATATATTTCTACATAATAATTAGGATTCAAAAATAAAATAATTATTTCTACATTGAAAACTAGGCATGCTTAACCTTTGCTACTTTTTATTAAAGTTGTTCATGAACAGTTACAAGGTGCTTGATTAACTGAAGTAGGTACTCTGTTCACAATCTATTCTTAGTAATTGACTATTCCTTTGTTTGGTTAAAAAAATATACAAAATATATAATTATAAGATTTACTTATTTCTTGAGTTTGAAGAATAGGTAAACTCACCACCCCCTATCTTTTTCTATTTCAAGTGGTTAGGAATAAAATTGAAGACATATTGAACAAAAATATTTTTAAGGAATCCACATAATTACTTAGCTATAATAATAATAATAAGAAGAAAATTATTAATAATAAGAAGAAGAAGAAGAAGAAAATTATTTATAATAATAATAATAATAATAATAATAATAATAATAATAATAATAATAACAACAACAACAACAACAATAATTATTATGATGATGAAGATGTAGTTAGTCTTGCTGTGGGGATTATTTGGATATTTTGATCTTTTTGTTAATTATTCCTTTATCATTTCAAATTTATGTTTTCAAGCTAAACATTGGCATTACATCATCGTTAGAAATTCTTAGAAATAAACTAAACTAAATAATACTCATTTCATTCAATTTCTCATTTATTCTATTCCTAAAGAATAATTATTTCATTCCTTTTATATTTCAGCAGATGAACCAAACAGCCTGTTTTAAAGAGATAATTTTGTAGAATAGGCAAAGAATGAGAGTTTAAAGATACAAAACAAAGTTGATGACATCGTGTGTCCTTGAGTTCTTTTTCACTTGATTCACATTGTTGTAAATTGACTTGATTATTTTCCATATTTGCTTTTTTATTAAAGAGGGAGAAATAAAATTTTATAAAAAATATTACTCATTTTGAATATCAAAATCCTTTAAATATATATAAAACATAAGTATAATGTTATAAAATCATGTTAAAAGTAATATTTATTTAACATGCATCAAACTCTTTCAAGCGTAAACATTTGCTTATCATTAAGCAAGTTAACTTCATCATTTTAACTAAAATAGAAAATACTAGAAAATATTAAATAAATCAAGCATATTACTAAAATCCTCCACCACTTTATCCAATTGTAAAGCCTAAAGATCATCAAAATGCTATGCAATTAACTACTTGTGTTGGTTTATAAGTCGATTTAATTCACTTTATAATCTTTAAAACTTCAATTTAAATTACAAGATTCACTTTCCTTTAGAAAACAAACATACAAAAGAAAAATGAATCAACTTTCAAACATATTTACACCCCTTATTAACATAGAACGAAACATAAAATTAAACAAAATAGGAGTATTTAAGAGCTTGTTTAAAAAGCCACATATCCTTTTATCACGAGAGTGAACATCTTGTCGCGAATACTCTCAATTACTTAACTACGTCACTAACTCAAATGGTTACTAGCACCACTCTTTAACTTTAACCTTTTTATTTGTATGAAGTTAGCATAGTAAAATTATTTGTGCTCATTTATTCACAATTTTTCATTTATCTTTTTTCAAGATAATGAAAATGCTAATATAAAGCCACATTTACTCGATGCATGTACATTTTACACAAAGAATGTCAAGATGCTAAGTATTTATTCTCCTAATTCATAAAACAAATTGAATTCAGTTATTCACTAACTTGCATTTCTGGTTACCTGGACAATTCAAGTCGCAAATTAGATGATCTCCCTCACGCTGTCTACTAGATCAACCTCCCATAGAATGTCTCAGTCCATTTATCTAGTCACCTCAAATTGTTTTGTATGGAGGGATTGGAATCACTTCAATTGGGCGTTAGTGGTAAAGTGAAATAATGGGTGGTCTAACCACTCATGTGCCTCCTAAGACACAACTAGAGGTGCTAATGGTGGGACCTTCAGTGCTGGCTATCTCATTAGGGTATGAGTCATAGGAGCAACAATTTGCAAGGTGGATTCAGAGGCATCGACTCTAGGCCTCTTGTGCTAGGGCTGCCTTATCAAGCTCTTAGGTGGGCATGGTGGTCGTTGTCTCATCACAATCCTATATCCTAAAATTAAACAAAATATGAATCAACAATTAGAAAAAAAAATGAACACTATGTATACATAAATTTCGAGTATAGGGCATTGGATATGAAACAGATAAATACCCTATAGGAAATCATAAATGCAATGCATGTACACTTAAAATATGTGATAACGACTATAACATTCCCATGTTTATGTTTTTGTCATTAATGTATGATGTAACTAACAACTCTCATCCCATCTTGTAAACGTACAAAATCAAGACAATTAAATTCTACATATTAAACTATCATAAATTTTTGAAAAATTGATAGTCATCAAACTATGTATCAAATTTATGTATAAATACACAAAGATAAGTGGTAAGTAAACTCAAGTAAGTATGGGTAAATTTACGCAATTTCATATTTTCCCTAGCCTAACCTAGGAATTCAACAAACCAATACAACAAATAAAAGAAATTATAGAAGCCAATATAATTCATACTAACCATAAATTACACACATAGTACATAATTCATCCAAATTATTTTCTTAGTAGCCTAAAAGTCATGCATAATGGTTATTTAGTCAATTAAAAGAACAAAACATAATTCATAATTGTAAATAATCTACAATGCATTAAAATATTAAAATAAAAAGTGAAGTAGGATGAATGGATCTTAGTAAAAAATTAATGGAGAAAGTATAAAGATAATTAGTAAGCTACTCAAAATAGGGAAAGGGAAGGTTTGGAAGAGTGGAATTCCTTGTAAAAACCTCTAAAAAATTTATAAATTAAGAGAAAACTAATGGAAGAGGCAATGAAAATGACAGTATGTAGTGGAAATTTCCTTTTATGATGTCAAAATATAACCAATATATAGTACTGTGTACAAGGCGTATTCTGACTTTCACAGGGCTAACATATGCAAAGCATAGGTGCATGCCATTGAAACAGGGTCAATATGAGCACATAAGAATGTTAACATAACATGAGTTAGATACGATTATAAACATATGACCATGTTATTCGAATTAAATGTGAGAAAAGAAATAAAAGTGTTAGGTTACCAATATGGGGAGGACACATTGGGGTGTATACCTCATGTTAAAAATTGTCTATTTTATTTCTTTACAATTAGACATAGGTCTCCCATAGTGACATATTATTCTTGTGTTATATATAAAAAAGTTGAAAAGTTTTAGCTGGGTAATACAAGTGGTGTCTTTGAGCCTGTTCTATATATATGTGGCATGTTTATAAATATGAGGAGGACACAATGCTGTATTACTCTCATGCTTAAGGGTTACCTATTTTGTTTCATATAAATACTTACAAGTTAATACAGGATGTGGCATGCCAGGTTATGGTATGGACACGAGATGCATATGGTACCATATATATATTATGTCCAAAACTAGCATATGTTATTTATTTTTAGCCTTCTTTAGAGGTGAACACAAATATGGGGTGAAACACAATAGAATGTCTTGAGACACTGGGACATGTATTGGCCATGTTCAAAAGTTATGCTCTCAAGATTCTTAAATAAACTTAAGGATAGGTCAACATGGGGTAAGACATGGGAATGTGTCCTTATCGCATTAAACTGAATATGTATAAAAACAGAAAGGCAGTAACTTTATAAAATTCAATAAGATATGTTCTAGATCATGATATCAACGCTAAGCAAAATAAATGACTACTAACTAAAACAACTAAAATAATCAAGTTTAAATCATGAAAATCAAATAAATGTTAGGTTACATCCTAATAAGTGCTCAGTTTTATTCCTAAGCTCGATCCTTTTTTTTTCAAAATTCAACCTGGTAGTCCCCTACTCACAGGGTGTATAATACATGGTGAATGTTGTCGCCTCCAACCAAATATAAAAAGAAATCAACTTCCTGCAACTCAAATTAATTTAGTAGTGGAAAGTATGGATTATTCCCACGAGGAATTCAGACGTTAGTAGTTACGCGATAAAAAGGGGTTTTTTTAATGTGAATTAAACATAATTTAATTAGAATACAAAATTGAAAAATAACTAATAGCAAAACAATGAGAATTTCATAATCAATAGGAATAAATCTTGGTTTCCGATTTTCTTCGTTATTGAACTTGCGTAGATCATCCCCACTAAAATTAATCAATTTATTGGTTAATCATTCATCGTGGTAAATTTCTTTACCTATTTTCTCTTATATTTAGTTAATCGAAACATGTATTCAAATTAACCCTTATTAATCAATAATCTGGATACAAAAGAAGATTTAATTAATTAATAGCTTTACGAATCAAGAAAATCAACGAACTAGACAACATATATACGATGTATATTTAACGTAGATAATTATTTTCCCTAGAATCATGTCCCTAACGTAGTAAACAAAAATCCTAGTTACTACTTTTGATTAAAAGAATTGAACGTCAACTTATTTAATCTAGCAATTGATTGAATAAAATCACAAACTAGTTATGCACCTAGCTGCAAAATCAAACAATCAAATAATAACCAAGAAAAATCATTAATACTTGATTAATAAATCAATTCAAATAAAGAATGAAAAGTCTCATAATATCCAAAGTTCAATAACTAAGATTCCATAAACCAAGAAATAAGAGTTTACTTACCCAACATCACAATTTTTCCTAACTATTTAGGGCTGTCCACATTTGGGGCGTTCTTGATTTTCTTCTGTGTTTCCTATCCAGCCATGGTCCTTATTGCTTTATTTTTCTCTTTTTCTACTGGGCGTTATCCTCCTCTATGGACATGTTTTGTTCCCCTTTTTCTTTGTTTGAGCCGCCGCCTTTTCTTCTCTATTCTATTCTACCCTAATGTTATGTTGATGTGACAAATAAACATTCGTGGCCACCTTACTGTTTTTGTATAAACCCTTAGTTGTGCGTTTTGAGCAAAACACATGATCTGCATTTTTAGTGTGTCACTGTATGTCTGCGCTTTATCTCCCACAAGCTAGCATTTTGGTGCTTCCCATGTTGCTGGCGTTTTGCATGCTTCGCTGTCGTATTGGTCATCTACTCATGAAACATGCACACATTACTTGCTTTCTGCATACTGCATATTGTTGTTTTATATTTAGTGAATTAATTCTTGGTCCATGAACAGTGTCACTTCTCCTTTAAAAACTTATGCTCACTCCTTTCTACTCTGCAACCTTCAAATGTAAGGCTAAAGCTAAAAAAAACTCTAAAAAATTCTATTGCTGACTGTCATATAGGTATCACTGCATGAAGCCATGTCTAGTTAGGTTCAATGCCTAGTTTAACTCTTTTTGTCCCAAAATGTTTGCAGTTCTTTCTGTTTGGTTCCAAAATACACCTTGACATAAAACAATATTAATTTCCATTAAGCATAACTTCAAACCTCAAAAACAAAGAAAATTAACATACAAAAAGATAGAAAATAAAGACACTAACAATATATATTTTATGTTCTCATACCATTCTAATCTTCTTCTTCTTGACAAGGTTACTAACTTTCTGGCATTCTACACAATTCCCATCAATGTGATCATTTTTTTTTCATTATTTTGTGCATAGTGCTTGTTCCTTTAGAATTTGGTGTAATTGCCTCATGTTCTACATAAGATGTTTTAGTATCAACCACAACAAAATAAAGACAATAATCTTGCTTACATACAACATGATTCATATATCTTGATTTCTTATGCTCCAACTCTTTATTCCCAACCTTTAGAGTTTGCTTCCCTTTATATACACCTATTAGGGCCTTGGAAGTGGTTATAAAAGGTTGTCCCAAAATTAAAGATATTTTTTTTATCTTCCATCATATCTAAGATCACAAAGTCTAAAGGAAATGAAAAACTTATCAATTTTTATAGGTACATCCTCTAATATACCTACAAGATTATTGATATAACGGTTTGTCAATTATAAGAAAATGATAATAGGTTTTAGCTTGCCTACCTCGATCCTCTTACAAATAAGCATAAGACTAATGCTTGCCTTTACATCATACAGAACATAAAATAAAGCTCATGTTCCCAATAATGCAAAGAATAGAAAAGCTACTAAGGCTCCTGAGTTTTGGAAGCAATTTGTTTTTTATTACGGCTCTGCACTCCTTAATCAAAACTACATCTTCATGCTTCCTTGAGCTTTCTTTTATTGGATAATATCTCCTTTAAAAACCTGTTATAAGAAGGCATCTATTTCAAAGCATAAATGAAGGGATACTAATATATAATTCTCAAAGAATACCAAAAAGTTTCCCAAATTATTTGTATAATTTTTCCTTAACCAATCTTTGAGGAGAAGGTATAGGCAGCTTGTATGGTGTAAAAGTTATCTCAAAATATTTAACCTCTATACTTATCACTAGATGGATGAATTGATAAGAAGCCATTTGTTAGAGAATATTAACATTTATTTCATTTCAACATCTTTGATTATAACACTCTTCATTCTATGGGTAGTTAGTTGGTGGAAAAATGACTAGACCCCATCATCGATAATAGATGCAATAATGACTTGATGAAGATGCTCTTACATATGGCACTGAGATTTAAGATCCTCTTATGAGTTATACTATTAAGTTCCTATTAGATGACGAGGCCACCATCTTAAGATTATATCACAACTCTATAATGGATTCTCGCTTCGATGCTCTTGAGGCTTAGATTACTTTACTTTGAGGTGAAGTTACTTCTGTTTGAGATTGCATTGAGGGCTTTTTCACATTATTTCATTCTTGCTTTCTTCATTGATGGTTGATTTCCTCATTCTTAATATTTATGAAAGAGTAATTTTAAGATATGTTTATCTCCTTATAAGTTAAGATTATACTATTTAATTTTTTTCCTTATACTTGCGGTTGAATAACAAATGGGTTATCTTTTAATCTTTGATATTTTTGTGACGCATAAGTTAGGAGGAGTCAAATGTTCACATTGGTTTAATATAAAAGATTGGTTATGGTTAATTGGTTAATTTCATTATTAACTTTTTAATATCATAACATATTTTATAATCGTTAAAAAAGGAAGATTATTAATCTAAGAGAGGTTTCAATCTATGTTTTACGATAACAAAATATAATTACTAATAATGATTTTTTTAATGATATCTTAAAGAAAGTAATATGAAATGAAGTCAAGAACCACATTATATAGACTGATAAGACTAAGACTAAAGAAGATTAAGGCACAAAAAGTCAATAAATTCATTTTTAATTTTTTGTTTTATATTTTACTTACTTTAATGCTTTAAGGCTCTTCATACAGAAGCATATCATATTTTGAAATTAATACATAAATCTTTTCAATTGTTAGAGGAATTAAGGTTTTAATTCCAAAAAAATGCTCTTAATTTTTAAATAAAATTTTAGGGAACTTTTTAAATGTTTTTGGATGAAGTTTTATTAAAGGAATGTAGTTTGATCTGTACAATTGAAAAATATTTAGAAACATGTTTAAGGTATATTAGTCAACCAATCTAGGCTAGTAGAAAACTAATACATTTTCTTTGGGCATAATGGTTGATCAATTGTTGATTGTGATCTACCAATGTCACTTGAGAGTTGGTAAAAATGTGTATTAGAAGTTGTATGTCATGATGGTCAATATTATGTTTGAACAATATGTTAGATTGTTCGACTAATATCATTATCAATAGTTGTCATAATGACTAGTTTTTGTGTCTAACGATATTTTATAGCTAGTATAAACAACAACACTTGGGTATTTAATTGTTGCATATCTTTATAACATTTGGGAATTATAATAACACATTTTTAGTAGTTTTTAATCATTAACAAGCAATCGTTCATTGTTTTATGAAGTCATAGTAAGCCTTTGAGTATTGAAGTACGCAAGCAAGGTCTATTCAAATTATAAAGATCATTTAAGGATTGTTTATCTTATATATGATTGATCTAAGAATAATTGAGGTTGTTATTCACCTTTAAGGAAGATCATACAAGGGTTTCTTTTTACCCAAACAAGGATTAATGGAAGGTGGTTCCTCTTTACCTAGTTGAAACAAGAGTTTAGTAGAATCTAAGAAGAAACTTTACGAGTGAATCTAAGCAAGGATTATTTGTTGAAACATTATAAAATTTGTTGGTAATTTCTCTTCTCTACACTCTTTACTTTATTCTTAGCTATTTGTTGAGATTGATTAAATTTTCGTCTCATATCATCATTCAATTTAAAATCAATCAATTTTCATTTTTAAGTAGCAAAATTTTTTTTAAAGTCATCAACCCCTAATTTACCCCCCTTTTAAATGTCATTAGAGACCAAAAATAAACACAAATATAGAGGGTAAGCTTTTGATTTATTGAAAGGTAGTATGTTGAGAAGGTTAGCCACTGGGTTTGAAAGATTTTGGTGATATTATTTACTTAAGATTCTCAATTTTTATAATTGTTTAGTGCCAAATGAAACTCCACTAGGGTTATTGATTGCATAGAAGAAACTTATCGGATGCTTTATACTGCCTTATAAGTTAATGTGATGCTCCTATTTATATTTAAAAAATCAATACATTAATAAAGAACTAAAATTTAGCATTTTACTAAAAATTTATTCTTGGTAAAATGGAATTAATATATGTTTACATGTTTAATTTGCTTTCATCTTGAAAAGTTGTTGAATTGATTATTAGGAAAGGATGACATAATAAAGATGATATATTTTTTTTAGCTAATAACATCATTTGACATGATGTTTTACAAGAAAAGTTTGTTTTAATTTGTTTATATGTTTTTATATTTTATTTTTAAAAATAGAAAAAAGTGTGTTATATACTATGACTTGAACTTATATGATAACGTTGCAATAATTATATTAAGTTTTTTATGTATAAAGACAAGTGTAAAGTATTTGTGAATAAGAATACAACCTTATGTTAGTTTAGAGCTTCACATTAGTTGGTGGTTATAATTGATAGAAAATAATTTTATTAATTTTTAACTACTTTATTTTATAAATCAAATATGATTATGCTGGCCTATGAATAAATTATTTTTAGTTTTTAAAGAGAGTTGGAATTATGAAATGAAAATTGGTAAATGAAAAAATAATATTTATTTAAATATTTAAATATTTTATGATTTATTATCTTTTGAAGAAATAAAATGCATTAATGTAAAGGGAAAATAGGTTTACGAGAACCTAAACTAGGTATATGTGACAAACAAACTAGGAAAAGCTATAAAAGCCTAAACTTGTAACAAAATTTTTTTTGCAAGTTTTTCATAGAAGGAATGGGATTGTCAAGTATCAATCCTTAGCATTACAAGTTACTGATGTGGTTAGGCTCCCTAAACATGATTACATCCTATAAATTAGAAATTAATAACATGTATATGCTACCAAGAATCGTAGAGAGATGTAGAGAGAATGTAGGAACATATTGATTTAGCTATAACCCTCTTCTTTTTCAACTTGTTTCGTCTTCAACCATCCATCTACAACCAATCCTCCTGCTTACTTCTCCTGCCTATCCCTATTTACTCCTCACTTCTGGTTTTGTTCCACTAGGGGTATTCCTGTCTACTCCCAGACAAAACATTTTTCCCGCTCACTTTTTCTAACCATTTTTTCACCAACACAACCTGAACCAATTGTTGTCAAGATGCTACCTTACCAAATTTAACTTCCCTCTTTACAATGATTGATCACGCAATTCCCCACCTATCTGATTTCCCCTTACCCTCAAACATTTCACCATCCTCTTCCTCTCCAACGATCCCAAATCCTACTGGACCATCTGCCACAAAAACATAGAAACAAGTAGTTGGTGACTCGTTCACCTCGACCCTAACCTTTACGCCATCGGTAGAAAATGGAGGGTAAACTCATTGTATGCTCTGATATTGCAGTCCTGAAGGAAGGTGCAAATAATTGGAAAACAACGATCGTTGGTTTCTTTTTGACCAACAACTAGCCTTTCTGTTGATAGCCAGATGAGCAAACAAACATTAGAAAACTAAGAGTCTTACAAATGTTCTTTTTTCATAGGACAATTTGATCCTCTTCGCTTTCTCCAATACTGTAGCTGCTCACAAGGTTCTTGAAGAAGGACCATGGCATTTTGGAAACCAACTAATAATTTTACAATTATGGTAGCCAAGCTTGCAACTTGAATTTATTAAGATTCAAAACTTACCCATTTGGTTTAATTTTCACAACATTCCCTTTGAATATTGGACTACCCAAGGTTTAAGTTCTCTAACTAACTACATCGGCAAACCCATATGCATAGATGAACCTACTACTACTAAGAAATGCATTAGCTATTAAGAATCTGTGTAAGCAATGCCCTCTCCAAGGAACTCTCCAATGAGATTCCTATCATGCGCCTTGGTGAAAATAACCAAATATGGGAAGATAACATTGCTATCTCCTACCATTGGAGACCCCCCTCTAAACCATAAGAAAAAAATCTGTGAGGCAACTAAGAGGAAATTTCAAATTGGAACTTATCAAGAGTTAATGAGCATTGTAGATGAAACACATTATACTGAACCTCATATCCCTCAGGATAGTACTACTACTAAAGATATCATCCGAGCACAACCTTTCTCCAAGTCATATGAATGAAACAAATTTTGCTATAGCTGTAGAAATTGTCCCTTTTAATATCTCTGTCTGACAGCTAATGAAAACTCCTATACTGAAGAGGGTGTTGATCAAATGATCATAACAAATATGCACAACCCTCAAACGGATACCTTAAATACCTCACACTCTATTACGCCTCCAAATTCTGACTCAGGTGTGTCACTTCCTCCATCTCCTTTAGTAGTTGACCCTGTCCAATCAGTTGTTGATCCTGACTCTCCTAAAAGTACAACATTAGTTGAGACAATAAACACACAAAAAGAAATTCCTAGAACCACTTCAACTGACATTTTTCATAATGTAATTTGAACGAAATCCCAAAGGAGCAATGATAAAGGCTCCAAAAACACTTATCTATAATATGTCTCTCCTAACATGGAATGTACAAGGTATTAATCGTCCATCCAAGCTTGGAGCCTTAAGAGATTTTGTAATGCGAAAACAACCTCTCATCGTTGCTCTTCTTGAAACAAAAATGTGAGTCGAGAATCTTAACAAATTACATATTTTAGGGCCACACTACAAAATGATCACAAACCATGCTCACCACACATATGGAAGAATTATTATGTGCTATATATTTAATGAAAATCAAATGGATATGTTGGCAGCCAGTGAATAAGCCATACATCTGAAAATCTCATTCTTGAAGGAACATATTGACATCAATGTATCCTTCATATACGTTAGTAATTTCCAATTTTAAAGGAAAATTTTATGGAATAACCTCAGACATATTAGCAACTCCATCACAAAGCCTTGGTTGATTTGTGGAGACTTTAACTCTACCCTCTATGCATCAGAAGCTCAAAGCCATCCCAACCTCAGGAACTTTTTAGCAGATTTCAAGGAATGTGTTGATCACATTGTGGTAACAAACCTCAATCACGTAGGACACCTCTACACTTGGTCTGATAAACAAGGTTAAAATTGGTTTATCAAAAAGAAGCTCAAAAGTGATCTTGTAAATGTTCTTTGGATGAACCATTTTCCTCACATCATAGCTACATTCAAAGATCTATTGTTTTTGGACCACACCCTAATCACAGTTGAGAACATGTTTCAATAGCGTATACAACCATCCATTTAGGTTCAACAATTTTCTTACTTACGAACTTGCTTTAATGAGGCTTGTAGGAAAGGGGTAGAGTCTTTTGTTTCATGGACAAGGCAATTTGCTTGTCTACAAAATTATTTAAGCTGAATTCAAATTGTTGAACACCGCCAAGGGACCTACAGTCTTTGCTGTTACCTCCACCGTAATTGATCTTGAACATATACAACAGAAGCTTATATCTAAGCCATTTGATCAAACATTGTTGGATGAGGAAAAATAGCTCTTTCTAAATACTTGTACGTTATGAAAAATCACTCTTTGCTTCTTCAACAGAGAGCTCGTGTTAATTGGCTTAAAGATGGGGACAGATGCACTAATTTCTTTTTTAACACAATCCTATCCAGGTTAAATCATAACAAGCTATACTCAATTACCTCTAGTGAAGGGATGATTCTAAAAAGCCCCATGGACATTCAAGTTGAAGCTGCCAAATTCTTCAACTCTTTACTTCGTACGCCTAGCTCATATGTCGCATCTCAAGCAGATTTACATAAAGTCACCTTGGCCCAAATTACACCACTTGACTTTGCTAATTTAATTAAGCCTGTCGAGGATGATGAGATTGAAAAGGTAGTTTTTAGTATGAACTCTCGAAAAGCTCCAATGCCAGATGGCCTAAATGGATATTTTCCCCAACAGTTCCCTTTTCAAGGAAATCAGTTGAACCTTCTTGTGCTTGATTTCTAAAGGTCCTAGCCCTTTTACTTTTGGGGATTACAAACCTATATCTTGCACCAACTTCCTTTATAAAATTATCTCAAAGATACTTGCCACTCAGTTGAAGGCAGCCATTGGTCCTTTAATTAATGACAACCAAGGTGCATTCTTAAAGGACCAACATATAGGGGATAATGTCCTCATTGTACAAGAATTGTTAAAGGGATACTCTAGAGCACACAACTAACCCAATTGCACCATGAAGATTGATTTTCATAAAGCTTTCGACAATATCAGATGGGAATTCTTATCGCAAATGCTGGCAGCGTATAGATTTTCAACTCAATTTATCAAGTGCCTGCAAGAATGTATTTCCTTTGCAACCCTCTCTATACTGATAAATGGAAGCCCCACCATGTATTTTAAAGTAGCCCACAGCCTCAGGCAGGGGGATCCCCTATTCCCCTACCTTTTTATCTTATGCATGGAGACCCTTAATGCCATTATCAAACAAGAAGTGCAAAACAACCTAAATTTTTGATATCAGATAAAATGTTAAAAAATTGGAGTAACTAACCTTTGCTTTGCAGATGATTTGCTTTTATTTTTCATGGAAAATATAGATTCCATTCTCACATTTAGGCAAGCTCTTGACACCTTCAAATTATACTCAGGCTTGGAGATAAAATCTACAAAAAAGTCACATCATTCTCTCCAAAGGTGCAAGCAATTTGAAGCCTCTCATAGCTGCTGTTATGGGCATGAAAAACAAATGTCCTACCATCATGTACCTTGGTCTCCCTGTGTCTACAAAATGTCTAAGCTGCCTAGACTGCATTTCTCTACTCGAAATGATCACAAAACAAGTTCAGTCATAGGTGAACAAATCACTTTCCTATACCGGTAAATTACAGCCTATTAAATCGATTCTTAATTCAATGCATATATACTGGAGCTCCCATAAATTTCTATCCCAAAGCGTCATCAAATTAATCAAACGAATCCTTAAGAATTTCTTATGGAGCCATCCAAATGCCTCTCTAGGAGTTGCAAAGGTTAAATGGTCTAATTTATGCTTACCAAAAGAGGAAGGTGGTTTCAATTTATGCCCCATCAAAATAACTAATCAAGCATTACTCCTTAAACCATTCTGGTGGATTTTGATTGACAAAACTTCTCTCTGGATCAAATGGATACACTCTTTTTTCTTCCAAGATAAATGGGCAATTCAAAAAAATCCATTGAATTCATTTTTTCTTAATCAGATCCTCTAGCTTCGAGTTAGGGTACAGCAGGAGATGTTCTACAAAATAGGAGATGGCAGATTAGTAACCTTCTAGTATGACAATTGGTCAAGCCAGGAACCCCTGATCACCTCTTTACATTGTTTGGGGTCTCACATACTTCCTCTGCACACTAGATTACACTCCTTGATCCAAGATAGAGCATGGCATTTTCCACCTCGGCTAAGACATCTTCAACTTAGCAACCCCCCCAACCTGAACATGCATGATATATTTTCTGGAAGGAAAAACCTGTTTATAACATCACAAACAAGGATATGCAGTAGTTGTTAAGATATAGAAGCTCAAGAGTTGACTAATTTAAAATAGTATGGAGTAAGTCCCTTACACCATGACTCTCCTTTATTCTTTAGTTAGCTATTAAAAACAAACTCAGCACCACAAATCGCATGCCCTTCATGCAAGTTGATAAATCTTCTCCCATGTGCTTAGTCTACTAGGAAACACGAAACCATCTCTTCTTTGAATGCTCTTTCAACAATGATATCGAGAAATATATCACCATGAAATGTTAATGGCTCAACTCGGGGGAGTCAGTTCTAGACATATTCTTACTTCTATCCAACCAGAATGTGTATATAAAAGTCGACCAATGATACATAATGTTGCTCTGGGTTTTTGTGTTTACCGATTATAGCAAGAGAGAAATCTTAGATGTTTTGGAAACAAAAGTTCTTCTTAAGAAACCTTGAAATCCATGATTCTCGCTGAAGTAAGGGAGCACATCCTACTGCAAAATCTAAACCAAAATGGTAGTCTTAGTGTCCTAGCATCACTGTACCTCTAACAATAATGCTATCACCCTCTAAGCTTCCAGCTTTGCTTTAAATATTTACCTTGTTTTGCAAGGATGTAAAGGGTAACTCCCTACGATGTCCATCTCTTTTGTAGGACCTTTACTTTCTATTTATTAATTCAATTTCCTTTTTTTTAAAAAAACTTCATGGCTTATAGTAATTGGAATATTAGAAACAATTAATAATAGTTTAATCCTTTGAAAAGTTTTCTAATGAAACCTTGAATATTTTGAGTTGTTCCTTAAAACATTTGGTATTCCTCTCCTTTTAAAGAGCATAAGCTTCCCAACTAATTAAAAAATTAAACCAAAAGTGTCACCTTTGCTTGTGAACCTAACTTATTTAGTTGATGAAATAAAAAGTGACTAAGATGTATGGTAAAATGGAAGCTTGTATTTTTCAAAAACAATAATAAAATGGAAGCTTGTAAATTCCTTTCAATTTGTCTATGGTTGGCAAGCTATGCCTAATAGCTAACCAGAGAACAAAGGAAGCCTTAGGTGATCTATTGGGAAATTAAAATAACTTCCACTATAAGATTTATGGTCTATCAATTTTGAATAATTGTAAGCAAGACTTTTTAGTAATTTCTTGATGTTATGACACATCCATTTAGGTTAATCTTTCTTATTTGGTTCATATAATTTGGACCATTATCCATAATAGATGTTAGTCTCATAATTCAATAACCCCAATTTCATTTAGTTATAACTCTCTTAACTTTGGAATTTAGGGGGTGAGTGGTTTGAAGTTCTTTAATCCTTAGAGATTGTGCAAAGGGACAAAGTCATACCAAAATTAGGTTCTTTCTCCACGGCCAATTCTAAACTTGATTACTTATTTTTAAGATTCCTCATCTTGAAGATTTAGTTGGAGGACTAAGAATTAGATGGTTTAATCTTAACGCACCAGAAGCTTTATCCCTCACTAATATAATTATGAACCCATTTAATCCAAATTGATTGGCAATCAGTGAAAATTTTCCAAATTTTCCTTACTAAAAGCTTTTTATTTGTGATTTTAATAGACATTATCACCTAAGCCTCCTTCCTTTATAGATGTATAAATCTATGTCCATTTTACTTTTGTTCCTAGTTGATTATTAGCAACTCTAGTTTATAGTAAATGTTCTATCATTTTCTTAATATTCTTTATTAACTATTGAGGTAGGAATAGATGTAAAGACTAGTGGATATGTAGATTATTTAAAATTGATGCAAGGAGCTAGAGCTTTCCAATATATGAGAGAGATATTATTCTAGTGATTAATTATCCTCTAACTACATCAAATAGAGGCTGACAATTTATAAAGGATACTCTTTTATTAGAGATAGGGATGCCTAGGTATTTGAAAGGTAAGTTTTCATGTGAAAGTCCTAAGATAGTTGAAAGATAATTGACTTACCACTAAACAGGAGGAGATCATTAGTAAAAAAATGAATAAATAAATTCAATTTCTTAAACTTGTAATAGAATTTGAAGCATTAATCTTAGTCAATCTTGTAGGATATTAATCTTATAGGCACATCCATGTATATAAAGAAGAGATAGGGATAGATATGATCTCTTTGACGTAGTCCTTTAGGACCTCAAAATATGGAGGTGGGATCACCATTAACCAAGATAGATATGTGCAAATGCATCTTTGGACCCAGATGATAGACTGAGCAAGAAAACCAAATGCAATTGAGGAATCTAATATGAACCTCCAACAAACTGAGTCAAAAGCCTTGTTAAATTCTATCTTCATAGAGTAACTGCTCATCATTTTGTTGATTTTAAATCCATTGAAGAGGCCTTAAACTAAGATTAGGTTATATCTAACGCTCTTACCATTTATGAAAGTACTTTGCTCGTATTGATGAGGTTTATTAATATTGATTTAAGATTATTAGCTAGAATTTTGGAAATGATTTTATCAATTTCATTGCAATAAGAAATGAACCCATAATCATTTAAGGAATTAGGGTTTAGTCTTTTAGGAATGAGGCTCATAAATGTCTTGTTTAATTTTTTGACTATATACCTATTAAGAGATGTATTGGAGATAAGATTTTCTATCAAATGTCAGGTTTTCTATAAGAAAAAGGCATTTAAGCTATCTAGACCTGGTGCTTTATCAAGTTTGAGGTTGAACAAAACTTGTTTAACATTCAAAGCACTGAAAGATTTAGTGAGTGATTCCTTTTAAGTGGAGGAAATGAATCAGAAATGAATAACTTGAGTTCATATAAAACAGAACTGGTTTGATTAGGGGGTGCCAATAAGTTCTTGAGATAATTGAAGATGAACTCCTTAATATTTGAATGCATGTTGATAGTTGAACCATCCTCAATCCTCAGTGATCAAATTTTATTTATATTTCTTCTACAAAGTATGGCATTATGAAAGAACTTGGTGTTCTTATCTCCTTCCTTAAGCTAATTCACTTTAGCCCTTTGTTTTAGCAAAGAGTGGTCATTATGCAATGCTTGTGAGTAAGCATCAAGGGCTTTGTTTTCCCTAACTTTAAGAGAAGAGTCTTCAAAGAAGAGGTTGGTTTAAGATTGAAAGATAGTTAGAGATTACCTAGCCTTGGTAATTGCAAATTCAATGCTCTTGACTCTATTAAAATGCGTATTTCTCTAATTTTAAATTTTGAAGTTTTCTTCCAAGTTTAAAAGCTTCACAACCTTTAATTTAGGGGTTTAGGCCCTTTACCATTGTCTTTTTAAAACCCTTAATATTGACTAAGAAATTATTTAATCGAAAAAGGAATATTATATTAACATATTTATTTCCCAAAGTTACCTCAGTTGAAGAGCAACCAGAGCAAAGAGATGGTTGGAATGAGATATACTGAGCTTATATTTTGAAAGCCAAAAAGGATTACCGAAGCATGATTTAATTTTCTATTAATCAACCAACTATTCTCCTATTATGTTATTCTATATATAATAAGCTCTATTATGTATAAGGTTTGTCAGTTGAGTTGAGCATAAACAATTTGATTGACTTTTTTCTAAGTGTCAATTATGACATAACTGCAAGTGCATGGCATAGTTATAACTAGTACTGACAAGTATGTATTGATCATATGAGGACTATGAGTATTAATAATGACCGTTATCCTATTATCTAGTCTACAAATTTGGTTTTGATTTTTAATTTAAAAGAAAATAAAAGTAAAGCAAGTAAAATAAATGGGCGGTAATATTGAATCAGAGAATTAAGGAAGCACTTAGTAAACTATTGATATTCAAAAAATTAGTATCTAGGTTTCGGATCCCCTTAAAACACTCAACAAATTAATCTTTTATTATACAATTGTTTTATTGATTTATTGGACTATGGAGATTGATATCGTATGCTAATAACTGACCTTGACTTTAATAGCTACTAATCCTAAAGCTTTGAACCGAATTACTCAGGTTAAAGTTTACTTTTTATGAATCCCTATGTTAGGTTTGACCCTAATGCGGAAGATTTATATCATCCTATCTCTAGGGTTGTAATCAACTCCTTACAATTACGTAGATCTATTCAAACAAGAATTTCTCAATCTCTATGTTATGAAATCAAATTAGGATCTAATATTTTGGATCTATTAGAACATAAACAAAACACATAGTTGGATCACAATATATCAATCAAACCAATTTCATTAATAAAAGAATCAAAACATATTAAAATATGGCATATGGTTCATCTAGCCTAGACACTAAAAGAATTTAGTTACACATGATTGAAGATAAAATCAAACAATAACAAAAAGAAAAATGATGATAAAATAATTCTAAATCTCTATGTTTATCTCCTATTGAATATTCTTGCAATTAGAGGTTTGATCGTGTATTCTCTTAGATTTTTCGATGGTTTCTCCATGTTTTTTGCTTCTTTGGATCAAAATCACCCCTTGAGTCACCTCTCAAAGTATTTGGACTTCTCTACACATATGCTCTTTTCAATTAGCTCCGAATATGCCCTTTTGTTGTAAATTTTAAGGTTCTGGGTGATGCAGTGCATCCCTTTTGTGATTGGAATCGTTGTTTTATGCAACGTTTTTATCTAAATTCTTCTTCTTTAAGTCCATGAAGGCAATTATACTCTATAAACACACTTGGATCACATTTAGTACCAAATATAGAATAAAAGTATAAAATATTAAGCAAAAATACATCAAACGTGGGGGTATAAATATGGTTAATTATGCATATATCAAACATCCTTACACTTAAGCTTTTGCTTGTCCTCAAACAAAACATAATCAAAATTATAAATCTTACAATATCAATCCATCATCAATCTCGATCTATCCATTCATATTATACATTATCATATCCTATTGAATCAAATTAACATACAATTATAATCAAATTATCCTAAAATTAACTTTTTAAGTCAATATTAATAATAATCACATCAATAATTGCATTCAAACTAACATATAAATCTTTACACCCTTATTAAGATTTCACTCAATGCAATCAAGTGTTTGGGGTGAAAATCATCAAAACTCTCGATCAATGCATAATAGAACTCTTACTATAAGCTTGCAATAATATAACATGTAACACCCCATTACCCTAGGGTACGCACCGGAACGCCCGTAGGTCATTCCGACACATATCCTAAGATTAGGGAG
>JAOTAY010000003.1:26785280-26813042 GCA_025629805.1 Erythroxylum baracoense | reverse complement strand
GTAAAACATGAGGAAGAATTTTGTAGATTTGGTAAAACACAGTTACCAATTCTGGATCCAAATGATCCAAAAGCATATAGACCATTGGAAAATTTACCAATGGACAAACAACAGAAATGTTTACTCAATGCAATCTGGAGAGCCAACAGTAGTAGACAAAAACATCAAGCATGCTGTGCGCTACAATACTACTTCAGTAAGAATGTGCATTTCTAAGTAGGAGTGTCTAGCCATTTCAATATGTCGATTTTTTCTTGTGGAAAAATCATGTATATTGATTGATTGATTGAATGTATTTTATTAAGTTTCCTATTATATTACAATATCCCATAAATCATGAGACTATAGAGTATCCCATAAATAATAGGATTAGATATTGTATTAGAATTATTAGTTTTCATTTATAGGCATTAGAATTTTGTATATAATTAATACTTGCTATAAATTTTAGAGATGTGCAAAAAATAGAGTTCTTATTCAAATTTTGATATGGTATCAGAGTCAAGTTAGACTCTTTGGATCAAGTTGTTTCCAGCCTTTATTGCTTTAAACATATCTCTGTTTTGTATTTTTTGGTTCAGCCTTTGCACCCTATTTTCTTCATTCCATTTCAGCCTTCATTGCTGTCTCCTCCCTGTTTTATCTCTTTCATCATAGCCTTCATTGCTGATTATTGTGCTCTAAAACAGATCATTTCTTCCAGCCTTTATTGTTGGAAGTGTCTAAGGTTTAGCCTCCTTGTAGAAAGAGGAAAGTATCAAAAGTTGAAGAAGCAAGAAATATGACTTCTATAAAGTCGAAAGAAACTGCTCGATTCTAGCAATTAGCAGAATTAACATCATAAAAGCCAAGTAGTCTTAACCAAACAGAGATTCAGAGAGTGAGATCTCTTATAAATAACCATGAAAAGCCTTTAGGTACTTGTTATTTTGTGTATTCGGGTAAGTTTCCATTTTCCTTCGCATTAAATGCCTCAAATACAAACTTTACCAACTCTTAGGTTGTGGACTCAGGAGCTACAGACCATATGACCCATTTATCCAAATGTTTCTCAACCTACACTCCATGTCCAAGTAGTAGAAAAATAGCCACAACTGATGGATCTTTAACAACTGTAGCAAGTGCAGGGAACGTCAAAATAAGTCCATCAATAACGCTAAGAAATGTTCTTCATGTTCCTAAACTATCAACCAATGCTGATTCCATACAAAAACCCACCCAAGATTTATGTTGTAATGTGATTTTTTACTGTAGACGTTGTGTATTTTGAGACAAAGATTCATGGAGGATGATTGGACTTGCTAGAGAACAGATGGCCTCTATTATCCCATTCTTTCATATCAGATTCTATTGCATCTAGTAAAGAAAAAATTTTGCTTCACCATTATCGATTAGGACATCCATTATTTGAATTATTAAGATTATGTTTCCCTCTTTATTTACAAATTTTGATGCTGAAAAATTTTGGTTCTGAGGTATGTGAGCTTGCTAAACACAAGCGTGTGCCTTTTTCAATTGGCAATCAAACAAGCTCTATTCCTTTCTATCTTATTCATAGTGATATTTGGGGTCCATCTATTGTTGCTAATACTTCTGGGGCAAGATGGTTTGTTTTTTTATTGATGATTGTACTCGTGTTATATGGATTTTTTTATTCAAACATAAATATGATGTTAGTACCATACTCCTAAATTTTTGCTCCATGATCAAAAACCAATTTGGGACTAATATCAAAAGGTTTAGGGGAGAGAATGTCAGGGATTATTTCAATTGAGTTCTTACCCCATGCTTTCAAAAAGAAGGAATAGTTCATGGGTCATCTTGTGTGTATACTCCACAACAAAATTGGGTAGCAGAAATAAAAATGGTCATCTCCTTGAAATAACACGAGCCCTATTATTTAAGAAGAATATGTTTAAAGCATTTTGGGGAGAAGCAGTTCTTATAGACACCTCATAAACATTGCCTTCTAGAGTCTTGGGTCTCAAAATTCCTATGGATGTCCTTTCAACATTTTACCCAAATCTAAACACTACCAATAATCTTATTCCTAGAATTTTTGGGTGTGTTTCATTTGTTCATGTATAATAGAGGGAAACTAGATCCTAGGGCTCTGAAATGTGTCTTTGTGGGCTATTCTTCAACTCAATAAGGGTATACGTGTTATTACTCTCCATTGAAGCAACTTTGTGTCTCAATAGATGTCTTATTCAATGGATAAGATTCATATTTCAACAATCCTTATCTTTACAAGGAGAGTTCAATTAGGGAAGACAAGGAAAATTCTTCGCTTGATTCGATTCCTGTGTCCAATTCTACAGCACCAACCTTTTCTTATTCATCCTGTCTAAACCATATGCCAGAAGAACCATCTGACATTCCCAAACAACCCATATTTGAACCCTTTATAGAAGCACCGAGTGAACCACAATAAAAACTTGAGTTTGCCCTTGGAGATGTGAGATTTGGCAAGGGCAAGGTGTTCGCAAGAAAGATGGTTGTTCCTTAAACTACGCAAGTCCAAGAGTCCAACTCATATTCTTCACATGAGGTAACAATTTTTAATCGTAAATTTCAAAATAAAACTGAAGTTCATATGGATAATGATCAATAGGACTTTCCTATTGCCACAGAAAAGGAACCAAAGAGTGTACAAAATGACCTTTATACACTGTTTGCACATTTCTTATCATTTAAAAAAATTTCACCATCACACAGACCCTTCCTTATGAACCTGAATGCCATTATCATCCCCTCCACCTTATCTAAGGCTTTATCTACTGAAAAATGGAAATAAGCTACGCATGTGGAGATGGAGGCGCTGGAAAAAGACAAAACTTGAAAATTAGTGAAGTTAACTGTAGGAAAGAAACCAATGGGTTGTATGTGAGTATATAAGGTGAAATATAGGGCAGATTGGTACAAGACCTGGTTGGTAGCAAAACGCTATACTCAGACTTATGGGATTTACTTTTAGAGACTTTTGCTCTTGTTGCAAAGATGAATACAATTAGAGTATTATTGTCATTAGCAGCTAATTATGGTTGGGAACTGCAACAGTTTGATGTCAAGAATGCATTTCTACATGGAGATCTGGAGGAAGAAATTTACATGGAAGTTCCACCAGGTTATGGAAAAAATTTGATTGTTCATACTGTGTGTAAATTGAAGAAGGCACTATATGGCCTTAAGTAATGGCCTAGAGCATGGTTTGGAAGATTTGCTAGAGTTATGTTGGCTATGGGATACAGACAAAGTCAAGGAGATCATACATTGTTTATCAAACACTCTCCTTCAAAGGGAGTTACAACTCTTCTAGTGTATGTTGATAATAGGAGATGATGATTAAGAGAAATACTTGCTAAGTCAATGATTAGCTAAGGAATTTGAGATTAAGCCAATGGGAAGGTTTAGTTGTTTCCTTGGAATTGAAGTTGCACATTCTAGGTATGGAATTTTTATCTCACAATGAAAGTATGTTGCGGATCTTCTCAAGGAAACAGATAAGACAACATGCAAACCTACAAGCACTCCTATTGATCCGAATCTCAAGCTTGTAAAAGTAGTGGAGGATGTTGCAGTAGATAGAGAGATGTATCAACACATATTAGGAAGACTAATTTATCTGTCTCACACACTACCATATATAGCATATGTGGTAAGTATAATCAGTCAGTTTATGCAAAGTCTGAAGGAAGTTCAACTGCGAGCAACTCACAGAATACTTCAATATCAAAGGAAATGGAGGTTTGGTTCTTGAGGCATACACTGATTGTTGATTATGATGGATTTATTATTAATAGAAGATCAACTTCAGGATATGATATTGTAGTCTTCTTGGTGGGAACCTTGTGGCTTGGAGAACTCAAAATTGTGTGTGACTATGCTCAAATCTACGCATGGTCAATTGGTTGATATTCTCACCAAAGATTTGAGCAGCTCAATTTTTCAGAATATGGTATCCAAGTTGGGAATAGAGAATACCTATTCACCAGCTTAAGGGGGAATGTGAAAAAATCATGTATATTGATTGATTGTTTTTTATTAAGTTTCCTATTATATTAGAATATCCAATAAATCATGAGATTATAAAGTATCCCATAAATAATGAGGTTGGATATTGCACTAGAATTATTAGTTTTCATTTATAGGTACTAGAATTTTGTATATAAGTAATACTTACTATAAACTTTAGAGATATGCAAAATATATGGTTTTTATTCTAATTTTGACATTTCTTTTAGCCACACTGTTTTGAGATAGTGTGGGTCAGTACATGAGGATTGATAAAAAATGCCATTTTGGGTCATGTAGGTAGAAACAATATGGAAAAATACTATTTTTCATTATCAGTTCTCAAATCGCAGACAAAATTATTAAATGAACAATTCTTCATTAAATAAAGCCAAGTCACACGAGAGAAGTCATCAACAAAGGCAATAAAGTATCAAAATCCAATTTTGGAAACAAGAAGACATGGACCAAAAACATTAGAAGAATGAACTAACTCAAAAGGAAAACTAGCTCGTTTAGTAACTGAAAGAATTAAAAACAGATAGAACTCACAATCTAAGCAAGATATATTATGAAGTTGAGGACATAATTGCTTTAACAGAGATAAGGAGAGATGTCGTAACTAACAGTGAGCTTCAAAAGGAGTTTAAGACACCTAAACTAGCAATGAGCCTTGGCACCTTGTATCTAGAATGTAGAGGCCTCCTAATTCACGTCCTTTACAAATAATCTTCTTTTTCATGAGTTCTTGTAAAAGACAATTTGATCAGGAAAAACTATAATATAACAATTTAAGGCACGAGTGAGTTGACTCACAAATAGTAAATTAAAGAAAAATTCCCATAGATTCAAGAATGAGGATGGAGAAAGTAATGGAATAAGATTAACAATATTAAAGCTAGGAATAGAGGAAGTAGGTCCATCAGTTAAGGTAAAATGAGAATGAGATATGTGTTTCTGGAAGCTAAAGAAAAGATAAGAATTACCTATCATATGATCCGAGGCTCCATAATCACTGACCCATTGTGAAGAAGAGGAAAAAGAACACATAGGTGTTAGTAATAATGGTGATAAGGTGAGATTAACTTTTTAATGCTTCTTGATACTGAGTGAATTTAGCAAATTCATCGATAGAAATTGTATCTATATTTTCCTGTGCCTTAGTAATAGTTGCCATATAAGCTTAATGAGATTTCTACAGTTTGTTTGCTTCTTTTTGCTTGTGTGTTTGGTATGATTCGAATCATAACATTATTGAAAAACAATTTCACCTGCATTTTAATTCTTATTGTACAAAATGCTTATCCCTCCTCTATTATTTTTCTTATGACATGACTTACCAATCTCAAATTCATTATTTCGACTAACGAGAGCAATAGAAGTTTGAATATTGAGAGTAACAAACGCGTTGATGTCGTGCAAAGTATCCGAGTAAAGACCTCATTCAGGGAAGAAATCTCAAACTAATAGTTAAAATCGACCAAGCCATGTGCACTCGTTGAACTTGTTGGACTTTGATATATTGACTAAAAGGTAACAAGACATTTAATTCTTTATAGATCTTTTTGAAATTTATAAAATATACCTAAAGAGACTTCTCACCTTATATTTTTCAATTGATCTTTATGTCATATTCGTCATTATGTAAACCAAGTTACAACTGATAAGTTTCTTTCTAGTTGGTAGCTTTACAAACTCTCAAATTTTTTTCCCATCTGCTCTCGTTAAAGATGGACTATATTATCATGACTAAAAGGTATCAAAACATTTAATTCTTCATAGATCTTTTTGAAATTCATAAAATATACCTAAAGAGACTTCTTGCCTTGTACCTTTCTATTGATCCATATGTCATATACTTCATTATGTAAACTCATAAGTTTCTTTCTAGTTGGTAGCTTTACCAATGCTCAAAATTTTTTTTCAATGCCTCCATTTCCACGTTCATAGCTTGTTTCTATTTCTCATTGGTTAAAGCCTTAGATAGGGTTTTAGGAATGGCATTGGTGTTTAGGCTAACTAGGAAAGCTTTACGAGATATTGAAAAACTTTTGAAAGAAAGGAAATGAGCAAAAGGATATAGTGACTATTTGTTACATTCCCTAGTTCCCTTTTCTAATAGCAATTGGAAGATCTTAATCGTTATTGTTCAACTCGGGTTCAATTTCACTATGCAAAGAAGGTTTAAAAATTGTTACTTCATTCCCAGAATTCGGGTTAGAGACTTGGACTTGCTTAGATTTAGGAATAATCGTCTTCTACCTTGAATATATCTTCTCAAATCCCACTATGTTTAGAATTTTTTTGGTTGGTTTTGAGGTATTGTTGAAGCATAGGCTTAGAGGAAGATGTTGGGTCAAGTAAAAAGAAATCCTTAGATTCCCTTTATCCTTCTCTTTTTTTGTTGAATTCACCCCTTTAAGGGATGGTGATAATAAAATCCTTTTTGACATCCCCTATACTTTAAGGGGTGGTGATAATAAAATCCTTTTTGACATCCCCTATACTTGCTATAGTGGTCAATGAATCATCAATTATGGCTATTTTTATACTACTGGGGAATATATAAAACATAGGTTTGGTGAGTGGGTCATGTGGTTAGTAGCTTCTGTATCCATAATCTAGGAGTTGGCAAAAGTTGTTCCCAAGATATTTAATTCAATAGAGAGTAAAAATTCACATCAATGAGCTACAGAACAAGTACTTGAAAGTTTGTCGAGGTTGCCAATAAGAGATCTTACACTCGCAACCTTTTCTCGGTTGAGCCACGTAACTCCTGGGATTTTCCTTCATTTTGTTGAATCGTAGAAACATGGGCTTGATCATCTTTTCAAAATTTTTGGCTGAATTATTGCCACCTTAGCCACCATAGCAGAGCTATCTGTGTTTTATGGTTTAAGCATTAGGTTTCTTCTACTTTCTTCTCCACAAACTAAGGCCACAATTTCATTAGAACATGGAACTTCGTGCTTGCCAAGAATCTAGATTCCAACTTGGTTAAATTTTGGACTAAGTTCAATAAAAAAATCATAGACTCTATGATGCAAAAGAACTTAAAGTATATAAAAGAAATAAAAAAAGAAAGATTAGTCAACAAGTCCTGTGGTGGGATGAGGATTGGGAATTGAATTGAAATTGAAGATAAAGGCTGAAATTCAGATAGCATTAGGATTCCTTTTTAGATAGGAAGTAGTAGTATTATATTTATTCTATTTTAGATATGTTATCCTAGTTGAATAGGACTTATAGAATTTTTATTAGAATATGATTTAAATTAGAAATCCTTTTCTTGCTAGAGTAAGGATTCTAAGAGTAAGGATTCTAAGAACTCTATATATATGTACTTTGCCTTTCATTAATAAAAGCAATCTGGAATTTTTCTATAACTTGAGAGTTTCAATTAGAAGGTGTGATGCTTTCTTCTAAGAGTGATTCTTAGACCCTAGGAGTGATTCCTAGACCCTAGGAGTGATTCCTAGTTTCCTACCTTCCATTCTTTTTGTTCTTTCCTAAAATTCCAGCAACCCTAACTCAAATTCCAGCCCTCTTAAACCTACATATTCCAACCATCTTAAATCCTAAATCATAAGCCCAAAATTCCAGCAATCAACCCCTAAATTCCCAGCTTTACAAAATCTGAAAATTTTGCATTCTTAGCCAAAATTTAACCTTGAAACCTAATATTCCAGCAGCCTAATACCATCCACACTTTCTAATTTTGTGCTTTTAACTACTAGTTCATAATTCTTCTATTTGTTAATAAATCCTTTTAAAACAATCGCATCTTTAGGACATCTAATTTTTAAAAACTTGTAATGGTCAAGCTCCTGCCACAAAAATTTCAACTGATTGGTATATTGATTTCAAATGATTGGTATATTCAGTAATTGTCCTACTTCCTTGTTTGGCAGCCATAGTCTTTATTTTTAATACGTCTGTTGAAGTGCATCCCAAATATCTTTGACAGTTGCCAAGAAAATATATGTATCACTAATCTTCAGTGTCATAGAGTTCCATTGTCACACCATAATCATGGAATCTTTTTCATCCCATGCTTCAAACCGAGGATCCTTTGGTTTCATCCCATTCCTTGTGAGATGGCTGATCTTCCCTTTCCCTTTTAGTACGCTGCGAATGAGTTGAGTTGAGACCATTTGAGGTAAATTTTTTCCATTCAATTTGTATACAGCCTGGATATTTTGCAATTCGTCGAGATATTAACATTGAATAGTCTCCTCCGTTTGTGCTGTAATGGTAGTTTCTACTACCTCTGACATCTCAATGGAAAAAATAATCTCTAGGCAATTTTGGATGATTGCTAAAAGAAAAAAAATCGCAAGCAATAAAGGCTAGTCAGAATCACAACACTGTTGCAATTAAAGTCAATCACTCAATTTGATTTTTCTGGACATCTCCATGGGAAAAAAAAATCTCTAAACAATAAAGGCTGATTGCTAAAAAAAAAAAACCCAACTATGGAAGTTGGTCAGAATCACAAGATTACAGGCAATAAAGGTCAGTCACTCAATTTGATTTTTCCTAGGAATTCAAAGCCTTACAGCTCTAATATATGACATAACTTGAGATTGGAAAAATATTTTTTGTATTGCTTTGTTTAAAAGTGTATAAGAGGGTCAATTATATATACAAGTTAACCTAACAAGAAAAAGAGATAAAAAAATCCTAAAATAGCTAACTTAGTCATGAGTCGTGTTTTCCCACCTTTAGAACTATTTCTTGGGATTTATCATTCTCAACACACTAGTGCAATATAGAGGTCCAAGATTATTTGATCCATGCCAATTTATATTTGTATATAGTTTCTGGGACCAAAAATGGCTTATCTTTGACGCTAAATGGATGTTTATATGCTAGCAGATGCTGCTGCTATGAGCTACTCTGAAGCAAAAGGGACAAATGAATATAGCACATCATGCGTTTCTGGCACTGTTACTACTGAACATAAAATTGATGATCTTCCAGTAGTGACTGCACATGATGCCCAGACCAAACCTCATAAACATGTACAGGAATCAAGAGATCTTTCAACTGGGGAGCATTTACATTGTGAAAAAATGCTTGCAGGAAGCGACAAGTCCAATCTGTCTATAAGTAGTGAGACACTCTCCAAAAAAGATGATCTGTTACCATCTGCTTTACCATCAACTGAATCTTATTGTCTTGAAGGACTGGTGAATGATATGAAAAGTTTTGATCAAGAGACTGGAAAGGAGGTCGGAAACTTATCAGTTGAAGAAATTGAATATCATAAAATTGCAACAATAAGGCTGGAAAGCCAATCAAATGTTGCCACTGAAAATTCAAGTAGAGGTGAACAAAGTGGTTTTCTTTTAATTGCATGAGTGACATATTTCCAGGAATTTGGATCGGTGCTCAGTGATTCATTGTCACGTTATTTCTTCTCAATTCTGGTACTTCATCTAACATTCCACTACGCATATTTTTCTTTTCAATTCTGTGCAGGTGTTGCTATACTAAATCAGTCTATAAATGATACTACTCGATATGAAAGACGAAAAAGTGATTCTTTCACAGGCTCTGAAAGCATTTTGATTGATACTGGAAAACCTGCTGAAGACGTCTCATTGAAACTACAGAGAAGTTGCTTAGATTCGACATCACCCTTAAATTATGATTCTTTAATACTTGAGGAGTCCAACACGACAGCAAGGGATCAACAATGGATCCAAAGTGGTCAGGGCTTTACAATGAAAGGCAATTCATCTGCCAAACAAATACTTTCTGAAGAAGGATCGACAAAAGATACGTCTATCCAACCTGATAAGGCTATCAAAAGTGCTTTACTTTCTTTTTTTCAAGGAATGTTGATCCTTCAAAATTTTAAATTTGGTGTGGGGCTTGGAATAGGTGATGCTGCAAAGGAGAAGTATAAAGGTAAATATAGAATTCAAGGGCGGCATTTGAACAGAAATGATATTACTGGAAACTCTTTTAATTGATGGAAAAATATTAAACAATATAACTGATCTTGGCTAACCCATCATCCATCATTATAATGCAAGTTGTATTATTGTCATGAATGATATGTGATGAAATTGGGCCTAATTCCACCCTAAAAGGCATTTTAAAGGGGAAGAGATTGTCCAAGTCTATCTTGCTCTTACTTCTAGGCAATATAGGACACTTTAACATACTTAACAATATGATAAGTTAGTGACAATTTATTGAATTGGACATGCCATTAATGATACCATTTCATGCATGTTTTATTTATTTGATATGCAAATGGTAGATGAAACATGCAATCCTTCATCTTTATGATGAAGTAGATAGTGCATCTACAACTGTTTTCTTTTTCTCGTTTAGGTACAAGTGCATGTAAAACTGTAATTGAATGTGTTTGAGATATCAATCTATGCAATGAAAAGGGGTGGAAGATAAGTATGACTTTTTATTATTAATCTGATTGAGTTCATTTTTAATGGTGATTTCTTTGCATGGATGCAGCCATGAACTTCTAACTAGTTAAAATTTCTCGATATATATCAATATGGTGTAGGGAATGATCTAGCAATTAGTGTTGAAACGGAGCAATTGGAACCGTCTCCTCAGAGCTCAAGAAATGTTGTCGTTGTGGAGGACAGAATTTTGCTGGAAAGTGGGGCCCGAGGAAATTTTGATGAACAGATAAGTACTGGGGTTGGGGTGGATATTTTGAAAAGTATCGTGTATGGAGGCTTGATAGAATCAATCACAAGTCTTGGTGTTATTTGTTCTGCAGCTGGTGCTAGTGCTGCAACATGTAAGCATAATTATCTGTTCCACGACATATTACTACGTCTATGGTACTAAGCATCAATTACACTTTCTTATCGAGAATTAATCCCTGACTAGATTTTCCAGGGAGCAATTGCTCAAGTGGCAAAATTCTTTCTCCCTTATCAAAGGCTCAGTTTTGAGACCCAGTCATCTTGAAAAAAATTAAAAAAAAAGAAATTCCCTACTATTTTATCTTCTATGCAGAGTCCCCGGTGTCTTTCACTTATCTGAGATAAACTCCCTTTGAGAAACCCCCCTATAATTGTCCTCTCTAATTACTAAAATAATATATGAACCATTCTTGGGTTTCACCAAGTAATGTTATAACTCCAGATTTCTATGTTATAATTCCAGATGTCTAAGTGTTATGTCTTGGCATTGTGTGAAACCATCCAAACAGGAAGTTGATGTCTCCCAAAAAGAGCATGACTTGGCAATAAATACCCGTTTAGAGGATGGAACATTTATTTTAATCTTGACTAATTTACTATATCAGTTTACTCGGAGTTGAAAAATCTAATCTTTGTCAATTTTCTTTCGCTTTTAAACCTTATTTTAGTGTCTTGTACGGTTATATTGGAAATTACATAATGTAGGTGTTCTCAATGTGTTTTGCAGTGGATATTTTAGCTATGGCCTTGGCAAACTTGATTGGTGGACTTTTCATCATAGGCCATAATGTAAGTGATGTACTCTAATAACTACTATGATGTTTAGCATTAGTAACGAGGAAATGGTTACGTGACAAATTTGGAAAAGAGTACCTGCATAAATTGCATATAATCTTCAATTTTGTAGTTGGTACAAAAGTATGCAAACCTCCGAGACAGTTATATTGTTCCTTCTCTTCACATTTGATCCAAATTTTGGATACAAGTTTTCGTAGTAATTGTAGGTTGGAGGTAGCCTCATTCATTCCTTTCCAGGTATCATCCATCAAATCTGAAATCTGTTTGAAAATTGCATATACTGTTCACACTAATTATTCTATGAAAGGGAAGTTCATGAGATGCCTACTTCTTCCAGTTTCTCCCTATTCTGTTAGTCGCAAGAGTGAAACTAGTTTACGCACTTACCCTTGCTAACTGTAACTTTGTTAATTTTAGCTTCGTTGTTCTGTTTTCTCAGCCCTGTTTTTGATACTTATAATTATTGTTCAAAGTTTGTCATTTTTTGGCTGATGTATTTGCCATGTATGATGTACAAATCAGTTGCTACTTATCATGTATCAATTTCTATGATAACAGTAGGCATTGATTGCAGGATTCTATTTCACATTTTTCTGATGAACATAAACCACATTTTTCTGAACATAAACTGACAGTTTAGTGCTACAGCTTATAGATCTGAAAAATGAGGGTTCAAGAGGGACTTCAAGCCAAATAAATCAGCAAGATGATCGATACCAAGCATTGCTGGGAAAAAGAGACAGATTTTCACTTCATGCGACAGTTGTTATCATATCATACCTCATTTTTGGCTTGCTTCCTCCTACCGTTTATGGTCTCTCTTTTCGTAAGAGTGATGATAAGGATCTCAAGCTTGCACTAGTTGGAGGAGCTTCTCTAATATGCATAATCTTGCTTGCCATTGGCAAGGCTCATGTTTTTCAGAAGCCTTACATCCGCAATGTGCTGTACTATGTTATCCTAGGTTTTATGGCCTCAGGTGCTTCTTACATTGTTGGTGATTTGATTCGCAAATTAATGCAACAGGTTGGTTGGTTTCATTCTAGTTTGAGTCTTGTCATGCCATATTCGGAGACAAAATCAAATGAGCCGCTATTGACATCTTACTAGTAAGTATTGTTTACGAAGTTCGAGGCAGGCATGAAAGTGAAGCATGTAGTTGGTATCTGAGGATTGGAGAAGGACTATGCTTATGATCATCTTGTTCATTGCGGTCGGACTCAGCGACAACTTACAGTTGGCCTTTGACCATGACTGCCAAAGCGTTTGAACTCTCTTTTAATTGAGAAAACCGTTCAGAAATTAAAAAAAAGCAGTTTTTTTGAAGGAGCTAGTTGAGCATCCAAGGTCTTTCTTGTTCAATTGACAACCTATAACAGCGCAACGTATCCGTTTTCGTCCCGTGCAATGGACAATAACCCTTGTATTTTCTTGGATGTTCTTCGTTATTTTCTGAGTAGTTCTATTTTCTAAAGCCAAGACTTGGGATAGCAAACCCATCAGAGATCTGACTAGGAGCCTTATAAGTTAGACAGGTGCTTCGGAACTTCTTGTTTCGTGTTTACCATATTAACCTGTTAAAAACGTGAAGCATTTGATATTCCATGCAATGTGTGATCTTTTTTAATTTTATCGGAGTTCATTTTTTAACAAGAAGAACATCATTTGCGCCACAATCATTATATATATATAACCGTTATCATTTTGGCTTGGTGGTCGAGGATATGTCATATGTCAATGCTCCAGTTTTTAGTCTAATAGGGTCATTTTAGTAATTTTCATTGCTGGTTTGAGAGAAGACAAAAATCTTCTCTTTGATTTTAAAAAAAAATCCTTATACTTTAAACTTTTTTAGAGAATTTCTCTGTCTAATAAAAAAAATCCTATTTGATAAATTTAGGACATGTAGGTCTACTATATTTTTTTTGAAGTGGAATGATATTTTTAACCTTGACTTAATCCGCACCTCAACAGGCTTAACTCGATCCACCAAACTCAAAACGTATCACACACTTAGTTTAAGTCATTTTACCCTTTCATATCATCGTCTATTGAAACAAGACTCAGAAGAATTCTATTTCTGTCTTTTTCTTAATCTTTGTAAAGATAAGAGTTGTTACTTGAATCTTTTAGTCTATACAAGTTAAAACCAATTTTAGTTTACCTTTTGTAGGAAAATAGTGCAAATAGTGTGTTCATATTGACACAAGTAAATCAAAGTGTACAAATAAGCTTGATCTTACAAGAAAAGAAAAGCCAACAAGTAATTACTGATTTGTGGCAGTATTTAACTTTTTTTTTCAACATAAGTTGTTGAAGAAAGCATGAATTTCGCCACTTCTTTCTCCTAAACATTCACACTCTCAAACATTGAGTTATCCCTTATATTTTTATCTCTTAGAGCCACCATCCACTAGGTTTGGGATTCGGGGCATGAATTAGTGTAACTCTAGTAGCTGCTCACAACATAGAGAACTCAATTAATACATGATGGACTCTACATAGCATGACTAAACATCTTAAGGTGATGTCCTCCATGATTCGAGAAATGAAGGCAGTAGAGTATGATCTCATAGATGAGCAACAGGTTCCAGTTATCATTAAGTCACTTCTTGAGTTCTTGTGGAGACAAGTGAAGTTGATCCTTGCTTATAATGAGGCTAATAAGACCTTTGATGACATTTCCTGCCATTTTGAGCCTGAGGCAGAGCACAGAAATGCAAACTGCAGTGTCTTTGCAATAGTTACACAAAATGGGCACAAGGGTAATGGACCTAAGCACAAGAAAGGAAAAGCTAAGAACCAAGGGCCTCAAAAAGGGCAAGTCGCTAAACACCGTAGAGGCAAACACGTGGTAAGAAGGATAAATCCAAACTCATTTGCTTCAACTGTAGAAAGAAGGGACACTTTGCTCAGGAGGGTATTGAGACCCATGAGGTTTGTCCTTACTTACCTTCTTTTATACCTGCCTTTGTTTGCACATATGCATTTTTCGCTCATTCTCGCCATGATTGAATTGTAGATACGGGAGAGACAAAACACATAACCTACAACCATGCGGAATTTGTAGATTACCATCAATTATCGGTGTGTAAATTTTTTTGTTACGGTGGGGAATGGAGCAAAGGAGAGGTCTTTGGTGTAGGAACCTACCTGCAGTAGACGCAAACTGATCTTACTTGACGTGCTTCATGTACCCATTATTCAATGTAATCTACTTCTAGTATTGACATTGGTAGATTGGGTTTTTCTTTTCTAGTTAGTGAGAATGGTGTGTCCATTTATCTTGATGATACCCTTTATAGACATGGGCACTTTTGTAATAGTTTATTTATGATGGATTTAGAAGATGTATCTGAATCTCATAAATATTTTGCTCACTTTGCTTCTTGTCTTCTGTTGATATTGAATCTAAGTCTATTAAATGGCATGCTCGATTAGGGCATATTCGATAACATTGAATGTCTATATTAGCTTGAGAAGGGCTATTGGGCTCTCTGGCCAAAGTAAGTCTTCTTACTTGTGAGCCTTGTCTCGCTGGGAAAGTTAGTAGAAAGCCTTTTGGTAAGGCTAAGAGGGCTTTGTATCCTCCATAGTTAATCCACTCTGATATTTATAGACCTATAAATGTGAGAGCATGTAATGACGTGACTTACTTTATCACATTCATAGATGATTTCTCACGATATGACTTAGTATTTCTGTTGTCTCATTGCTAAGAAGATTTGTATTGTTTCAAACGCTTTGTAGCTGAGGTTGAGAATCAGAAAGAGAGGACCAATAAGGCTCTTCATACTGATAGAGATCAAGAGTATCTCTTTGATCAGTTTATATAATTTTATGAGAATAAGGGAATACGTTGACAATTAACGATTCTAGAACTCCGCAACAAAATGAGGTTACAGAGAGAAGGAATCGAACCCTATTGGACATGGTTAGGTAGATGATCGCTCAAGCTAACCTCCCGATTAAGTTTTGGGGAGATGCCCTTATGACTGCGGAATACATCCTTAATCGAGTGCTCACTAAGTCTGTCCTAACTACTCCATATGAGTTATGGAATAGAGATAAGCCTAATTTGGAAGGCTAAAGGCCATGGGTATCTGCTAATTATGTTCACCATTCTTCACATAAGTTTGGGAACTTAGGCCCTAGAGCTAATAAATGTGTGTTTATTATACATTGTGAGCATTCTAAGGGCTATGTGATGTATGATGAACATCATGGAGGGCTTATTGAGGTTGAGTCTTAAGATGTGGATTTTTGGAGGATTATTTCCCTAATATTGGTGAGGTCAAACAAAGTCTTGAGCTCTATGAATTATAAAAACCTCAAGACGAAGTACTCCAAATGGATTTGGATTCACAATCCATTCCGATGACTATTTAGGTCAGTAGGAGCATAGGACCTGAGTCTCAGTCTCCAGAATTGTGTAGGAGTCAACGTGGAAATGTTCCACATAGATGTTTGAAATAGAAGGTGCGTCCTTCTTGAGCATTTTTGTTGTTGCTAATGAGCCTTCTTCTTTTGAAGAAGCAATGGACTCCCTATTTTTAAGTAAGTGGCTTGTAGTAATGAAAGACAAGGTGGAATTCATGGATAAAAACCATGATGGGACTTAGTTGATCTACCTATTGGGCAAAAAACTATTGGAAACAAGTGGGTCTTGAAGGTTAGGTGTAAGGTAGATGGATCAATCGATAAGTATAAGGCTTGATTAGTAGTGAAAGGTTACACCTAAAAGGAGGGTGTGGATCACGATGAGACATTTTCTCCTGTGGGGTGATTTGTGTCTATTTGCCTTATCCTAGCCATTATTACACATTTAGATTTGGATTTGTTCTAAATGGATGTGAAAATGGAATTTCTCAATGGAGAAATAAATGAAGAGATCTATATGGATCAACCCGTTAGGTTTCGGGCAAAAGGACAAGAGCACAAATTATGTTGCTTGAGACGTTCCATTTATGGCCTGAAATAATCTTATAGGCAATGGTATCTTAGATTTCATCAAGCTATAACATTAGTAGGCTTTATGATGATTGAAGAGGACTATTGTGTATGCATAAAGAGACAAGAGAATGTGTTTCTTATAATCTCTTTCTATGTACATAAAATTTTGATAGCTAGGAATGATATGAAGATGATCATTGCCACTCAAAAGTGGTTTCCTCTACTTTTGAGATGAAAGACACGGGTGAAGCAAATTATATTCTCAGGGTTAATCTCGAGGGATCGTTCTAAGAGATTTCTGAGTTTGTCTCAAGAAACCTATATTAATAGTCTTTGAACGTTTCCATATGCATAATTGAAAACTTGTTAACACTTCAATAGAGAAGGGTCTATAGCTAAGTATGGATCAATGTCCTAAAATAGGGGAAGAAAAATAGCAAATGGCTAAAATGCCATATGTAAGCGTTGTCGATAGTCTAATGTACGCTATGGTTTGTACTTGACCCGACATATGTTTTGCAGTTGAGATGGTTGGTAAATATTAAAGTAATCCTAAACCTGCACATTGGGCAGTGGTCAAAAGGATACTTAGATATCTAAGAGGAATTATTAGCATGACTTTGTGCTATAAAGGTGGGAGCCTCAAATTGGTTGGATATAGTGATGCCGATGGATATGTTGATAGAGATGAGAAAAAGTCCACGTCGGGATATGCTTTTATTCTTGAAGGAGGATTTATTTCTTGGTGTAGCAAGAAACTACAGTGCATATCATTGTCAATGATGAAGTCCGAGTATGTTGCATATACCTCGGTGGTGTAAGAGGTGATATGATTGATGAGATTTTTTAGGAGCCTCAACATTATTGGGCATCTTCGTGAGGCCATAGTTATTTATTGTGATAACATAGTTGCAATTGCCTATATAAAGGACTCGAAATATTATGGAAAGACAAAGCACATTGATACTCACCACCACTTCATCCGTGGTATCATTGCATAAGGACATGTGTTCCTAAAGCATATCTCTATGAGAGATATGATAACTGATTCTTTTATTAAACCCATTATTAGAGATGCTTTAGTAGTTTAGGTTTGTTGAGGATTTGATTTATTTGTACATTTATTTATGTATTAATGAAATATGTTTTTCATTTTAATCTTGTGTGAATTTGCATATTAAAATAAGGTTTAATTGAAAATGACACATATCTAAAAATTGCCACTAGGTTTGATGTTGTTCTCTCACAAGAGAACATTGCCTTAATGCTATGATAGTGAGTGGGACGAGACAAAGTATTGCAAGGTACCAAATGATTGGCAATCTCCTTAATTACTGTGGCATGAATAAGGATTTTTTATGTCGTCTTAGCTGAGTGTTAACATGAGACTTGTTTAGTCGAACATGGAAAGTGTATCCATATAGCCTGTATGAAGCTAGGTTTGAGTTTGTCATGGCTCAAATCGGTCACTTTGCGGAGTGACTACATCATGTTTTGTATGGTGTTATTTAGGGCATAACAAACCCTTAGTTTGAGCTCCACCATAGTATGAACTTCATACTGTATGTGCTTGAGACAACCACATAAGGGAGTGATGAATAGGTCCCTTCTTCATCACTGTGTGAGCCTGTGGACATCCAGTCCACCTCTATACCCTTTAGAACTTTGAACTATGTTATGAAGTTGAGAATTTTTGTTGCTATTTTAGAATATTATCCAAGGGCTAGGAATGATGCGATTTAACGGAGTATGATTGGGATAGTAACCAAGACTTCATAGACTGACATGAGTGTCTAAGCAAAAATCATTTTGATATCACATAAGATATTTATGACTCATTGCCTGAGCGGTTACAAAGACATTAGTTGTCGATAGGCATGAGTTGTCTATATGGTAACCATGAGTACAAATACATTGTGGGATTTTGCATGGCTTTTTGTGAAAAGAGGGATCAAAGAGGCAAAATCTAGTGTGATTAGAAATGATTTGGGGTATAACGAGATCTTGAGTGACGTTACATTAATTTTATAGTGACTTAATGTAATGATCCTCGTTGGTACCTTTCTCATATGGTTGCATGCTCTACTTCCTGTATGATAGCAAGAATGAATATTTGAGGTTAAGAAATACAACATGAGTTAAGATGAATAAAGTATTTGTTGCTATGAATATGTATATGTTGTTCTTTCTAAAGCATGTGTTGCCAATGATTACTTGTGGTAGCATTTAACTCTTTTTTTTGTTCAGCATCAGTTGCTGAAGAGAGCATGAATTTTTCCACCTCTCTCTCCCACACATTTCACACTCTCAAACATTGATTTCTCCCTCGTATTTTTATCTCTTAGAGCCACCATCCAATAGGCTTAGGATTTGGGATGTGAATTAGTGCAAGTAATTTTGCTAGTTGCTCACTACATAGATAAAGGGAAATTTTGACTTACATTAGAGCTATTGGAGCACAAGGTGAACTTCCAAAGCAAGTACAAGGTCCAAGGGACTTATCATATTTGAGAGGTAAGGTCTCACCACACCTTCCTTCACCTTTTAAATGTAGGCTATGAGAAGTTGCGGTGATGGAATGTTCCAAGTTAGAGTTAATCTTCAAAGGCACAAAAATTAATCAAAGGTATAGACAATTGAATGGAGAGGGAACTTTCATTATATGTCCATTTTCTCATATTCCTTTTATGTCTTGTTCTCTTGGTTAATCTTTTAAATGCCTACTTTTAGCTTGCTTAAGTACATATTGATTTTAAAATTGTGTTAGTCTTTTTCTCACTTTGATCAACTTCTCAAATATACTTTGGTAAGTCTATTTTGATTATTAGAAAGTTCTCAAAAATTGACTAAGTTAATTCTATTTAGAGCTTCTAAGTTTTTTCTTTCTGGTATTGTAAGGGATTGGTTCTTTCATTGTTAAGTTGGCTTCTCTTTTTTGAGTTTTTCTTTTGATGTTAAGTTGGTTTCCCTTTTTTAAATTGTTCATGTAATTGGATTCCTACCAATTGAAAATTTAATTATTCTCTTAATGTATTTCTTTGTTTAACTTTGTTCTATTTTTGCTAGGTCACCAAATATATACTGTGATATAAAATTTTTTGTATTGTCTTTCAATAAATCATTATCATAAAAAGCGAAAACAAAACTTGGTCTAAACTCTTCTTATTGCTTCACAAAAGAAAACTCTTATTGGGATACTTAAATAGAGGTCTTATGAACTTACTTTCATACCCAACGCACTCTATTTTTCTTGATTAAAATATCTCTTATTATAACTTTTAAATTCAACACAGTGCCATAATAATGCATTTATATGAGCAAATATTATTTTACTCTTACTCTTACTCTTTTTCTGTTTTAAAATATTTCTTCTAAGTTACTGCTTTATCTTCTTCTTCTTCTTTTCCAAATGAGAAGTAAGGATAATTACTTTAGGGCAAAAAAGCAATTTAGCCCCTAAGATTTCAGTACTGAAATATGAGTTGGACCATAACGTTTTAATGCGCTCAAAATAAACTTCAATATTTAGAAAACGTTTAAAATAGCCTCTGACTGGCCGAAACTACTCACGGAGTTTTTTTTTACCGACATGGATTTCTTTAAAATTTATTGAAGTAGGACTTACAGTGACTTCTATTGAATTATTAAACTTATGTATTCCAAAAAAACCAAATTCAAGCCTAACTTTACAGTCCACCATCTACTGTAATCACTCTGCTGCCCTGAAAACATAAGGATTTTATCTACATATTACACTGGATCTGTCATAGAAACTCAAGAAGCAAGCCTCACCATATTCCTTCAAGTAAGCTATCTTTTCTTGTTAATGCATCCTGCAAGTTTATTTAATCGTGCTTACACCAATCCCGAGGGGAGATGTAGAATGAGTTGCCCACTGACAACACTGCAACCAATCGAATCACTTTTCGGGTGAACATAAAACATATCACTAGCAATACCTGCAATGTTCATATCTGAATCTCACCTCTTGACGTAGGAGTAGCAAAAATAAGCTAGAATGAAAGTTTGGACAATTTCGGAAAGGAGGATCATAAACGGCCATAATCCACATACAGGCTAGCGTAGTGAGTAGGCATCATCGAGTGTCCAGTACCTATACAAATGAAAGATTGTTCCATTTCAAATGACTTGAAGCACACTGACTGATCCACAACACTCATCACTCTTCATTCTCGTTGAGGGCTAAATTGCTCTTTTGGCCATTGGATAATTCTCAGCCGTTTGTTGAACTTTTACTTTGACGTTATGTTTAGAAACAATAGAAGGAGACCAAGAAAACAATCATTTTAGTGTCGGATATTATTGACTTTTCCTATAAAGTTGGATAGCATTTAATTGCATTTTTCAATTTTTCAATAACTTATCAGTTAAATCACGTCATTTGATCTAGATAAAGAAAATAAAGCGGCTCAATAAATGATCTAAATCAATGAGTCGAAGCCTAGGTAGAGAATAGATCGCGTTAGACCAGACCCATATCGAGCTTGTGATGAGGAAGCCCGATATGGAAGCTATATATACATGTTAAGATCTCATACGGTTGCTCATATCATTCGTAAGCACAAGGATTTTCTTACTCACTAAGAGAGCTTACATTTTGAGAAAATTGTAGAAAGACGTTGACCGCATCTTGATGACCAGTTCCCATGAAAATGACAGTGAATTCACGCTCATTTCGACTTCTGAAAGCTCGTTTGAAGTTATGGAACTGAAATAAGATATTTTCTATATTTCTTCGTTTGTTTCCCTTTCACGTTCAACCTGAGATACGTAACTAAGGTATCATTACGTGTTACACATGGTACCAGAGCTTCTGACGTGATCGGGTGGCTAAAAATAAATATTTTTTGATTTTTTTCTCCATAACATTTTCAGAGAATAAAGTTCTATTTCTTAATTTTTTCTTACTTTTTATTGCATAAAAGTAGTATAAATGTGTTGAACCTTGAGAAATGAGGTGAAAATGAGCCAGGGAGTCCAAAAATTGGCCCGAAACTTGCTAGAAATTGCCTTTTTCTGTTAGGGACGATGGAGACCGTCGCATGCGTATGCCACACGCACCCGATGGGTGAACAGTACCACTCGGTACGCGCCAGACACGTAGTTGACATAAACGCACGCACGCACTATACACGTTGAAGGCGTGTCGTTCTGTGGTGCGTGTATCACTCGTACCCCCCACGCGCAGCTAACGTGCATTAATGTCAGCGTGCTACAGTACAAAAAAAAACCAAAAATTTTTAGATTTTCTGTAAGGGTGCCTGGGGTGTTTTGGGTCAGTTTTCGTATTCGAGAAATTTATAAAGTGATTTTTTTCTATTTTTCTGGATTTATTACATTAGTAATAAATTAAAGTTTAACTTCAAAAATGGAATTAAGGCGTTCTAAATCTGATTTTGAGTGAATTTTCTTACTTTGAACATCACATGGGAGGAGATACTTCAAGTTTTTGTTTCTCGGGTCTCATGTTTACTGCTCTGGATCGCATGATATTCACTCGAAAAAGGAATTAAGACATTTTGAAGTCGTTTTTGAGTAAATTTTCGTGCAATGAACTTGTCATAAGGGAGATATAAGAGGCTCTTGTGTCTCGGGTGGTCAGTTCAGTGTCCAATGATGCACGATAATCACTCTAATGAAATTTTTCTATTACAAAAGTCTTAAATAAAGTTTTCTGAGAATGTCTTCAGCACTAGTGTGTGACAATGAAACTGTGCATTCAGGTTTTTGCATTTGTTAATGTTACATTGTCACATAACATATGCTCATAAAGAATGTAAGGATAATATAAAGATGTATCCCTTATATTTGTGGACTTTTTGAGTGTTGATGAGGATGTAGTCAACACAGTAGTCTTTTAAGTTAGTATTTTGAGTTGTTCTACTTGTACGTTGGGTGATGTCTGTAGTCTCATGTTTGATTATTCTTCCCACAGGTGTTAGCCTTACATGAGATTTTGAGATGTGCATAAAGGCATTAGATAAAGGAAAACATTTGTTTGAATGATCTATTCACCCACAGGTTGTATTGTCTTAAGAGTTGATGGTTTGTACTTTGATCACTTTTATGTGGAGGTTTACTTGTATATATTATGTATTCAGCCCATAGGTGTTTCATAATATGTGTGATTGGATTCTTAGTAAAGATACTATTTAATGGCTTTGAGTATCGTTGTTGTCCTACATTTGTGCTGATCTAAACATTTTCATTTTGCAGTCACCTTTTCAGTCAACAATATTAGTGTCACCATTGAAACTCTGACCAGTTTCAGTACGAATAAGTGAATAGATGATGGATTGAATGCTATGGAGATAGCTGAAATTCATATGGCCATACGGACAGATAGGCCACCTCCATCTACATCCATAAGTTTGAGAGCTCATAAAGCAACTTATGCAGCCTAGGATTGGTCTAATGGATTATGTTTGATAACCATTAAAAGATCTATACCTGACCATCTCATTAGTGGACTTTCAGACACAGACATAGCGAAAGAGTTTCTTGATAATATTTACCAGAGGTACATAATCTCACCTAGCATTGAGATAAGTGACTTGATGAAAGAATTATTCTCCATAAGATATAGGGAGAAGGGGGAGTGATGGAGTACATAGCAAGAATGATCCATCTTCACAGTAGACTGAAGATGCTAAATATTCCTCTTTCTGATATCTTTATAGTTCATAAGACTCTGAATACACTCCCTACAAAGTTTAGTAATCAAGTGATGACATATTATTCACAGGATGAGGAATGGGACTTCAGTGCTTTGATTGCCCATTGTGTTGCTGAGGAGGAGAAACTTAAGCTTGCTACTCCCACAACCCTCGAAGCAATTAAAGGGAAGACAAAGATGAAGCCCACTAAGTTCACAGTTAGAAAGTCTAAATCTTCTCTACATGCTGATGTTGGTCAATCCAATGCTAGTAAAGGTCTTACCGATATAAAGAAGCTAGCAGTATAAGTCTCAGAAGGAAAAACTGAGACCATCAGGGGTTCATATCTAGGATAGAGCCAAATAAAAGGAAGGAGGAATTGATGGTTGACAATAATGAAGAAGCGTATGTAATTTTTATAGGGGACGTATATTTTTTAAGAAATAAAAGGATTTGTGCTAAAATAATAGATGCCAAAAGGAGCAAAAGATCTTGGACATGTAATGGCTCTTAAAGTACCCGTTTTGCATCCCCCTGACCAAATCCACCCACATTAGGATTACTCGTTAATGGTTAATCAATTTTGAAGGATTCGCCTTCTGAAAAAGAAGTTCTAGTCCTAGAGGTATGTTATCAATTACTTGATGGCCATCTGACGCATCAGTTATGTTTAGTTCATATCTCCCTTGCTGTAAGGTTCATTTTAGTTTTACATGACACATTTTATATGTGATCTTTGTATCAATTTTGGACAAAGAAGGTTTACGTTTTGTATTTAATGCTTCTGTTATACAGTAGTTGTTTAATGCAAAACATAATGGTACAACTTTCTTGTTATATGGTTTGTATAGAATGTGTACCCTGAATTAGATATATGCTTCTTCGTATCTTGCTAAACAAGTTATGCCCCCCCTGATGACTAAAAAGTCATAACTGATGTGACATAAAAGTTTAAGCCACATTTTTAGAGCTAGGGTTGAGAGATTGATTAAGGAAAACATTCTCTCAATTTTAGATTATGATGATCTGGGAATATGTGCTGACTGTTGTAGGGGTAAGTTGACTAATAAGGATATAGAGGTCAACTTGTGGTTCTAACTTATTGAGTCTGATACATATGGATATCAGTAGACCTTATACAGTTGCATTGTGTAATTCTGGATGTATTCTGAAATTTGTTGATGATTATTCCCATTACAGTTTATGTGTTCTTGCTAAAAGATTGAAGGTTTACAACCAACTGGGAAAATTCATCAAGATAATCATATCTAACCATGGAGGAGAATATCATGGCAAGCATGGTATTTCAGGATTTGGAAAGGTTTGCTTGCCAAATATATGGAATCTGTTAGAATAATGACTAAGTTCACTATGCCGGGTAGTCCTGAGCAAAATGGTATGTTGCCGAAAGGCATAACAGCACCCTAAAGGACTTAAGTTGATGCAGAACAGGACTAATCTACCTAATTATCTAGAAATGTGGAAACCCAGCCTTGCACATATTTGTTTATAAGACTGCCCTATTGAGGTAGTATAATCCTTATAAAGACAAATTATGTGCTCATTTCACTTATTATTATTTAGTAAAATATCTCAACCACTAAAAAAGTTACAAATTTTACTGTAAAGGAGGGACCAGAATAGTGGAATCACAAACAGAAAAGTTTCTGGAATCCAATGTCTATGATGTTAGTGGGCCATTTGACCCTTCAGATGATAGCAGGGAGGATACTACAATTATTATGTACCAGCTATTTATACAATTAGATCTGGTGGATCTAGATCATTGTACCGTTCCTGTATAGGAACAGATACCCATACCTATACACACAGAGGTTCCTGGGGGAATAACATCTAATGCAGTTGTATCGATCCGCCAGAATGAGACGACCTATTATCGCGTCTGATTATATAGTCTATTAGGTGAACATGACTATGATATAAGGCATGTTATGAATCCAGTTACTTTTACAGAAGTTGTTTCTAGACCTAATATAGATTTGTAGTGGGATGCAATGATAGATGAGATACAAGCCATAAAGCATAGTAAGGCTTGGAAACTAGTGGATTTGCAGCGAAACTGCAAACTAGTCAGTTGTAAATGAAGTTTTAAGACCTAAAGGATTTCGGGATAAAGTTCAGTAGTTTATGGGCTTGCTTAGTTGCCTGATGGTTTACTCAAAGAGAAGAATTGACTTTAATGTTACCTTTTTTCTCTTATCCTCGTAGCATACATTTTTAGTGATTATGGCCATTATAGCCCATGATGATATAGAGTTACATCAGATGACTGTCAAAATTGTTTTCTTGAATAATGGCCCTTATGAAGAGGTCTATACAATACAACCTGAAGGATTTCAGGATCCAGATGGAACTGATATAGTTTGCACATTAAGCAAATCAATATATGGTTTACATCAAACCTCTCAGAAATGACACCCTATGTTTGATGAGGTTTGACCTCTTTTGGCTTCATTAAAAAAAAGTTAAAAAGATGTGTGTATCACAAGGTTAGGGGGAGCAAAATTATCTTCCTATTATTGTATGTGGATATATTGCTCACATTGAATAACTTGACCATATTGCATGAAGTTAAGCAACTTTTAGCCAAACATTTCAATATGAAGGGCCTTAGTGAAGCATCTTTTGTCCTAGGTACGCAGATTCACCAGGATAGATCTCAACACCCATTAAGCCTCTCACAAATTGCATGCATTGAGTGAGTGTTACAAAGGTTTAATACGGTTAACTGTAAACTTGTCGTAGCACCTATCTCTTAAAGTGAGAGATAATCTTTGGCACAGTGTCCAAAGAATAAAATAAAAAGAGAGACTATGAAGAATGTTCCTGAAACTGGTACGATTGCTAGCTTGATGCATGCTCAAGTATGTACTAGGCGGGACATTGCATTTTTTGTTAGACTGTTTGGTCAATATCTTATTAACCTAGGTATAGACCATTGGAATACAGTAAAGTGAGTGTTGAGATACTTAAATAGAACCAAGGATTATATGTTGACATATAGAAAAGTCAACAGTTTAAAACCTTGTAGAAAATTCAGATTCAAATTTAAGCTTTGTGTCCATATGATCGAAAGTCCACTTAAGGTTACATTTTTATGTTTGCAAATGATACAATGTCGTAGAAGAGTGTCAAGAAGATACAGGTGATTTCCTTGACCAAGTATGCAGAGTGTATGTTATAGAGCTGCTTCACTGACGATTTAGCTCAGAAACTTGATTTCTGAGTTGTCTGTGGTTGATTCAGTGGTTAGACCCATTCGATTATACTGTGATAATCTTGTACTGTATTGTTTAATAACAAAAAAGAATATTATAGGTCTTAACATTTATGGGTCGAATATTTGACCAGAAAGGAGTTGATATGAAAAGGTGACATTAAGGTTTGGAGCATTTAAAGACTAAGGAAATATAAGTGATCCTTTAATTAAAGGACTTTGCCTATTTGTGTTTGTGAGACAAGTATACAGTATGAGTGATTTGCAGTCTTGAGACACTGTTAGTTAGGGGATCGTTATGTTTGCCCTATGTACATTTGTACATCTATACATTTGATGTATTATGACAATATGGTGGTTCATCAATAAAGATGATCACCATTTATCCTCAATAATATGTGTTATCATACATTGTTATAATATATATGAAAATTTTAAGATTTGTGTTAACTTTAAACATTTAAAGGTCATTGGGCATATATACATATTGACCTTGAGCCTAAGTCATTTAGACACATACAATTTTATACAGATATCCATAAAGTTTGACATGACATAGGGGGATATAAGTTTTCAACCTTATAAAGGTTCTCTAATGCAGTTTAGCATTCAGTTGGAGAATATAAAGGTTTTCTCTGATGCTGTTTAGCATTTAATGAGAGAAAATAGGAATTCTTTAATATAGTTTAGCATATATAGTTTAGCACAAAGTTGGGAAAATTGAGACCTATAAACGAAGATGAAATAGTTTAGATCATACAGGTATCATCTTAGTTTGCCACACTCCATTTTCCCATTCATGTTAGTGAGGCATTAGATATGTGTGATTGTATTGGATCTCTGTCACATATGACAAATGTATTTAATACTTTTCAGTATCAAAAGCCTTGCAAGAAGAAGTGTAGGACTTTCCTTATCTTTGGATCAAATATTTTATTTTTAAATTGTAACACCCCATTATCCCAGGGTACGCACCGGAACGCCCGTAGGTTATTCCGACACATATCCCAAGATAACGGAGCGCTACGTGCAATTACTATCGAACTCCACATGGCATCACATACATTTAAAAGAATAAGAACCAGTAAATGTAATTCACAAATTTTTAAAACCAAATTTCTTTTTCATTACTCCAAAACATCAGTATATACATCTGTGTACAGTCTGTACATATGGAAATCCTAATACATGTACTATGCCAAAAACAATACAAACTCCTAACTAGGTCATCCTCAAAATCTGGAATCTCAGCTGACCCACCTGTGTGCCATAGTCTCGCTCACTGATCTGGGCCACACAGTCTCAGAAAATCTCTCTCTGGAGCTAGGAGTCTAAGTCCCTCGGTCCTGAAAAATAATTTGCAATTTTGGGTGAGTTTGCGAACTCAGTG
>JAOTAY010000003.1:26758647-26785180 GCA_025629805.1 Erythroxylum baracoense | reverse complement strand
CATATATGAATGCATGCATATGTCACTATTCATTTATACACTCCTATTCATGGCAATTGGTGAGGGGATGTTACATAAATCTAGTCGACTAATACCGTAGCTTAATCGAGTTTTAAAACTATTTTAAACTTAAGTTAGTACCGCAATTAAGTATTGTCCAAGGGGGAGAATGTTGGATCTTTTCCCATAAAGTTGGACAACATTTAATTGCATTTTTTAAATTTTCAATAACTTATCGGTTAAGTTAATTTGATCTAGATAAAGATAATAAAGTGACCTTAAAAATGTAGCACCCCACTTTCATAGGCATATCCCTGAATGTACCAACGATGTTCGAGAACAAAATCTACAAAAATGGATGCTACGACATTCAGTCAAACTCAATTCAAACTTTTCACACATCACACCTATGCTTAGAAAACCAAAAATTGTTTAGACCCATTTTATTCATAAACATTTCTAGTCACAAGTGTCACGAACATTAAACACATCATCAGAATTCCAGTAAGCTTTTGGGCCCAATACAATTTCAAAACATTTTTAGTCATAACTTTTATTACAAACTGAATTCATGTATACATTGTATCGAATTCATATATACATATTTAACAATTGTAAAAAACAAATCTTAATACAAAAATGACAGAAGATATATACATATGTAAACTGATCCCGATCTCTATCTCGTATTCGATTGTAGTGGCTATACTCCAATTTGTCTAGCTGGGTATCCCTGAGCCTGAAAGACAATGTTGCAATTTTGGTAAGTTTTGCGAACTCAGTGAGCGAATCATACTCGATGGGCTCACTCATTTCAACACAGAACAATTCATATATTCATATTCATAGACAATTTACACATTCATCTATTGCACCTCATTTAACAATTCATTTTCGTAATAGTTCATATAACTTATTTCAATCATTCACTTAATATACATCAATTTATATATATGCAATGCACATGTGACTCACTTTCAGTTGTTACTTTATTGTGATCGAGTGTCTTTTAATTGTCCTGTATTCATTGTGGATACCGAACTCATTGATAACTTTCCCGTATACGTTGGAGATACCGGGCTCGTTATACATAGTGAGCCTTGAGCTCTTAATCACATTTTGAGCTTTAAGCTCTTTTTCAGTGGCTCCTCTAGCCACAACTACCTTTATCTGATCATGCATATCATGTAATGAAATGCATGAATTCACATATGTGCAATCAATAACATTTATTCATCACACATTCACTTTTTTTGCATTTTCATCGAATCTATGTCCGCTATTCAATAAGACGTTGATAACACTTATTTCTTTCTCATTCACATTAAATGAAGCACTTACAATACGTTCACATTTATCAAACTCCTCGGACTATTAAGGTTTGGAATTATTATAATCACATCATAATCAATTCAATCCAAAAATTTAAATAGAAATAATCCATCAAAGCACTTATCATCTTTTGGCTTTCTTTGATGGAAATAAAATTCTTATTGGACAATCATTAATAATGAATTTTCATACATTAAGGCTAAGAAAATTAAATTTGATCTGGATTAAAGATGATAACTGGGACCAATAAAGCGTTTAGCTAAATGGGTCAAAGTCTAGTGAGAAAAATGGATCCCTATTAGTGTGAGAAGATTTGCTTATTAGGCTTGTGATGGGCGGCCTAATAAGATTTCTATAAATAGTTGCTAAGGTATCTTATAGTGTACTGATAGAAGTTCATAAACGTAAAGTTACTTTGATCCGTTAGGAGGTTCACGTATTCAGAATGGTACAAAAAGACAATAACAACATAAACAAAGTTGCAGAAGCTTGTGTAGACGCTGAGGAGCTTATTTAAAGGATTCAGGAGCTTATTTAAGTAGTTAAGAAGATTGTTTATTGAGTTATGGATAGCAAAACAAGTACTTTTTCACTCGTATTATCTCCATTTATACAAGTTCATGGTAGATTTTGAGCCTAAAGTTAAGGTTTGTGTTAACTCTTACACATGGTATTATAGCATTTTCATGATTATATGAATTTCGAAGAAGATTTTTAAGGTTATATATAATGAAATAGGGGAAATTTATCTATTTTTGCTTATATAAACTACATATTTGCTGTGTCAATTGACTTTGGATAAGCTTTGAGAGAAAAATGGGCAAAAAATAGAATTCGACGTGATTTTCTGGCTTAAAATCACCAAAAAGTCACTAGAAATTGCCTTTTTCTGGCGACTAGGTAAAGGGACATGTAGAAGCACACAGGTACTTTTAAGACACACTCAACATTTGGCACGTGTGATATACATTCACTGGATAACTGCCGTGGAGCCTCAAGTGTGTTGGACCCATGTCTAGTGCGTGATATGCATGTGCCTAACGTGATTGATGTATCTTTGTATCTCGTGCATGTGTTCCATGTGCCGTAAAGGTGGTGGATGTGTCTATGTGCATCTATTGCATAGAGAACACACATTATAAAGGTCGGCATGCATCTAGCACGTGAGCTACATATGCCTCACGCAACATGTTTCATCTGGTAGCACTTGTATTACTAACATCATTTGCTGACATCAACACACTACTGAACTAAAAAACTCAAAATTCATAAAATGGTCCCTCAAGTTATTTTGGGTCAGGTTTTGGAGACGATGCAGTTTTAAATTAATTTTTTAAATTTTTTGATTTATTTCATTAGTAATAAATAAGGTTTAACTCCAAAAAAATCAAATAAGGTTATCAAAGCCATGATTGAGTGAATTTTAACACATTTGATTTGAAATAAAAGAGATACATGTAGTTTTGGTATCTTATATGGTACATTTATTATTTGTTATCGCATGATTATTATTCTGATTGAGATTTTTGATTTATTCTAAAATAAAGTTTGATGATAATGTTTTTAGCACTAAAATATGACAATGAGATTGCGCATAAGGATTTTACGTTTATGAATAGTATGTTGTCACATATTTGATGCCCATATAGATGAATGTGAGGATAATATATAGGTGTATCTCTTGTGTTTATGGAATAGTTTAAGATCTAATGAGAATGCAATCACTAGAATAACCTTTTGAGTTAGTATTTGGATTATTTTGCTTGTATGTTAAGGGATGTCTTTAGTCTCATGTTTAGCTATTATGCCCACAAGTTTTGGCCTTATATACGATTGAAAAGTGCATAAAGGCATTTAGTAAAGTACAACAATTTCGTAAATGATCTACTCACTCATAGATGATACAATCATAAAAGTTGATGGTGTATACTTTGATTTCCTTTATATAGAGGTCTTATCTACATGTATTATACATTCAGCCCACAAGTGTTCTATGATACCTGTGATAAGATGCTCAGTACATATATTGTTTTAAGGCTTTGAAATTTATGTCAATAATTTACATTGTCGATATTGTAGACACCTTTTCTGTAAATAATAACAATGTCACCATTGAAACCCTTATCGGTTTTAACTTTAAGAAATAGAAGTAAGATATAGGTTTGCATTGGAGATGGTGGATATCAGTACGACCATGATCAAGGAAAGACTGCTAACACATACATCCATCAGTTTAAAGGTTGAGAGAGTAGCATATGCAACCTGGGAAAGGTCAAACAGGATGTGTTATTTGACCATAAAGATATCCATTCTAGACCGTCTACTGAGTAGACTTCCAGAGACAAACATAGTAAAATATTTCCTCAATAATGTCTCATAAAGGTATAAGGTATCATCTGATGTTGAAATATGTACCTTATTAAAGGAATGATACTCTATGAGATATGATGGAGTAGGGAGAGTGAGGGAATACATAATTAAGATGTTCCATCTTTAAACCAAGCTGAAGATATTAAGCATTTATATTACTGATGCTTGTATTGTGCACTAAGATTTAGATACTCTTCCATCAAATTTTGGTACTTTAGTTACCATATATAATTCTTAGGATGAAGCTTGGGACATAAATCAATTCATTACCTCGTGTGTTGTTGAATAAAATCTAGCTCATACAGCCTTAATAGCAACTAAGGGAAAGGCAAAAGTGAAGCCTTAGAAGTTTAAAAGTAAGAAATGTAAAATTCCTCCATATGAAGATGCAGGTTAGTCCAACGCAATTAGGGGTCCAGTCAATATGAATATTCAATGTTTCTTTTATAAAAAGAAGGGACATAAGAAGATGAATGTCAGAAATATAAAACCTGGAAAGAAAGATAGGAGCTATTATGTAACTTCTCGGCTTATTTGATACATGAATCTAATGTTGCTATAGCCACATCAAGTTCTTGGTAATTAGATAATGGAGCTTCTAATCATATTGCTTCCATAATGCAGGGATTCATGATAAAGAGAAAGTTGAATAAAGAAGAGGAAAAATTGATTGTAGGAAATAACGAAGAAATGGATGGGTCTTTATACTTATTTTGTATGACACATTCTATAAACCATCTTTTAGATGAAATTTGATCTTTGTATCTATTTTGGATGAAGAGGGTTATAATTTTTATTTAAATTTTGATTGTAAAGTTATCTTTTAATACAAAATATCGGAATGGCCTTTTTATTATATGATTTATATAGAATGTGTCTTGCCCCTAATAAGATATATGTATGTTCATATATTGCTAAAAAAGTTATTAGAAAAAGACCCCTCATTAAGGAAAAGTTATGCATATTGTGGCATAAAAGATTAGGCTACATTTACAAAGAAAAGGTTGAGAGATTGATAAAGGATAATATTCTCCTAACTCTGGATTATGATGATATGAAAATATGTGTTGATTGTTGTAGGATTAAGTTGACCAAAACAAAGAAAAAAGGGTCAACTCGTGCTTCTATATATATATATCCTATACAGTTATATTGTGTAATTCAAGATATTTTCTAACAATTATTAATGCTTATTCCTATTATGGATATGTGTTCTTACTTAAAGAAAAGTCTAAAGTTCTTTATAAATTTATGATCCTTAAGATTGAAGTTGAGAACCAATTGGGAAGGCTAATTAAGATTTTCATATTTGACCATGAAGGTGAATATTATGTTAAACATAGAGTTTTATGACAAGAAAAAGGTCTGTTTGCTAAATATTTAAGATCATGCAGAATAGTAGCTTCGTTTACTATACTAGATAGTCCTAAGCAAAATGGTGGCAATGAAAGGCGGAATCATATTTTAAAGGATATGATGAGGTCAATGCAGAGCAAAACCAATTTACCTTATTACCTTTGGGGTGAAGCCATAAAGACTACCTTCTACATACTTAATAGAGTCTCAAATAAAACAGTTTCAAAAATGCCTTTTGAAATTTGGAAAAGGTGGAAACCTAACCTCACTTATCTTGCTATATGGAGCTGCCCTTGCTGAGGCACTTTTGTATGATCCTTATGAAAATAAATTACATTCTCTTTCCACTAGTTGTAACTTTATTGGATATCTCAATTAAGAGATACAAATTTTATGTAGAGATTGAAGATCTAGAATAGTGGAATCACAAACAACTAAGTTTTTGAAGCATAATGTCTATATAGAGGCTAGTTCATCTCATCTTAATGAGGGAGATCATTCTCATCCTTTAGATGATAAAAGGGTGGATACTACAATTATTTTACATCCATCACTCATATAGTCAAAGCTAGTGGATCTAGGTCTCAATATAATAGCAATACAGGTTTAAGAACCCATACCTGTACAAACTAAGGTTCCTAAGGTATATGAACATGTTGAACCAATTCAATTAATGAGATCCACTAAAGTAACAAGACCCACTATACTATATGATTACATAATCTATTTGAGTAAACAAGACTATGATACATATGGTAGATCCAATTACCTTTACATAAGTTATTTCTGGACATCATATGGTGTTGTGGTAGAATGCAATGAGGGATAAGATGCAATCCATAATGCATAATAAGGTATGGCAGTGTAAACTTGTCAGTTGTAAATTGATATATAAAACCAAAAACAACTCTAAAGGTAAATTTGAGCAGTTTAAAGCCTAATTGGTTACCAGAGGATTCACTCAAACAGAAGATATTGACATTTATGTCACCTTTTCTCCTATATCCTTTAAGGAAGCATTTAGAGTGATAATGACAATAGTAGGTTACTATGACATGAAGCTACATTAGATGAATGTCAAAATTTCTTTCTTGAATGAAGACCTTTATAAAGAGGTTTATATGCAGCAACCTAAAGGATTTTAGGATCAAGATAAAGCTAACATGGTATTTAAATTGAGAAGATCCATAAATTGTTTGAAACAAGCCTCCAAACAATCGTACCTAAAGTTTGATGAGATTATTACCTTATTTGGCTTCATAAAAAATAAAGTTGAAAGATGCTTGTATTACAAAGTAAAAGACAGCTAGGTTATTTTTATAATATTATATGTGGATAATATCTTGTTCTCATCAAATGACTTGACCATTCTGTATGAGGTTAAGCAACTTTTGGCTAAGCATTTTAAGTGAAGGACTTTGGTGAAATATCTTTTGTCCTCAGTATTTATATTCACCAAGACAGATCTCAAAGCTTGTTAAATCTTTCAAAGAGTGCATACATTGAGCAAGTACTGCAAAGGTTTAATATAGTCGATTGTAAATATGTTGTAGCACCTGTCTCTCATGGCAAGAGATTATCTTGGACACAATGTCCAAAGAATGATACAGAAAGAGAGACTATAAAAAATGTTTCCTTATTCTAATGTAGTTTATAGCTTGATATATGCCTAAGTGTGCACTGAACTAGGTATTGCATTCATTGTTGGACTGTTGGGTAGGTATCTTGCTAGCCCAAGAATAGACCACTAGAATGTAGCCAAATAAGTTTTGAGATATCTTAAGGGAACTAGGGATTCTATTTTGATATTCAAGAAAGTCAACAATCTTAACCTCATTGGTTATATGAATTCAGATTTTGCTATATGTCCAAATAATAGGAAGTCCACATCGGCAGTTGGTGCTATTTCGTGGAAGAGTATCAAGCAAATACTAGTAACTTACTTGACTATGTTTTCAGAGTTTGTAGCATACTATGGGGCTGCTTCACAGGCAGTTTAGCTTAGGAAATTAATTTTGAGTTGTTTGTGGTTGATTATGTGGCTAGACCCATTTAGTTATAATGTGAAAATCTTTATGTTATATTGTTTAGTAATAGTTAACAATATCAAAGGGTTTAAGCATTTGAAAGTCAAGTATTTGATCATAAAGAAATTTGTACAAAAAGGTGACATCACAGTGGAGTATATAGAGACTAAGCACATATTGGCCAATCTATTAACTAAAGGATTGTGCCCATTCAATTTTTTGAGACATGTATATAGTATGGGCTTATTGAAGTCCTTAGATGCTGTAAGTTAGGTATCATTATATTTGGCTCCTGATACAGTTGCTTTTGTTTTTCATATCTTATGACTATGCATTTTATATGTATATTGATGATCATCACATTATGTTTAGTCATTCAATATGTGATACATTGTCATAATATAGGTGAAAGTCATAAAATTTGTGTCAATCGTAAGCATTTTAAAGGTCGCTAGATATAGATATAGATTAACCTTGAACCTATGTCTTCAGGACACATACAGATATATAGATAAATCTATGGATTTGATAAGAAATAGGTCCGGGGATATAAGTGTTTATTCTCATAAGGTTTTTTTCTAATGCAGTTTAGCATTAAATGAGAGAAAATAAATTTCTCTAATGTAGTTTAGTACAAAGTTTAGAGAAATTGAGATCAAAAAATGAAACAATGATATATTTTAAATCATACAAATATCATTATAGTTTGACACACTTCATTTTCTCATTTATTTCAATAAGATATTAGATATATGTAATTGTACTAGATCTGTGTTGTATAATGATACGTGCATTTGATACTTTTCAATATTGCAAGCCTTACAAAACTGAATGGACTTTTATCATCTTTGGGTCAAATGTTTTATTTTAGTCGATTATTATGTTGACTTTTTTAGCCACTTTTATTGTTTTCATTTTCATTACAACTATTATAATTAATATTTGTCCAAGTCGAAGAATGTTGGTATTAAAATTCATATTGAAAAATTATTAATTAGGAATTTATATAAATTAAGATTAAGAAAATTAAAATTGATTTGGATTAAAGATAATAAATGAGCTCAATAAAAGATCCAGGTAAATGAGCCAAAATTCAATAAGAAAATGAAATCTTATTAGTGTTGGCAAATCTGCTTCATGTGTGATAGGGCTCAATAAGATTTCTATAGATAACTCTAAGGTTTCTTCTAGCTTACTGAGAGAAGTTTGTAAACGTAAAGTTACTCTGACCCGTTAAGAGGTTTACACGTTTAGAAAAATGCGAAAAGATGACAATAGCATAAAGGAAGTTATAAAGACTTATTTATATGTCGAGGAGCTTATTCAAAGGATCCATAAGCTCATTCAAGGAGTTGAAAAGCTTGTTCATCAAGTTATGGACAGCAAATTAGATACTTTTTTTTTGTTTTATCTCTATTTATGCAAGTTCATGGTAGATCTTGAGCCTAAAGTTAAGTTTCGTGTTAAGTCTTACACTCTTGACACATTTGCCCATGCAAAAAGCTTTTCAAGCTCATATAAAGTTCTTTTCAATGTGTACTATTTTCTCTTTCTACTTCTTAGGGTATTCATTTGGTTGCTGAACACCTCATGGATAGCTGTGGTTACATCTGCCAACAGAAGACCAGCAGTAAGGATCCATTGTGTTACAGTTTCTAGACCTTCGTCCTATTTTAACATAGCTTAGCTTACTTGACAACGTGTTGTACGTATATGGGTGGTCAAAATACTAGTCTTTTTAATCTTTTGCTTCTCTGATGAATAACCTTAAAACATTGAACAAGATGATGCCGGTGTCGGCATCGAAGCTGGACGATCACTTTGATTTAATTTATTATGTACCGAGAGGATTTTTGTCTATAAATTTTGCTGGACTATGAGGTGCACCGGCTCTTAACATCATTCATTTATCTTTTTCCATAGAACTATCATTCATTTATCCTTTTGCACGGAATCAAATCCTGGGAGGAAAAGTCAAGTATGAACACATTTTATGGTTATGGACATACATGTCACATAAAAGATGTAGAGGTGAGTTTTAGATAGCGTAAAATGTTTACCTTTACATTGTTAGGCCTATCATGAGCAGCAAATTAGAAAAGTAGCAATCGAGGACAGCTCAATCACTTGGCTTTATCTACTTGGTATTAAGTATTCAATTTTCAATATTATTATTATTTTTATAAATATGATCATTATTGTACTATTAAAAATTAATGTTTTGTCATTAAGAAGTTTAGTTACGGAATCTTCGGAGTTCTCAAACATCACATCTACAGCATGTAACTTAATGACAAAAACAAAAAGATTAGTAGTTGCTGCCACTACAAACTCAGATTAATTAAATGACCATATTTTTAATTAAATTGCATAATCATAACACGGTGAGTTAGAGAGCTGCTGCCTGCTGTGCATAGACCAGAGTCCAGGTCTAAGGATTTTTGCTGTCTGAAGCTGTCTTGCATCATAACCAATAATACATCACAGTGGAATCAAAAATTAAGAAAAATCATAACCAACTTGATAAAAATGATGCATGTAGAACTCAGCAATGGCAGTCTGAATTTTACCTTCCATTTAGTAACTAGTCTCTTCCTATTATAAATTATCGTGTTATATGCTAACTATTTAATTAGTTTGTACCACCACATCACCAATAATCCTTATCTGAATGAGACTTCCAAACTCAAACTAAGGTGAAAGAAACTCCTTGCATATGTCAATTTACTTCTAGATACAGAAACCACTAAAGAAAATTTCTACTTCTATTTTTGTACTCTCCGTACAACTTCATCTAGTAAACTTGAAAGTTATGATTACATGGTTGGAATCCAATTTAATCAATATACTCGAAATAAAATATATCCATTTTTTTCACAAATATAAGCAGGAAGATTGTTCAGGGTATCGTTAACTTGCCCCATAGCCCTTTTATTCCCTTATCGACTCTCTTGATTTAGACTACATTGACATCTATGTACACAACTTTAACTACTCTCGCCAAAATCTGCTTGCTTGCACTTTGAGCCAACTTGGGTCCTCCAATTTACGCGTGATTCCGCTAAAATATTGTCGCTTGTGGCCAGTATTATATTGCAAATCTAGATCATTAAGATATAGTAAGTAGACATGAAACCAAATCCAGTTGTCTTTTTCTTCTACTTGAGATGCTCACACTACTAATAGTCCACTTTTTTCTACAAGTAGCAACGATATTCCACCCCCTGTGGTCGTACAATAATTCCGCAATCGGTTCATAACCTATGTTCCATTTGATTATCGATTTGTTAATGATGATGTGGTTAGACACTATAACATTTCAACTATAAATAGACTTTGTAATAACTTGTTACATGTAGATCTTTGAAGTGTGACACAGTGGCATATTATATAATATTAGTGAAAAAAAATGTGTCCAAAGGAACTAGGTATGGTTTTTGTGATTCTCTGGTTCTGCCAAATAGGCGTTTATTCTCAACTTCAAGTTGGGTATTATAGCCATTCATGTGGTTTAGCTGAGATAATTGTGAAAGGTGCTGTTATAGAAGGGGTTATGAGAGATTCAGGAGTGGCTGCTGGCCTTGTCAGAATGCACTTTCATGACTGCTTTATCAGGGTATATTAATTGTGTGTTCTTACAAATGCTCAGATTATTCATATTCTAGTGTTTGCATGGCAGTGAAAAAAGTGTTTGTTTGAGATGAAGTGGTTATGACGATCAACAAAAAGAAATATAACTAATACGCGTACATGCTTGGACTCTATCTACATGCAGGGTTGTGACGCATCCGTGCTCATTGACTCCACTTCCTCGAACAAAGCAGAAAAGGACTCTCCAGTCAATAATCCAAGTCTAAGAGGATTCCAAGTCATTGATAATGCAAAGGCTAGGCTTGAAGCCGTATGTAAAGGGGTTGTTTCTTGCGCTGACATCCTTGCATTTGCAGCCAGAGACAGCGTCGAGATGGTAACTAAATTAACCACACAAATATGCTTCCCTGAACCATTGCATGCAATAATCAGATCCAATTCATGCAGACCGGTGGAATTGGCTATCATGTTCCTGCCGGAAGAAGAGACGGCAGAGTTTCTCTGGCCTCCGAAACATTGACCAACTTGCCTCCCCCTTCCCTCAATGTCAACCAACTCACTCAATTCTTCGCAAACAAGGGTTTCTCGCAAGAAGAAATGGTTACCCTTTCTGGTACAGCTGGCTATAACTTGCATTGTTTTCATAGAAGATAGATTACTTGATAGTAACTAACAAAACAAAGTGTGAAATAATAAAGATCACATGGGAAACCGTAAATTGTATAACTATTTATATGTGAATGTCTGGTATATTTTTTTATTTGTAGGAGGACACACCATTGGTCGATCGCACTGCACTTCTTTCAGTAATAGATTGTATAACTTCAGCAAAACAGTCAGGCAAGATCCAACTTTAGATGCCATGTATGCAGCTATGCTAAAGCAGCAGTGCCCACAATCACAAAGTGGTACTGTAGATCCCAACTCGGTGGTTCCAATGGACCCTTTAAGTCCAACCACTTTAGATTCTGGCTACTACGTTAATATCCTTGCAAACCGAGGCTTGTTTGTATCAGATCAAACACTTTTGACAAACGCGGCAACAGCTAGCCAAGTCAATCTGAATGCAAGGGATCCCATGCTTTGGAAAACGAAATTCGCCGATGCCATGTTAAAGATGGGCCAACTAGGTGTTTTGACGGGTAAAGCTGGAGAGATCAGAGCTAATTGCCGGGTCATTAATTAGTTAACTGTTGGAAAATGTGGACGAAATTTCAGAATAAATATAAAACTTTTTTTGTTTAATTTTTAAAAATCAAGATCATTTTAAATTTTATCACAAAACTTTAGAATTCGATTTTTATTATAAAAATTGATTTTTTTCTTAGCATTTCTCTTGATTCGTCTATAAAATTGATTTATTTTAACCACTGTAACTTCATACATATCTAACTTCTGCTAGTATTCACAAAAAGTAAACTCTACAAATAATGTAAAAAGGGTTAGGCAAAAATTGTTAGCTCTCTTAGGTTCGAAACGTATTTATAATATCTTTTGGATCTTATAATACTTTAATTGAAATAAAATTTTAATTTCAATTAAACTTTTATTAAAAGTAAAATTAATATTAATTAAGTATCAATCGGGCCTAAATAAGATCTACTATATTATATTGGTCTTTTTAAAAAAATCACATAATCATAAATTTTTTTAAACTTTACAATCAAGTTCAACTTGATTAGAACATATTTTCTCTCTTCAATGTTTTTTGTGTGTGTAACATATTAGGCTCCTAAATATATTGTTAATGAATATAAACTATAATCCTAAATCATATTTAAGATTATATAAATTAAACTTATTTAATTCATCTTTAATTATCTGATAAAACAAATCTTATCCTAAGATCAAAATTGACGTATAGTAATATCTCACGATCATCCAAATATTTAGAAACGTCAAAGTAGTTTTGACTTATGTTTTTGTAAATAATTTTTTCATATAATTCAATCCTTTCACTAAACAATGTTCTAATTAGATATAAAACATGAAATTAATATCTGTTATATTTTAAGTCAAATCATATCTATTATTCCCATTAAAAATTGATTTTATTAATAACATTTTAAAACGATTCTCAAAATATCATTCTACATTGCTGATTTTTTGGATCAATAATAATTGAACAATGGAATACTCTTCCTAATCATTTTAGGGTGATAATTGCTATGTTCATTACTTAACCACCTCCATATAATTTATGCAATATTCAATAACTAGAATATATCATAAATAGTATAAAAAACATAGCAATCCTTATATGAGATACTTTGGAAATCTCAAGTCAAATTATTACTTGTACAATTATCATAATGAGAATTTTCATAAACATAAAAGTAATCTTTAAATGAATTTTTTGTATCAGTTTAGTGAATTTTTTTTTTAACAAGCTTCTACATTTTTGTTTAAGCATCTCTATATTTTAGTTTATAAAATCTAATACTTTTTTCCACAAGGAAGAAGCATAATATGTATTAGTCTTTTATCTTTTATTAATTTCTAATTTCAATAAAATAATGACTAAGAACAATTTAAAAATAATGCATAAATACAATATGAATCTCATAATGATAATCTCATCATAATTTTATTTGCAATGTACATTTATCCTTTTGACTTTATCATATACATCTATTTATAAGATAAAGATATCTTTAAATAATTATATCACTAAACTATAATCAACAAAATAGGACATAATCAAATAATCTCCCACTTGTACTAAATTAATCATTTAAGTATCTTATATTATATTACCATATGACAATTAGATACTGTTAGGACAATGATCTAATGAGAGAATTCTATATTATCCTTTATAATGAGTACTTATGAATTTTACAACTTTCATCTCAAATATCATCATAATTAAGATAAACTACCTAAATTACGCACTTAAATCTTTGATGAAACCTTTTACCTGCCTAATGATTTTTTTTCTATAATACATTATTATCTAAACATTTTAAGCAACTATACCAAGTTTATTAAAGAACTTCTTGATCCAAATAATTATTTTCACTCAATAAAAAGTATAATACTTTGGTTAGCAATTAGTGCTACATTTGAACCTTTCTAAACTCAAATTAATATTATTCTAAGTAAAATATGTCTTAATTTTGATTCAGTACTAAATTTAATATCCATGTGAACTTAACCCACGTAAAGTAATGGATATCTTTAATACTTCATATAAGTATCAGATATCTTAAACACTAAATATCTTTAGTACATTATCTATCTACTTGGACTTAAAATAAAGAAACAACTTTTATATCTCTCTATAAATGTAATTTACAAAATTAAGTTGTTATTTTTTATATCTAATAAGGGTGTTCTTAGAATATCATCTACTTAATAATTGAAAATATGAATTATTGTTATTTATGAGCAATATGTCTCTACATACGCCCACTAAAGAGAAAAACTATGCACTTATTAACCTTCTTGTAGACATGGTAAACTCACAATCATCTCCAAAACAAAAATTTTGAATTCATTATTAAAACATTTTTCAACATCTCATAACTTTTCAACTATAAATCAAATACATCCATAAAGACAATAATTCCAAATAGATGTATTGTCATAAGAATTTAACTTTTTCAAAATCCATCTTACTCCCACTGCTTATTATGAGAAACATTCTCTTAAAATATACATTGAAACAAACATTTTATTACAGGGTCTAAAAGATTATATCTAATTTTTTGGATATCTCATAAACTTTTATTATCTAATTTAATTCTAGACTTTAATGCATAATATATGCTTTAATTAAGCATCACATCCTAAAATAATTAACTCGAACTCTTTCAAAGTCTTACTATTTTATATCTATTATTAAATCTTGATATTTGATTTAAGTTGTTATACCAGGCTTAGTTATATAAAAAGTAAATATTGCATTACACTATATCTTATATTGTATTTTTATCCTTTCACAAATCCATACTTTATGAAATATAATTACGTCACTAGAGAATCTCATTCCCTTTAAATAACAAAAAAAATCTGACCACATCTATCTTATCAAGTGTTTCAACATCTCAATGCTTAATTTCTACTTAGATTTAAACAATATGAGCTTTTAAAAATTTTAAATCAATATTTTATTTAATATGTATGACTTTATCATATAAAGTCATTAGTTGTATAATGAGATACAAGTATCATACCTTTATAAATTGTTATTACATTCAACACATTACATATATAAAATTTAACAATTCAATACCATCATAATCATTTCACCAAATGTTGATTAACCCAATAATTTTCACAAGTTTATATATATATATATATGACATAGCATAAAAAGAAAATCTTGATTATCTATCTTTATTCTTGTCACTTCTATTAAATATAAGTCTTGGTGATCCAATATATACAAACTATCTGCATAAGCTTAGATCAATTAATTTTAATCTACAATCTATTTCTTATCATACCTTGAATATTGTAGTAATGTTGAATCCAAATTTAGTATCAAATACTCAAAAGCATGAATTAAAAATATATATATGATCTCTATTATACCATGTATTAACAAAAAAAAGTTATGCAATCAATTTTCTACAAATGATAACTATTGTTATATTCTAATAAATGTCTTTAGTTGTAATTTATGTTTATGCTTTTAGTAGGATAAATTAATTTGACAATTCCATCAAGGTACTATACCTTTCAACTTTACTTTGTGCTACCTCTTGCATCATGCTATCTGGTGTTGACATATATCTTACATATTGTCATTAAAGTTTATAAGATATTAGTCAACTTAAAATGTCATTATATTTTGTCATCTATATGAAATTGACATATCTCTTGAACTTTTTCACGAAAATACTCAATAGAAATTAATATAAAATATATATAATGGATATACAATTTCTATTTCTATCTTTGAAAATTCTTCAAAACTCTAATCATATATCTAAGAATTTTGTTTCATTAGCTCTCAGTATCAACTATACTAACCAATAATAATTTCTACTTAGAACATAATATAAATGTAAGAAAAGTAAATAATTGATTATAAGCTATGAAAATCAAATAAAATTAAAGCTTTAACCTTATATTTAGTGGCTCATACTATTTTATTTAAAATAATAACCCTCACTACTATTTGAAAAGATTATCATAATCTTTATATTAGACTAGGATTCTATTTTAATTTAGTTAATCTGGAGTCACTCATCAAATCAATTAAACTTAAATTAGTTAGATAACATCCTTATCAATCACATCTCATGTGACTCTTAGATTTGTTAGGCGATAACTCTTGTCAAAATATATCTTATATGTTATTCCTAATCTTGCCTTCAAATTCATATGATCATGATTTACTCATCCAATTCATACAAATTTAATTAAACATAACTTATTAATTTAAGATAAAATATATTTATTTAAGTAGGTCTTACGTCACTCAATAATTCTTATAATAAATAGAACTTTGGTTTTATAATTAAATAATGAAAAACAACAATCATAATATGTATTTAATATTTTAACGAGAAATTTATTGTTATTCTTCTCAACAAATACAAAGTTACATGTAATAATATCATACATATAAAACATGCAGTCAAATATGCATAAAAATAAATCAAATATGTGACACCTTAGTATTCCCTAGGAGGATATACGGATGCACACAAAACAGACCTAGACAATCCAACAATTCCCAGAGGTAGGACAAATATACATCACAATTTATATAGTTACCCATGTTAACAGACTTGCTCACATAATTCAAAGTGGTTTATAAAAGTCACAATTTACATATTTCAAATCCATACAATGAAAATGTCATCATAAGTTATGGTTATTACAGGTCATTTACATACTGAAATCTTCATAAGTCTTACAAGCATTTACTACAAAATTCCTTCTTAATATTTATGATTACAACACAATGTTTAGATAAAAAATATTCCAAAATGTTACACATCCTTTTTTGGACATTGCGATTGTCCCAACCTTAACCCTATTTATCATGACCTACACGGAGGAAAAACCATCGTGCTAAGCATTTGGCTTAGTGGGGAATAATGATGTAAGGTGGCGATTACTCACAGCAGTCACCTAACTTTCACATGCGAATGATTCATGACATTTAAGTGATAGAAAATACATTATAAAATAAAAGTCATGAAATATCTTAATACACATAACAATAGTCGAATATGACATTCAGAGATTATTCAGAATATAATTTTGCATCAAAACAGAACAAATATCAGAACATATATAGAATTGCCTACTAATTTCTTCAAATGTGGGTAATAAGAACATAACAGAAGATACCTATGATTGGTATCTGTAGAAGAAGCAATAGCCTTTAAAATAGAAGATACGCGAGTCTCTAAAATAGAAGACACCATAGTGTCTTAGAATAGAAGTAGGCATACCTATTTACCCATAACTAACCATCGGAGCATTATAATTATATTTCAAAATCATATTATAGAGTAACAAATTCATAACATACAAATTCATTTCCTTATGCTTGCATTATAATTTGAAAACATTTATCATGCCCAATCTTATTTAATATGTTTTATGGTCATATTCCTTTTCAAAAATATATAAATGAAATCATTAAGGTATATACAAATTATATGCATAATGAGTCTCATATTACCTTTATAAATGGGTTTGCTAAATTTCATTGACATTTGAAAAGGTTTGAATAAAGTTTGGTAGCATTTAGGTGAGGAAAATTCATGTTTGGGCTAAAATGGGGTGATGCACAACTGCACCCCTTTCATGTGCAATCATGCACTTTGTATCAAAATGAAGTTTCTTTTTGTGCATAATGTATTATGCAGCTGCGCTAAAGCCGTGCTTGGCCAATATCCAACTTTTCTCGAAATAGGTTCTTAGGTCCATTTTGTATGGCCATTTTGACCTATGAACTTAGGTTTTTAGGCAAAATGGTCTTCCAAACAAATGTTCCTCTATGTCTTAATTTTCTGAGAGTTATACCTAAAACACTACATTTTATTCTAAAACAGGAACAACAGCCAGAACTCAACTTCATGTCAGAATTCAAAAAATCTTAGAGGTATAATCAAATTTTGGTTCCTTCATGAAAGTTTTTGGCATATGTCTCTAGTTTAATCTCCAATTGGAATTATCCAATTTGGAGGTCCGTAGGCCAAGATATAAGCAAATTACAAAAGCTTGTTCAGTGGAGTGGAACCTATTCATTTTGCTAGGTACACATCCCAAATTATCTAACTTCGATCTTATTATGCAAGAGCAAAGCAAAAAGACATCAAATTTAACCAAAAACATCCCATTTACTTATGGAATACTTCTTTTGTCAATTTTCCTCACATCACACTCATAAATTCAAGCAAAAATATCAAAAATTCCTATACCTCTTGAAGAAGTGATAAAAACCCTTTTTCTTCACTCCATTTGCTTCCCTTTGCCTTTGTCTTTAATCTTCTCCTCCTCTACACATAAGACACCCATTCAAAACTCATTTTCAACAATTACATACACATGACAAAACCTTAGAAGAAGGGGAGGTGAGGAAGATGCTAATTTTCATATCAATACATGAAATTAACTTACCTTAGACTTCAAATACACCAATTTCTTTTGATCTTTCAAAATCCCCTTAAGTGTTAGGTTGGCCTCATCTCATCCTCTTCATATTTATATGTAAATCTTTATGGCGTGTAAAATGACAAGTGGCTAATTCCCATTGGTTCCTACTTTTCAATTTTCATTAATTACAATTTAGCCACACCATTTTCTTATTCCATGTCATTGCACGTCATCTTAATTCATTTAGCATTTTTAGCTCATGATTAATTTATATTTATCCATGCATAACATAATTAACTCAAATTACCGAATTACCTCGAACAATTTCGTTAATACCAATTATGTCCCTTACTAAGCACTCTCTTTCATATTCGTTAACACTCATTCAAAATTTAAAATGATATTTTCAACTCTTTAGATAATTAAATTTGATTCAACTAATTTATTCTTAAAGAAATTAATTTGATTTAAAAATTCAAATTCATTTGAAAACTATTTCCTTAACTCCTTTAATAAAATTAATTGAAAATTTTTTTCAATAAATTAATCTTCTTACTGTTATGATTTAGAAAACCCTTTTTCAAAATTTAATAGGTAAGACATTATAATCTAATTAGAAAACCTTTATAATCTAATTAGAAATAACTAAAATTAAATAGAATATTTTGAATATAATTAAAAATGTAAATTATTTATTTTGATATTAATTTCTTAATTGACTAAAAAATCTTTAATAAATTAGAAAATTATTCTCAAAATATTAAAGACATTTTTTCCAATCAATAAATAAAAATATTTTTCTAAATTTTAATAAAGAAAAATGCATTTCAAAATAAAATTTGAACTTTATTATTCAAATAAATAAAGAAACTTTTACATAAACAGGATAATAACTTACTAAATAAATAAATTAATAAATTTAATTTAACTTTATCAAATTGAAATAAATAAATTTAATTAAAACATCTTTATTAATTACCTAAGAAAATAATTTTATCAATTTTAAAAAGTCATATTAATTAAATATAATATAATCGAAAAATTATTAATTTTAATTCTAAAAAACATTTTTATAAAATTTAAATTACGAATTAATTTAGTTATTAATCTTATTGAAATTTTAAAAATTAATTTAATTTTTGAGTTGAGTTTGAATTTTAAATTAATTTTAAAAATCTCTATCCCGGATCTTTTTACGAACACCCTTCTTCTTCTAATTCAGAAACCCTAACACCAAATTAAAACCCTAGCCTCCCTCAGCACCAATCTCAAATGTCAGCAGCAGTTTCTCAAGTAACTAGCATCTTCAACATTAACTCAAATCAACCATAACACCATAAAATCAACCGCAAGTAAACCCCAATGGAAACTCACCATTGATACTAATGCTTATTGTGTATAGAGGGGTTTTTATTGTTAAGAAATTTTAGATTTCTAATTGTGTATAGATATATCATGTTTAATGAATCTGTTTTCAACTATTGTTTTAACTCTTGAACAAATTTTTAATCGTATTGACAATTTAATTCCAAATTGAATGCAGGGTTCTAAAACTTTCATTATAAACTTCTCATATTCAAATAAATCTAATTTTTTTAATCAACTTAGGGTTTGCAACCTTTTGTATTATCAATTTCATAATTTCACATAAATGAAAATCAAATATATAATCAAGTTATAAAATTTAAGATAGCTTTAATGCCTTAAAAATCTAAGTGAGATCTAGCCTTACACATAACAAAATAAATATAAAACTTTTTTGCTTGATTTTTCGAAAGTCAAGATTACTTTAAAGTCTACGACATCAATAAACTATGAATCATAATTTATATATTATTGTGAAGCTTAATCTTTTACTTATTGTTTCTCTCAAACTGGTTCTAAAATTGGCTCATCTCAACCATCATAGTCACATATATGTTTAGCCTCTAACAATATTCATATAACATGTAGAAAGAACTCCATAAATGATGTAGAGAGGGTTAGGTAATAATTGTTAGCTCCCTTAAAATCTAAGTTTATCTATAATAAGTTTTAGTAATTTTAGTAATTTAAAATTGAAATAAAATTCTAATTTTAATTAAATTAAATTAGATTATAATTAATTCTAATTAAGTATTAATTAGGCTCAAATAAGATCTAATATCTCATAATATTATTTATTTATTAAATATCTCATATCTAATGATAAAATTTCTCAAATTTTACAATAAGTCTAATTTAATTAAAACAACTTTTCTCTCTTTTATCTATTTTTTGTCTCTGATTCATTAGGTTCCTAAATATGAAAGAAATAGATATAAATTAGAATCCTAAGTCGTATTTAAGATTCGATAAATTTATCTACTTTAATTCACCTTAAATTCTCTAATTAAACAATTCATATATATAGATCAAGATTAGTATCTAGCAATGCATCATGACTATCCAAACATTTAGGAATATAAAAGTGATTTCTCCTAACTTTTCTATATATGATTTCTCCATATAATTTAATGATATATAAAGTATAAAATTAATGTTTACTCTATTTTAGCCTAGTTATATTACTTCTCTACCATAAGTAATTGATTCTAATAATAACATTCAAAGTGTCATTTTAATTTGGTCAAGGGTTTCTCGAATCTGTACTAATCAAGAATAATGAAAAATTCTCTCTAATCACTTTAGGATAATAAATACTATCACTAAACTACCTTCATATAGTTTATGTTTATCGAATGACTACCGATTAAACTATCATTGACTACAATAGGTCGTATATAATATCAAAATATAACAATCCCTATTTGAGATACTTTGAAAATCTTAAGTTAAATGATCATTTATACAAATATCACAATAAGAATTTACATAGATATACAAGTAATGTTCCAAATGGATTTATCATGTGGGATTTGTTCAATGAACTTGTTCTCTAACAAACACCCATATGTTTATTTAAGTTTTTGTATACTTTAATATATGAGATCAACTACTTTCTTCATAAAGAAAAAGCATAATGTATAATAGTCTTTTTATATTATATTAATTTCCAATCTCAATATAACAATGATTATAAACAATTTAGAAATAATACATAAATACAATATGAATCTCATAATTATAATTTCATCATAATTTCATTTTTAATGTATATTTATCTTATGGACTTTTCCATATACATCTTAATATATATAAGATAAAGAATCCGTTTAAATAATTATGTCAATAAACTATAATCATCCGATCAGTTGTAGGGCATAAACCAATGGTAGATCCAATTATATTAAACTATCGTTTAGAGCCTAAAGTATAATTCGATTTCTTTTAAGCTACCACTTTTCAAGGTGGAAGCTCAAATCTTCGTTCTCATCAGTAGTTAGTTCTTTGTACTATAATTGGAGTTTATTTTTTACTTTTTTATATTAAAAATAAACAAATATTAAGATCCATTGTAGTAAAAAAGTTAGTTTTCTTCTAATTTTGAGTCTTTAATCATCATATATTACGTATGTTAATATATTTGATTTTAGCATTTTGAACAAATAGATTAACTCCTTTTATAACTTTATTCCTTCAAAGTAACATTAGAAAGATAAAAGATAGTTCCAATGTCAATCCATTTTAAACACATTTTACAATTAGAATTTCACTAAGAATTTGTATAAATTGTAACTTTATAGAAAGGCTCAAACTCTTATGAGAAATAATACTCTAAGAGCTTTACTAAAAAGTCCTCAAAAGACTAAGGTTTTAGATTTAGTAAGTCATGTGCCTCAATATAATTCACTATTCTTAGCAAATTCCTTTTTATTATATCAAAAATAGCATATAATTTCATCTGCAAATTATTATTTGGCTTCTAATTGGTTTATTTACTTACTCATCAAGGTCCATTTCACCCATACCATCAAAATACATCCTTTTATGGATTACAACACTCGAGATTTTAGGTGATGGTGGAAAGGGAAATACAACGTGGAGATCATATGCTATATGAACCAGCTACTAGAACTGAGGGACTTAATAACAGATTGTTTTGGTTACAGAATCAATAATAGGGAATCAACTTCATTGTGGAATGATAATTAGAGTAAACAAGCCCCCATTGCATAAATAATTTATTCTCAACCTACATTCACTTATTTCCCGATATCTAAGGTCAAATCCTTAATCAATGGTAGTAATTGGATGAACAAATTCTTGGTTGTGATCCTCGACTACAGACCAAGATAAAGAGAAGAGAACCAATACTTATGGTTGAAGCATGCCATTGGGAGATTCACTAATCCTTCATATATATGGATTCTTGGCCCCTAATAGGCAAACTTTTCCCTGCTACAGGCTTATATCGTGTAAGAAGCAATTGCCTAAGGCCTCATTTATCATATGGTTATTTCTTTAAAGAGAAGCTGGGGAAAATAGACAAGATTAAGTTCCTAGAATCACCACATATTTGTTGTTTATGAAAAAATGAACTATAATATATCAAACAATTTTTTTAGGTGTGATTACTTAGAATATATCTAATATGAAAAAGGTTCTTTGTGAAATCCCTAGCTCAAATTATGTTATTCTGCCACTTTTGACTAGTTGAATGATAGCAAAACTACTAGAGATAAGTTTACTTCTAGCATTGCTTGTGATACTGCAATATACTATATATGAAACAAAATAAATAATCGATTTTGCAAAGACAAATTCAAAGCAAAGAAAATATATTTCAGGAGCTAACTCACTGGATAATGGAACAAGTTATTATGCAAAAATTATCAAAACCAATGCAACTCGACATAAGTCTATAATTGGTCCTCTTATATGTTAACCTCCCTAATAGCTTTCCTCGTTTATGTTTTAGTATACTTATTTAAAAGAACTTATAGTGTGCCATGTTCTATGTATAAGCCTTAAGTTGACCTGGATTTAGCTTGGATATGGTAGCTTGCAAAGACTCTGTATTATTAACCAATTTTGGTATGAATATCATTTTAATTTCTAAAAAAGGATTTTATGGGTGAAATATCTAAACTTAAATAACATAAAAATAAATGTTCTAGAAAAAGAAATAAAATGAAGAAGACGTAAACTTACTAGAGTTAGAGTACATATAGAGTAGTACATAAAAAGTTATCATAGAGGCTTCACCACTAAAACAGAAACAAAACGAATGTCAGGTCTTTGTCAAACAAGTAAAAATCATTGATGTAAATCGTCACCCAATACCCATTTTTAGACATGGAAATGGAATTAGAATGAACATTGATGATAACCACTAATTAGTTTTCATTTAATTAATAAAAAATAATCATGTCATTTGATAATAGTTTATAATTGACAAATGCATCTTGACTCTTAGGTCGTGTCTCCAAGTTAAGGCATAATAATTGTTCTCTTATTTCTCTTAAGTCATATCTCCAAGGCATAATAATTATTGTCTTATCTATTTTATAAACATATGTGGATTAAGTAAGCAACTTCTAGTGCAAAACTAGGAACCTAAAAATTTAAAGATGGACCGATTAGGTGTGGTTATTTATGGCTATTAATTGTCATATCAATATTTTAAATAGATTATAGTAGTAAGGATAATTATGTAATTTCATAATATAATATATAAAATAGTAAATTTTTATTCATTTATTTTTGTGAGAAGCCTTAAAGCCCTTTCGTTGTAAATATCTTTCCTTTCAATTTTTGGTTCCCTAATGGCACACAAGAGAAGGGGTGAATTAGGTTTGATAAAATTAAATAATTTTTCTAACCAATAAACTCAATTTATCTATCTATCTATCTATCTATCTATCTATCTATCTATCTATCTATATATATATATATATATCAATCAAAAAAGTGAATGATAATTTAAAGAAGATAGGGAAGAGAGAATGCTAGCTGATTTATAGTGATTCAGCAAACAACTCTTACCTAAGTCCCAGGACACTTGTTATAATTTCATTATAATTCTTCTTTCAAAGCGAAAAATAATCTTTGTATAATCTTTTTTAGGCAAAGCAGAACATTTTTACAATTTTTCATGATGAAGAGAATTCTCAATCTCATTTTGAACACCCAAATAATAATAATGTCCCAACTAAGTCTTACAACCCAAAATACCTCACTTTTATTACCTGATAACTCACATAAATAAGAGACCCGGATGCTTAAATGATTAAAAAATACTTAAAAACATATGCAAAAGACATCAAAATACTTTTTGATCATAAAACCAATGAGCAAACATGTACTTTTAGGCCTTTGAGACCCATACTAGTTGTTGGAGCTAAAAACTATCATTATAACTACTAGTTATAGAGTAATGGTCAACTAGGATAGCATATTAGTCAACCAGTATACATTAAATGCATAGATTCACTAGTCATTGAGATACTTATTAACTAGTAGGTATATTGGTCAATTAATACATCGAACACAAACTATCAATATATCAAATTTAACAACTTTAACATATATTGGTCAATCACTAACCCATATAAGTTAACCATTCCTAGCAAAATATGATTTTAACAACTTAAATGTTTAAATTTGATTTGTTTAATGCAATAACAATTTAAAAACTCCCAAAGTATTTCCTATAGAATGTTTAAAAGATCAAGAGTTTTTTCTATTAAAAACAAAGGCTCCAATGCCTCTCAATAAATGAAAGACTTATGCAATGAAGTGATATGAAACGTTTATATATAGTGAGCCTTTAAGATTATTAGATTAGCAAAGTGAGATCACAATTAACAATACAAAATATAAAATAACCTTGATGAGCCATGATCTTCTTTTATTCTTAATTTGATATTTAATTCAACGGTTGCAGATGTCAACATCTCTTTATCATCTTCATAAATTATCTTTTTGAATTTATGACTCATTATGTTCTTTTTGCTTTTCATCAAAATAATATACTCATTAATAGTAATTATATTTTTATTAGCAAAACATTGATTGGAACCTCCCTTGATTCAACAATTTCTTATGATGAATATTGATGATGTTAGAGAATAATAATAAAATTAAGCACACAAACAACTATTCATATCAAAATAATGATTAACTTATCCTTAATTCATGCACAGAAACATAACTAAATATCAAGAACAAAAGAGATGTTCAACTTTAAAGAAATGTTCATACATGTAGATAATATAAATTTACTCAATTATACCATATAAAGTGCAAGGAATACAAAAATGACAAACAATATATTTCATCATTCCCAATGAATTTAATATCATTACTCTTTTCCCCCCATTTTTGAAATTATCAAAAAGAAACCATTTGTCTAAAAATGCAAAAATATAAAGTGTCATGCATCAAGCTAAAAAATCAAAATTAATTTAATGAAGATTGAAAAAAATATCAATAAAATGTGTTAATAAATATTTTCCCTTTACAAATGTGATTTTAAAATTGGCTTCACTTTCATGGTTGTATCTTATTTCATGCCTATTATTAAATTCATTTTAGCTCCTAACATATTTTCTAATTTTTCACTCCCTTTTGTACCAGTAGATACTGACTCTTTCGGTTGGACCAAAGTACATGTCAAATACCGGCCAGAATTATAAATTTAGAAAAATTTTGAAGCTAAATTGAAAAAACTTAAAATTTGTCCTATATAAAATAATAATTACTTTTAAATAAAAAGAACATAATAAAATTGGCTATAATTCATTTAATAAACAATAAAAATACAAATAATAATGTATTAAATAAAATTTTAATGCTATTAAACTTATACAAAGTGATTATAGATTACGTAAAAAATATACTAGTTTAATATAATCATATTTAATATTTTAAAATTTATATATTTTACATATGAAAAATATTATATATATATATATATGAAAAATATTATGATAACTTTTGAAATATGTAAAGATAATATTTGAAATTAAATTTATTTTAATTTATGAGAAATATGTGAAAATAATATTAATAAAAATAAAGAAGTATTTGTTACATCAAATTTATATTATTATGATTTCTTAAGATATTATTGAAATAGTTAAAAAATTGTATAATATAATCTAAAAAATCATCTGAAACTATACTCAGTATTGTACTATACGAGAACCAAATTCAGTGCCAAATTTAGTATGGTATTCATACCATTGTTTTTTTTTTTTTGATTACATTAGGTATCCCAGCTTAGTCGGACTAATCCTAAGCCTCTAAGACCCCACCCCAAGAACCCTAGAGGATGTAAATCTGGAACTCCAAGACCCCCCAGGTTCCTACGTAGCCTGTACACTTCTGCGCACAAGGAGTCGTCACATACTTGATTGGTCAACTGC